>OY735204.1:54631332-54676332 GCA_963457665.1 Thysanoteuthis rhombus
GTGTGTGTGTGTGTGTATGTCAGTGTTTGTGTGTTTTTACACCAATAGATACAAAATAAAAACTAGTAAGTACTTCGAGAGTGAATGCCTCTGCCAAGCCATTGTCACTGAAACAAGGTGGATGCAAGGGAAGTAACTCTAAAAATTGCACGATCAATCCTTAGATCTAATCAACTCTTCCTTAGCAATCAATCAATTGCCATCCAACGCCAATTAGAGACAAAGCGAAATCCTCCCAAACATCTTGAACCTGAACCGACCAGGTAAGGTCGAAACCACACAAACCGGTGTCTTATGCGACAATCGTTTTGAGGGTCGGGGAAGTTCCGTGGCACTCTTCCACAAATATCACTGGAATTCATCGAGACTCCTCTGCAATATTGCGTGGACAAACATGATTGAATACATGAATGTATGAGAAAAAGATGGAAAAATATCTCGAAATCGAATAGAAAGTCCTGGATTCGCCTCAAAATTCAACCGATTTTTCACTGTCCCATAGCCCGCCCACCCTCCTCCAAAATGAAATTCATTGACAATTCTTGAAGAAATTGTATGGTGAGACATCAATATATGCTGGCGAAATTACGGTAAAAAGTAGAATCGATTCTTCCTCAGTCTATGTCCCACCTATTCCTACATATTCAAGAAAATCATTGAGAACTTTTAGAGATACAGTGTGGAGAATCATACGGACTCGAGTGAATATATATATATATATATATATATATATATATATATATATATATATATATATACATTCAAACTTTGCTGGTAGAGTTAAATGGATATTTTGAAATTTCTAAGTTTCGATTTCAAAACCAGATTACTGTGAGGAGAATGCTCAAAAATAACTCAACATGCACAGAATATTTCTACTGTTTTTTCTTCTTCAATGAGTGTTATTTTCTCGTTGATCACGTCTAAAAGGTACAGAAAATGTCGATTATTCCCTTCAAACTTTGCTTTTCCGACCAAGACAGCGATGATTTCAAATCTACTTATTTTCAATTAGACAACCGGTGAATTTGCAAATAGTTAATACCATAAAGTACGAACAACAAATATATATGAACATCACTATCTTAGTGAAAAAAGCAAACTCTGATGGGAATGAAAGCCATTTTCGTATACTTTTTACGCATGGGCAATTAGAAAATAACACTCACTACTCAGGAACTAAAATTGCATTAGACAATGTCATCCGAAAGAGGAAATGTTGTCGTCATTTTCGTAGCACTAATGTCTCTGACGCACACCCTTTTGTGGCAGTAGCGAGAGGAGCTCGAATAATATTAGTGACTACCAGAGAGCGTCAATTGATTTTACTGCAGTCTTTCAATTTCTCTCATACGCAAATAAACTTGCTTAAACTCATATAAGATTATATTTATTATATATACATATATATATATATATATATATATATATATATATATATATATATATATATATATATATATATATATATATATGTATGTATCTTTCTCTCTCTCACTCTTTATATATATATATATATATATATATATATATATATATATATATATGTATCGACGGGAGTCTTTCAGAACAAATACATAAAAATGGGAATACTAATGTATTGTATTTGTATATACATATATATGTGTGAATGTATATGTGTGTATGTACGTGCGTGTATGTACGTGTGTGCGTGAGTTTTTCCACCAGTAGAATGCTCTTATAGAAAAAAAAAACTTTTGTCAGTCGAAATGGTTTAGTGCGAAGCAATTACCACTGTTTTATATGGGAAAATTATTTGAGCGTTCCCCGATCCATAATGGTGATGATGATGTCAGGCTGAGTTGTTAGGGGTTGGAGTGATTAACACTTTTTTCGCTTTTCGCCTTTTTTTTTTTTTTTTTTGTAAAAGCGAAAAAATGACGTAGAGCAAAATTTCAAAAAGTAGATGATATCGAACTTCAGGGTGATACCTTGTGCGTGTGTGTGTTAGGGAGAAAAAAAGGGGGTTAATGTATACTTACATACCTACAACCATTACACGCAAATATATATGTAAATGAAATATATACAAGTACCTATTTATCTGAAATGTCTTTTTTCCAATAATGTTCAATACTTTGAGTAGAGACAAAACATTGTTTACGTATAGAAGTTTACCATATAACAATAGTTGAACGACTGTTTCGTTATGTTCCCTATAGTGTAATTAGGTCTGCTTATTATTTATATATTGTTTCCTACCGGTTAAACCATTGTTATAGACCAAATTTCCAAATTTAATCGGTATATAATGTGTGTGTGTGTGTGAGAGCGTGTGTATGTCTATACAGTTTGTGCTAAACTATTATGCAAAGTGGTTATATGATTCTAAATTCAGTCTCAAGTAAGACAGAGAAAAATAATTTGACACAAACATTGGCAACACCGACATGAGCCTTCATAAAGATATTCTGCGCAGTCGTAAACAGACGGAAGCCATTTTTGTTATAAACTTGCATTTTGATAGTGGCAAATTATTAGGTTGCTACTGCAAAAGTATTAAAATATGAGTCGTAAAAGTGGTTTATCACCGGCTGAGGAAAATTCCTTTAAATAGCGAAACTGCTCAAGAGGAACCATCGAACAGTGAATAAATACATCGAAGACCCTGTTGCAAATCTGATAAGGACAGGTCCAGGTTAATAACACAGTTGGAAGTGTCTCGAATTAAGTGCATTGTCATGGAAAAAAACAGCCCTGGGCAGCAAAACTATACTCGAGGAGGTTCATTGGTGTAACGTGTCCAAACATCTTGATGCTAATTTCTCCGTCGTGTAGCAAAATGTGTCAGGCCTGATATTCTACCATCTTAGAAGCCCAGACACATGGTGAAACGTCTAAATAAGTTGGAAACTAATAGAAAATGTTGTTTGTTTGTTTGTTTTTTCTGACGAGTGCCGACCTATTCTGGATTTAGAGTGGTCTGCATTGCGAGTGAACAGAGGCATGAGTAAAATGGCCGCAGACTCATGTTTTCGTGCCGAGTCCCCTGGCTTATATTGAATTTTCAAAAGACAATTTTCAGCCTTGGTTTATGAACAAGTCTCTCAGTCAACGTACGAAACTAAACTTCATGAGAGACGACGTCTGTTCGTACAATGCACACACTACCTGGCTAAAATAGGTTTCAGAATCGGTAGATTAATTGACTTGCCCCATTTTTCTCCCGATTCCAACTCGATTAAAACTTTCTGGAGAACTCTCATGTATAAAAAATGAGTGTCAGTTTGCTACCACAGAAGACATGTGACAAATGCAGAATCTATAACAGCTGAAGAAATTCAAAAATCAACAAAATCAATGGGTGAGCAACTAATATCTGTGATTCTTGAACAAGGATTCCACATTTGAAAGTAAATGGTTTGAATCAGATTTTCCATCTTCAAAATGGTCTGTTGTTTATATATAGGCTTCATTTCATGTAAATGAGATTTTATAGACTGTTTAAATTTTCTTAATTCCCGATTTGTGCCATTTGATGACTTAATCAATACATAATTGGTGTATTGCTGTGTTTTGATAACTTGGCAGAATAAAAATTCCAGAATTCCAAAGGAATATTTCGTATTCTTCGCCACCTATACATTAAAGTTCAATAATTGCCAGAATTGCATCATTATGCTGTGCAAATATTTGTGTGAAAGATTATCAAAATTCTTCCACTTTATGATTTAGAATGGGAAAACGAACCACCATATATATATATATATATATATATATATATATATATATATATATATATATATATATATGTATATATATATGAAACACACGAGGCCACAATTATGGGGCATACAACAGGAATTTAACGAACTCGGTAGCAAGGACCCGCGAGACCAGCTTGTATACCATTACACCACACGGTGAAATGCCTGCAGAGAAGCTTAGTGGCATAATCTTTATGTTGGGTCATTTCAGTGGTTCCCAGCTTTTTCATTACCAAGGACTTCTTTTATTGAAATGAAATCTCCTATGGACCCCAGGCTTTAAGAGGTCTGCCAACTCAACAAGCTCACGGTCTCCTGGCTTTTGAACGATCTACCGACTCAACAAGCTCGCGGACCGTCAATAATACCTTTGGACCCAGTTTGGGAACCGCAGGATTAAATCAATTTCCATATGGTGAGAAGTCACCTTCAAAGGCTATATTTTATCTGGAATCGAACCCCTGTGTTCTTCTTGGTGAGGACAAACACCTTGTTTAGATCTATATCGAACCATATTCGCTTATACAGCTTTTTCTTCCATGTGAGTTCTTCCTTCCTTCCCTCCTCTCTCTCTCTCTCTCTCTCTCTCTCTCTCTCTCTCTCTCTCTCTCTCTCTCTCTCTTTCTTAATCTTTTCTTTTTTCCATCTCATCTTCGTTCTCTTTCTTGCAACATTCATTCCTCGTTCCTGTCCCCCACTTGGTCTTTTTCTTCCTCTTTTTCATCTCCCCCTCTCTCTCTCACACACACACACATACATACACATACGTTTGGTCTCTTTCTCTCTATATTCATTCCTCCTTGCCTCCCCTCTCTCAATATTCTCTCTCTCGTTTTATTTAATTCTCAATCCATCTCTCTCTCTCTCTCTTAATCCCTCTATCTATCTATCTCTCTTGTTCTCTTTCTCTATTTATTCTTATGTATACGTCACTAACTGTGTGCACAGATGGTAGTGCCTATTAGCACATGACAGCGTAAGCAAGCTAGTACTTTTCCATATACATACGCATATAGATAGGCTCTCCTACAAGGTCCTACCCTGCCTTCCACTGTTGGCCACACCCTGTCACACCCACTACCACTACTCCCAGGCTTCGCACCGGCTGTCATTCCATTCTGCCTGAATGCCTACGAGATCTCGAAGCATCCTGAATCGATTTTCGACTTGGCTGGTACCACACGACCAACCGACCGTTCGTTCGTTGTCCGCCCCACCCCTTTGTCCCAGCAACCGATATTTTCGACCAACATTACGATGGGTGGGCATCGAGAACAACAGGAATGAATTGGTAGGCGGCAGTAGAAAGAGAGGGAGGGAATGAAAGTGAAAGAAAGAAGGCCAAATAGAGGAAGGGGGTGATGAAGTTGAGGAGGTGAAAGAGAGGGCGTGAACGATGAAGGAAGAAAGACGAAAGAGAGGTGAAAATTGCAATAGAGGGAAGGCTGGGACAGGGGTGAAAATGGTGTGGAAAGGAATGAAAGAAAATAAAAAAAGGATGGAAAGCCGAGAGAGATATTGGCGTAGAAATGGAAAGAGTTAAACGAATGAAAAAAAGAAAAAGATCAGGGAAATAAATGAAATTGGAAAGGGGGGAACGAGCCAAGGATTGAAATTTGTAAAAAGAGAGAAGAAACATTTCTAATGTCCGGAAGAGACAACGAATGGGAAAGTGGACATTATTGAATGAAAAGCTGGATGGAACGCGGTACAAATAATATAAAACGGGGAAGAAGAGAAATGATATAAAAAAAGGGTGGGGACGAAAGGAAAGATGAAAAAGAAAGGCAAAGAAATAGAGTACAAGAAACGAAAGTAAGAAGAAAATACAGAAGAAAGGCTGAAATGGAGAAAAGGGGTCGAATGAGAACGAAAAAGAGAAAGAAAGAAAGATGAATGGACTGACGGGAAAACGAAAGAAAAAAACAGAGACAAATCGATTGAAAAAAAAAAGAAAGAAAAAAAAAGAAAGAATATTTGTTTGTAGGAATACTAAAGAAAGATGGCGATTGGATTTTGTTGGTATGAAGAATGATGGGTGAGAGAGGGGGGAGGTGAATCAAAAATGGAAACACGATGATCCCAATGCTGGATAGGGCAAGCAGCGGAGAGTAGGGGGGTGCAGAAAAGAATTGGGATAAGGATTGGGAGGTTGTGGATAATCGAAAGACACAGGGACAGGGACAAGGGTGGTCTCGGGGCTGGAATTTCAACGTAACTGATTCAAAAATCCATCTTCGCCGCCGCTCCTGGGCGTTGCGCGGTTTCTCCATTGTGAGGCAAGCAATATCCTCAACCAAAGAACTTTCGTCCAGTTATGACTGGACGAAAGCTCTCTGGTTGCGGCTACCAACACATCACTATTCCTTATTTGACCACCCAACCTTACCAAATCCATACATCTCCCGGCGAAAACCTTCATCTCTTGTCCGACCCCAACCTCGTGCGTTCTCTACGCACGTTCACTAAACCAGGCCTCCATATTGAAAGATATTCGATATTCTCCGAGCGATTGGCGTCAGCTCCCAAGAAAAAGAACCAAAAAAGGTTTCTGTGTCCATGAGCGTCCGTTGGTCGGAGGGAGGGGTAAGCAGTGCATCATACCCCTCCCTCCCTTACCGTATTCTCCGCTGGATCAGGCCTTCTCATGATGAGGGCGGAGGTTTGAAAGCGGGGACTTTATAGAGGTCGGGGATAAAGGGATCACTGAAGAGAGTGACAGCTTAAAAGAAGTCAAAGCTTAGGCACTCCCTAGTCCCTTGCCTGACAACATCCAGATATATATCCTTTTTACTCTCCTCTCCCCCCCCCCGAAAAGTGGAAGCGGACGCATATGCCTCTGTCTATTATAAACATCGTCGTAAGTTTGTATAATGCTTTCAACATTGTGTGAATTCATGTGCATTTATTCATACACGATTATCTTGTAGTTTACACCGTGTTTATGAGCATTTTAAACAGCACGATGTCATTTGGTAGGTGTTTCCATGTATGGCATTGTAAATTTCGGAGATTGCGAGAAGGTTATCGGTATTCATTCATTTCTTTCGCTTGCAGTCAGGCCTGTCAAAGGGCCCAATGGGTAGGGGAAGGAGGGTTTTGGGTTTGCCTTATCGAACGTAGTGTAGAGATCTTTCTTCCTTTTGGAGGGATTAACAGGATCGCCCCATGTGGTACTCCAAATGAACTCAGTTGCTTTTGGTCGATAATAGTTTGAATTCCGGCCGAGGCTGTTTATTTTCACTTCTCTCTGTCCCATTGTTAAATATTTTGACAAAAATGTCTCGCCCCCAGCATGCTATGAAGGTTAACGGAGAAAACATTGGAACAGTAATCACTTGGACAACTCACTCTCGTTGCTGGCATGCTACGATAGTTGTTAGAAGATGGATCACTGACCATTTGGACAAACCTCTCTCCCATAATTTGTTCAGATTATACCAACCGCATAGTGCTATGACATCAACTGCCAAACTTCAAGCTGACCATATATATTAAGAAGGGCACAGCACAGAACCCTAACGACGGTATCTTATCATCATTTCCAAGTTGTAATATTATTCTGAATTATCATTTGATGGAACATTATCTACCATTACTGATTTATCACTAGTTTTTCCAACATCTCAATTTTGTCGCTCCTCATTTCAACTACTCAGACCATGATTATACGACTATCAGTAAACAGTGATAGTCGAAAATATGCGCGTAGCAATATACTGAGATTGTCACTTGACCCCTCCTCCAGGAGCAGAGATTTCGAGGGTGTAATCTGATTCCCTAGGAAGATACTTTTGACAGCGATGAAGCCCAGTCAGGCTAAAGATTGTTTGAAACACTAGAGTTTGGTATTTTTAAGTAGTGATAAGTGTTTTTGTGTGTGTCTAGGAAGACGTTTTCTGATAAGCAGGCGTTCGGAATATATCAGTTAAACTAGACGTGAAATTCGAAAGTACTGATTTCGAAATAAATAAGTACACCTCCTTGCAGACCCAGCAACTGGATTGGACAGAGACCTCTCGATGTCAGCGTTGGGAGAGAGAGGTAAAACTTAAAAAATGGTCATCGGAGAGAAAGAGAGGGAGAAAGGCTCAATGGGAATACGACAGTCGACAGAGAAGGAAAGGGTGAAGTGAGCACCGGGAGAAAGGAAAAGTAAAGGAGAATGATACGTAGTGACGTGTATAAGAGATGAGTTTTGTGCAACTTCTCAACTAGTCTTATAAGGTTTAATCAAACAGACACTTGATACCAAGCAGTTTCAAGACCTGCAAGTAGTTTGATTACAATTATGTCTCACGTTATTCGAAAAAGGCTCTCAAAATACCAAGCAGTGAGAAGGTAAATAAATACACAGTCAATTGTTTATAATCAAGAATTTCTATCATTGGGGTGCCCCTGTATAGGTAATCTACATGACATCCACTCATCTCTCTTTTCACCCTTGAAATCTCAACAGTTGTACACGCAGAGATATGATTTTGTTATCATTCAGAGTCGAGGGGGATCTCGGCATCAGGTTTGAGAAAGATGCATCTTCATTCTGAGGTCGGTGTACAATGTGTATTGCTCTCTTCTCATCGATTTTGGCCGAAGAGGATATCGGCTTCGGTACGCAGCTCGTTACTCATTCAGCTAGTCGATTTTTGTTTTGTTTTGTCACTCGTTCCAGTTTTGTAGCTGTCGCCAAAGCGGCTAAAAAAAAATAACCCAGCAAAACCAACGATGCACTTGTAGATATACAACGTGAAACTTGAAGATGCGTCTCAACGCAGGCATTCAACGTTCAGAAATACGCCGGCGAATCTACGACCTTTTCTGAGCAAGTTAAAAATCAAAGTAAGCAAATTGAAAAATTCAATGTGCAAATCCAAAACTACGGCATTAAGATTGAAAACCAAGACAACCAATTCAGAAAAAGACAGTACGCAAATTTTGAAAAAAAATACACCAAGCAAATTAAAACAAAATAAAGCAAGCAAATTAAAAAATACATTGAGCAAATTAAAACAAAGTAAAGCAAGCAAATTAAAAACGACAAGGAAACCAAATCGATGAGCATGGAAGATCAAATAATTGCATTTACTTTCTCGTTTCGTTTGCTAAAGACTAAAGCGTAGTATCGGGTTGAGAGCAGTTGTTTGCATAAACGTGAGACGAATTACAGTCTTATATTTGAGCATTGGTGTATTAAAGCCAAAGTTTATATTGTTGAATTTCTTTAGAACTTTTCAGAAGTTACGACCAAATCGCGTTGGACACATCGGCTCACGTACGATCGACCAAGTTAAGCAACTTCGAACCTGGTCAGTACCTAGATGGCGGATAGTCTGAAAATGCCAGAGTCGCAAGCAGATGGGGGTCATGTATAGGACCTCCCGCAGCGATTCTCCTGACGTAAACTCTACGCCTCGTTCAACAACGGTAGCCAAAGGCCACCCTCCCATACGATTTTCACCGAATTTTCTAACTGGCTACAAGTGACAAGAAATGAATGAATGAGCTGTTGAGAATAACGTTGTAAGTTCTGTATCAAGAGGCCTTACCTATAAAAAAAGAGGGGGACAAAAATTAAACTCTCGCATCAGCAGATTAAAGCAATAAGTATCAGACATGAACACTGACCAAAGCCCGGGAGATGAAAATTACCACCTGTGAGATGAGGTGCACCATATGAGCAACAAATAAGATGTTGTCAGGACTTAATTAGCAATGTAAAAATAGGGGGAAAATTCTGAGCATTAATAATCACAAAAATTCTCAAACACCAGAAAATTAAATTGTTCGAACTGTTGATTAGAATGGCAACTAGCCAACCAGTGATCAGAAGTTCAGGCCTCCGAGCAAAAGGACGTCCTTGCACGCATTTTAATGAGGGTATGGCAGGAATGCCCAAGTCCCATAACCTGACCACCACCGTCTCTACCAAACGTAGCCAAACAATGAAAAAAAAATCATTTATTTTGCACAACAAATATTTATTTTTCAGCATAATCTGTTTCTTGTCAAAACACTTATATCAGTGGTGAATAACAATCACATCATTATACAGTGAAAATTAGGCCAAGGATAGATTGATTTACCTAAACATATATACGTTTACTCCTATGTGGATACCCATTTGATAGTAAAGCGTTGTAATCTATTTAAGTAATTTTCATTTACTTCAATGATTTACTTATTTAGGAGTCGACTAAATTTACCGGGACCGGCTTTAGAGTTCCTGCTGAACTTCAGCACCCTTTAAACAAGAGTCCAACCTGCAAAATGAGAACCATGCAACGTGCCCATGAGAGAATCGCACTCAATATCACATGGAGAGATCATAAGATAGCATTGTATATTAAGGAAGAAAAACATGAGCCTGAGATATCATAGCAACAATTAGAAAACTCAAATGGCAAGGTATCTGTTACTTGCTCTCAAAAAGATCCGTTGGCGTCCGGAATCTAACCAAAATAAACTTTCAAAAACAATTTTTTTGTCATTTGATAAACATCGTAACATATCCAGTCAGGGCGATTGCTCAGCAATTGCTTTTCGCAGTGTGGATACGAGGAGTACGGATGACTAAAATGAACATAAATCTTTGAATTAGACGAACAACTTGAAAGCAACCACCTTCAAACTTTCTCTCAATAGTCCATCATCCCAGAATGAGTGAAATCTGACACTTATAGATGTAAAAACTCACAAACATATCACCATCTGCGTTACCGGCAAATGTTCGCACTGTACAAACAAATCCGTCTTTGAAGTCCATATTGCTTGTTATGAAACCCTAGTGCAGACAATTCTCTTCCTCGATTCGATCATTTATTACAAAAGCACGTTTCTTGGACACCAGGCCAATTGCCCCGAAGGACAATTTCCCTCTGATAGCAATTCCCTCCGTAGACATTGCCACTAAACGAAATCGCAAAGGATAAAATGAATGAAGAACTATTAGACAGCTTCGCGTGAATATATACAGAATTTTTATATTTCCATTTAACCTTAACTTTCACACTTACCCTAACCCATTTCAACCTTTTGGTGTAAAAATTATTTTGGGGAAAATTATCCTCCGGGGTAATTGTGAGCGGGTACTGTAAGCAGATGGGGCTTATGTGCAGACCATCCTATGATGATCCTCTTAATCCTCCTAAAGAGACCGATCTCAGCACTACTCACAACGGCGCAAACTAAGAGCCCCCTTCCCGTACGCCCCTGAAGCTTTTGACGACAAGGAATAAATGAGTAAACCTCGTTTCTATATTCTCTCTTTCTGTATTCTCTCTCTCTCTCTCTCTCTCTCTCTCTCTCTCTCTCTCTCTCTCTCTCTCTCTCTATCTATCTATCTATCTATCTCTATCTATCTATCTATCTATCTCCAAGATTCAAAGGACTGTTTACACAAAACGTGGGCGAATTATCGGATCTATACAAACAAGACTTGAGAACGAAATCCCATTCTAGTAATCATCCTTTTTCCTGGTAAGTCATTCATGGTCTGGAGAAAAAGCATTAATCTTTCCCCAGTGTACCTTTTGTTAACGTACAATTTTGTGGACGTTTGGAAAACTGTGCAAACTTGGTGTGGGCGATACGTCAGATCAATAAGAGCAAGACTGCAAAACCGTATGCACTTCACAGCAGAAGAAATCCCAATATGGTAATCAAGCTTTCCTGGACAGTTTTTCACTTCCCAGTAAACCTTTTGTTGTGTAAAGTGCTGTGGTTAGTTGAAAATTACACTGTGTAACGCGATTTTTGTTCCCGGGCCTGAGTGTTATTTTCTAATTGCTTATGTGTAAAAAGAAAAAGTATAGAAAATGGCTATTATTCCCTTCAAACTTTGCTCTTGTGACCAGTGATAGTGATATTCATATGTAGTTGGGTTTTTTTTCTTACTTTATGCGATTGGAAATGGGCATATTTGCCCGTTGTCCGATTGGAGATAAGTAGATTTCTAATTGCCACTGTCCTGGTCACAAAAGCAAAGTTTGAAGGGAATGATTGGTATTTTCTATGCTTTTTGACAGAACCAATTTTGAAATAGCACTTATCACCCAAAGACAAAAAATGAAGTTGGAATTTGTTACGAAATGTTATATATATATAAGTATGCCTCGCTCTTCGAACGCGACATTTTCGCTTCTATGGCGAAAAAAAAAGGAACATTATTCGGCGTTTGTTTTGAGGTGAGCTGTTATAGATACAAAGTGCACACTCTTCTTCACACATCTCTCTCTCTCTCTCTCTCTCTCTCTCTCTCTCTCTCTCTCTCACTCTCTCTTCTACATCGAGTCTGCTGTGTGCCCCAATACTCCGATCTCTGATAAACGTATCATCATTACGAATTTTGGTGTCTTGGATTGCTCAGAAAATCATCCCATATAAATTGATGGTAACTGAGTAAACTTGAAATACACTTCTAAGATTGCCCAAGAATGGCGCAAAACATGATGCTGGGAACTTATGGCTCGTATCACAAAGTTCATTCCCAAAACTGCTCCGACTGCAGCAGCAGTGCCGCCAGCCAAGTTCTCAACAGATGACAACCCTGAGGTTTAAACATGCTTTTGCTGCAGTACCATATCACTTTTAACCCAGAACACTCCTGAAATGTCTCACGATATCATCCACCTTTGATTGTTCTCCGTCAGAGTGGGGGGATGTAGATCTTGGAGACTCTTTACATATGTACATTTTTATCATTTAAGCAATGTAGTACTGCAGGAACATGTGGTAACGACCTTCCCTAAATTTGGGGGAGGGGAAACGGTGCTCCCACACTATTTATAGACTGCAAAAATTCTCATTTTACCTATCTGCTCGTCCCCAATAATTAGCTGATACAGTGCATCGTATATATATATATATATATATATATATATATATATATATATATATATATATATATATATATACATATATATATATATATATATATATATATATATATACTTGATTATCAGCAACAGCCGCCTTTTAGCGGCCGTCGTTGAACATAGACCTCCCCCAAGATCTGCCAGACCTAGAGCCATTGTTTTCTGAATTTGTCTAATTCATCACGCCATCTTTCTTTCGGCCACAATATCGAAGATGATCTCTGGGGGTCCATGTTGTGAGTCTTGATATCCAGCGGTTATCTGACATTCTTGCAACATGTCCAGGCCATTGCCATTTCAGTTTTCTATGATATCTTGGACTCCGGTTTTTTTTCTTTAATATACTGCGTTGAATATGATTCTCTCTTGGGCACGTTGCATGGTTCTCAGACAGAGACCCTAAATTACCCAGCTGTAGAGGCTGGTTTCGCTCACTGGGTTGCTAAAGTCGGTACATCAGGCAGCCCTATGTCCCCTCACTGTTTTTTCATCCCCACATCACTGGATATAAACATTCCATTCTCTGAGCCAGTTAGCAATAAAAGCTAAACAATCCACCTCGATAGGAAATATACTTATTATCCAACCATCTCTCCAGCATTCTTCTGGCAAATCTTTATATTTTCCGGCTTATGTTCTTGAGCGCAGCCGACGTTTTCCTCGATAAAAAGTATTAATTCACAAACATGTGTACCATTTTTTTTCTTTTCAATTAATCGCCAAGATGGCAAGGCCAGGACGCTGGACAGTTAACGTGATCTCAGCTAAAAAGGTGAGACAACGTTATGAATCTAGGGTGACTTCGCAATCTTTAATAACATAAACGAAGATTACTTATACTTTTTTCTGGAAGCTCTGCGAAAGACAATGCTCCACAGAAGTGCCAAATAAGTAAGCTTATACCCACACACACACACACACACACACACACATATATATATATATATATATATATATATATATATATATATATATATATATATATATGGTTAAAAATGACGGACAAATGTTATTTAGGTAACTTTTCATTCAATTTTTCCTGTCTTATTTAGATTTTTGGTCTTGGGATTTATCTGCAGATTGCTTCTGAGATATATATATACACATACACACATGCACACAAACACACACACACATACACACACATACACACACACACACACACATATATATATATATATATATATATATATATATATATATATATATATATATATATATATATATATGCGTGTGTATTTGTTAGTGGTTGGGGTGATAATTATTAAGACATTAGAAAGGGGACTATATGTCGTCTGGCACCGGTCTTAACCGAGTAGCCTATCGAGCAACACTAGGTCGCGTAAATGATTAAAACAGGAATAGAGCATATGCGAATAGGTGTTCATAGAATATCCAGCACTTTGCGGTGACTTTGCACCAGTGAAATTGTCAGACCGTCTACTAATCCTGCTAAAAGGCTCCCTATAAATATGGTGTTCAAAGTCACGTGATGGCAGGGTTTTGAAGGGGGCGTGAAATGTTTCTCGTAAAAAGGTTTGTTTTTGTTAATTGATTGCTGTTTTTTTTTAGTATAAATACGCGAGAATAATAAATGATGCTACCGTAAAGCTCATGAAATCGGCTAAAAAAAAATCAACGCCTATTCTCTACCATCACCTTCGAAGTAGTCACCTTCCCTATAGTTTGGACACTTGCTTACAAAGGTTCCTACTCAAGGAGGGTAGCTTCAAAAGTCTGTACTATGTTCGGTTCAACTCAAGCTTTTTGAATTTCCCCCAACCTTTTGGCAGCATTTCATATACGTACAGTGAGTGCGAAAAGTGCCCGATACATCTGAAAAAAATCATTTTAATATACTTATACACCTTCTAAATTGACAGAATTTGAACTAAACAATTTCTTGTATATAAGTTTTCAATGTTCAATATTGTTTTCAGATATTTTTTTTTAATCCTTGGTCCAGTTCCTGGGATTTTAGAATAAGCTTTTAATGTTCTGGATACTTTTTGCACTCACTGAACTCACATAATTGCTGATTTACTTCCCCTATTTATTGTGTCGTTTTGTAAACTTAGTAAGCATTTTTCCGAATAGAGCTAATACCAGTATCATGTTGTAAATTAGGATTTCGACAGGAAAGATTTGATTTCAATTTGGAACCCCTTCACTCACACATCTCACAATTATTATTTCTAGTAGTAGTAGTAGTAGTAGTAGTAGTAGTAGTAGTGAAATGAAATCAGGTGATGGGCTTACTGATGTGCTTACGTATTGGAAAATTGAACGTTCCCAAAACATTCCCAAAAACTGAGTATAATGTATTTTTCAATCAAAGTGTAAGTTATTCTTTCCATTGGATTTAATACTGATATTATGTTGTAAATTTGAATTCTAACAGGAAAGCCTTAATTTCAATTTGGAATCGGAATTCCCCCACTCACACATCTCAACTGTAATTGACATAAATTATTATTACTATTATTATCATTATTATCATCATTATTATTCGAATAAAAGCAGACAAAAAAAACGTTGAAGAAACAAAGCAAAACCAATTCACGTTTCGTGATTCTTTCCATTTCGTCTCGTCATCACTTGTCAAATTTCATATTACATTTCGCACTTTCCACCCAGCCCCTCGAACATCAAGACAAGCTCCGTACTATGACGTGCGAGGGTTTTGGTCTTAATGGTTTCATGCTCATCAATGTGTGTGTGTGTGTGTATGCGTGTGTGTGTGCGTGCGCGCGCGTGTTTGTGTTGATGGAAAATGATGGTGGTGGGTGGCGGAAAAAAAGCCGGAAGATTAACGAATCGGGCAATGCACAACAGAGAAAACGAAAAATTTTGCTTGTGAGTGGGGTGCAGGGACGGGGTGCGAAAGGAAGAGATTATGCAAGTAGGAAGGGGGGAATGTGGGGGGGTATAAGTGATCATCACCTTCATTCTGCTCGTAGGAGTGCAAGGAATTGTGCACCCTTGTGCACGTTCAGTAATAGCCTGTATAAAAATGATGAAATGGTCCTTGAACAAGAGTGGATTTGCGGGGATCGGAACCGTGGAAGGGTGTCAGCAAGTAGGGATGGAAAGAGGCGAATCCTTTTTTTTTTCATCCCCCCCTCCTTCAACTGCCAATGTGTGGTCTTCATAACTAATCCACCCGTTCGTCTGTCCTTCCATTCATCCTTTTCTTTCACGCTTTCTATCTACCCTCCATCTTTCATCAGTGCTCTCCATTTTTCATCTTGCTTTCCAATTTGCAATATTGGTCTCTCCATTTCATCCTTGCTCACCCCATTGCATCTGTGCTTGCTTTTGCTTGTTCTCTCTCTCTCTCTCTCTCTCTCTCTATTTCATCTTTGCTCTTGCCTTTTCATCTTCGCTCTTTCCTTTCATCACTGCTCTCCACTTTTCATCTTACTTTCCAATTTGCAATATTACTCTCACCATTTCATCCTTGTTCTCCCCAATTCCATCCTTGTTCTCCCCAATTCCATCCTTGCTCTCCTCTATCCATCCTTGCTCTCTTCTATCCATCCTTGCTCTCCCCCATCATAGTTGCTTTGTTCCTCCTTGCTCTCCCCTTTTTCATCCTTACTCTCCCCGATTTTATCTTAGCTTCATTCCTCCTTGCTCACCCCTACTCGTCATTGCTCTCCTTATTTCATCCTTGCTCTCCCCATTCCATTCTCACTCTTTAATTTTCATCCTTTAAATTTGATTCTAGACCTTCGTCTTCAAAATCTTGAAACTACTTTCCTTTTATAATTTCTTGTGTTTCACTCTTCTATGTGTTCTATCATATATTCTCTCCGCTCTGGAGTCCACTCCTTCGAACAAACGATGCGCACATCAACCCATTTGATCATTTGTAGTTCTATCATTCATCTGTGACATTCATCTGTCCACCCGAGAATTTGTCTTTGCGTCTGATTCAGGGCTTTTATACCACATCCTGACTTTGTGACCGACGGTTAACGTTAACCCTTCCACCGCCGAAAATTTCCCTCTGCCCACCCGAACATCTATGCCTTTGTTCTTTCTGTTCGTTTGTCTGTCTGCAATCCTATTCGCCCTCTTTCAAAGGATCTTTTGAGTGAATCAGTCTTTCTCGCTGTCTCCCTCGCTCTTTTTCAAATCTATCTTTCTATCAATCTATCTATCTTCCCCCCCCCTCTCTCTCTCTCTCTCTCTCTCTCTCTCTCTCTCTCTCTCTCTCTAGGCCGTTCCAATCAATACGCCATCGAGCTTATTCTTCTTTTAGATCAATAAAAAAAACGACAGAAACAAAGAGGCAGACATCGACAGCAAGACAAAAGAGAGGGCGGCATAAAAGAAGTGTTAAATGAAAAAGAAATAGTTATAATGTATTTGGAAAAAAAGGTAAATATAATTGAAAATGGAGAAAACGGAAAATGAAGAGCAGACCCGTATTTGATAGAAAAAGAGACAAAGAGTTTTTTAAAGAAAGAAAGAAAAAAAGACAGAAAGAAAGAAATGAGGAGGGGAGAAAAAGGGCAATAGATTGTTGAATAAGGGTAAACAAAAAAGAAAGAGAGAAAAAAATTGTTCGTCAGGAAGAATTGAAAAAAAAAGAAGGATAAATGTCAGAAAGAAAGAATTGGTGGGGAAAGAGTGAAACCATAGAAAGAAAGAGTAAATCAATATCATTTGTTGTTTCGTCCATATGAAGAAACACAAACCTTTAGGAGGAAAAAAAATGTCCACCTCTGTTTCTAGCGTACGAATGGTGAAGCGAAAATGAAATTAGCAAATTCCACAAGGTATACGATTTCTTATCTCTCACAGAGAGAGCAAGGCGAAGAAAAGAGTTGATTTATGTGAAATCGTTTAACAGACGCAATATGTTGGAGGATTCCTTAGCCGTACGATTAAAGACCCCCTCACCGTCTCTGCAACAAAATAGCCAGACAGTTTCGTGCCACATAATTTACCGATGTAATTGTCGTTGTCGTCGTCGTCGTCGTAGTAGTAGTAGTAGTAGTAATAGTAGAAGTAGTAGTAGTAGTAGTAGGAAAGTTTGTAGCTATTTGTTCTGTCGCTATTTCCCTTTGTAGTTTATGCAACACGGAGATCAATCAGTCAGTTTCACGTTTTCAGTCGTCATGACTTGTTGCCAACGGCAGTTCTTTTCAGAAAGTTATGAAGACAGTGGGACACTCGCCAATTACATACTAAACACTAAGGTAATTTCACACACACGCACAAAAAAAAAAGTTTATAATCCATTTACGGAGTTGGAAGTCTGTCTCTCTCTACACAATATCTCCAAAAGTTCCGAATCAATTTCAGCGAAAATTTGTGTAAGATTTAGCAATGGAAGAAATGAGTAGTAAATTTTGGTACCGATCCTGGTCAGTGTTTTATATTGAGATATATTTGTATCATTCTGTCGGAAAAGAAGTTTAAAACGAACAGTTAATAAAAAGGCTACAGTTAAATTTCAAGGGAGACAACTGATAATTGTACATTCAAAGTTTTGTCCTTGTTTCTTTCTTAATATTTTATTTTCATTGAATTTTCTGCTAGTGTGCAGAGTTGATAGAGTGATGCTTTCTCTGATTGCTTTTTCGTTTACTGGTGTGCATGCGCCGTTGCAAATTACGGCATATATGAAATTAATATTTGGTCCTTACTATACGAAACAGCAAAAATCGAATCAATCACTCAAAAATACTCCAGTAGTCCACAATCTTTTCCGCAATCAAGGAAATAGCGATCTCCATCATCATCAAAAGCAGCAGTAGCCTTTCGGTGTTGGTTGTAGGACATACACCTTCCCCAAGATTCATCAGACGTCTCTATCGTGGGTGTCGTGGAGCATGTAATTTCTGAACTTATCTAGTTCGTCACGCCATCTTATATTATGTTGGTCACAGTTTTTGCATGTGATCTGGGGAGGTACAAGTTCTGTTATTCTCACAACATGACCAGCCCATTGTCATTTTAGTTTTCTTATGGATTCTATGATATCTTGAACTCCTTTTTTTTTTCTCTAACATATAATGTTGTCTTGTGATCTCCCCATGGCATGTTGAGCATGATTCTCTCTTGCACACGTTGCATGGTTTTCAGTTTAAGGATCACTTTTTTCGGTTAGGTTTCATGTTTCAGCTCCATAGGTGACTTTTTGAGAGGATGTATCGGTTTTGTACCATTCTTTTTAGCACAGGTGGGATTTTTCTTGTTCTTGAGGGGCGAGCTTACCCTGCCGAAAACTTGCCAACCCAAATTGATTCTTGGGTTTGCAAACTACTTCATGAGATTTAATAGAATAGATTGATAAATGATGCTCCATCAATCGATTGATAAGGCTGAATTATCATGTATGCAGTTCATGTATGTACAAATATGTATTTATTGTATAATGTCTGAAAAAATTAAGTAGATGGAGGTACTATTTATAAAGCTTTTTTTGAGGCCTCCCTCCTTTGGGTGTCCGTGGGATATTTCTAAATAGCCTTTCCCCTATCTTGTGAGACATGCCTCGGGCTTTGAGCTAAGTTCATAAAGTGATAAAATTTGAAACGTCAAAGGCTAAGGACACTTTGCTTTATTCAGGCTGGATACCATCTTCCTAATGTAAGATTGCCCTACCAGGACACTTGGTGTATTTTCATTGTCTAGTATGCCCTCTGGAGTTTGTTTTGGTAATATTTGTACTAATTTCAGCAGCATTTTAGTAGGATGTACTTTTCCCAACGCTCTCTTATTATATATATATATATATATATATATATATATATTTATAAATCTTAATCTTCATCTTCTTCTCACCAGCTTTCCTCTTTTCACAAATTATTAATGGTTACCTGTAGTGTTATGCTTACCATGTTATCTTACATGGCTTTGATAATGAGTTAATTCGTCAGTATGTTCCTTATATGTTCCATGAATGTGACTCCGTTCAAAACATATTTCAAACACCAGCCATTGAATGATAGGTGGCAGACTAGTCTTGCAAATCACTGACAGTGAGTTCATTCCTAAATGCAGGTTTGTGTAATTATTGAGTATATCCAATAATGCTTATCCTTGGTCGCGGCAACCATGATGTTTACTATCATTCTAAGACAATTGTTTTATTATTCTTCTGTCAGACTTGAAGCTGTTTCACTGTATTTATGTGGTTATCTGCCCCTCTATCCCTATAAATGTATGCATTTTTTTATTCTGAGAGCGTCACAGACCTTCATAGATAGATAGATACTCGTCAGGTCCAGCCAAAATAATGAGGTAATTATTTATGTATACGTGTAAGTAGACGTATGTGTGTATATGTGTGTTGGCAATTATGATGAGAATATTTATGCAAAGGTGCGTGTATGTGCATGTGTGTGTGTGTGTGTGCAGTTCTATGTAGGTGTGATCCCGTACGTGTCAGTGTGCAGGTTTGATTACACGTCAGGCCGAAAATTCCAGAAACCGTTTACTTAGGAAAATATCGAACAAAAGGCAAAAAAGAGGAGGGATAAGTAAACATTCTCTCTTTCTCTCTCTCTATCTATCCATCTCTCTCTCTCTCTCTCTCTCTCTCTCTCTCTCTATCTCTCTCTCTCTCTCTCTCTCTCTCTCTCTCTCTCCAAATAAACGGAATTCCACAGGGCCAGACAATTGCTACGTTCAAACAGAAGCAAGGCGGCCGACACGTTCCTACGTAATTGTATGTCGGTGAACAACGGCTGTGTAAACTTATTTACCAGTTAGCGGGCTCGAAGCATGCACCAAAAGTGATTACATTTGGTTGTAAAGAAAAGACCACCATTGACACTAGTCAATACGATCATGTGATCAATTTCGAATATTGTGCGTTTTCTGCTGCTCGCTTTTTTTCCTCTGCTTAAGAAGATCATCACTCTTTTGTCGGGACGATCGTGTCTTCTTTTCTCCAAAATGGGGAGCCTTCTCTGATTCGGAAACGCATGTTTTATTCGTTCAGAGTATAACAAAGATTAAACGATGAAACAGATAAATAGATAGATTGATAGATAGATAAAAAAAAAGAATGTGTATTTATCATCATTATAGTGGCATATCAAATTCACTTGCAAAATACATACAAGCGTATACGGGTATATATGTATATATAACCATTTATGCTCCTTTGCATTGTATAAATATATATATATATATATATATATATATATATATATATATATATATATATATATATATATATATGCACTTCTATAGTTATTGCTCCGATCAAATGTATTGGAAGCCGAATCACCCCATATCTATTAAAGATAGAATGATGCAGTTTTTACCATTCGATAAGATGTATCTTCATTTAGATTTGGGAAAGCAACATGACCATTAGTCACCCTTTTTGAAGTTTAATAACTCGGACGCTAATGGGATCTTCACCAATCGATAGCCCATTCCTTCAATATTTATCATATATATATATATATATATATATATATATATATATATATATATATATATATATAACAAGTGCGGCTGTCTGTAGAGGTTTAGGGATGTTAGTGGTCTTTCTAAAACGAGTAACTTTTAGTTCTCCTTGCTTCCACGAGTGTAAAATACGGTAGCTAGACAGATCATACAGAGAAAGTTATTTTACACCCGTGTAAGCGAAGACTATCTTATTTTTAGTGTAATTCAGGAAAGTATAAAGATCCTCTGAACGTTTATTCGTAACATTCAAATGTAAGCGAGACAGGGTTGCCCGATTAGAGAACAAATAGCAGATCAATTTTCTTTTGAAAGGTGTTGGCTACACTTTTTAAATCATTGAAATCGTTTTCTCTCATTTTTTTTTCTTGAAAATACCGCTAATACCGACCACCCAAAGTTCCTGGGGTTGTAGACCTTGAAAAATGTAAATTGGATTAATCCAATCAAGATGCCAGTTGAGGTAAATAATCGGATATCTGTGTTCACAACCTTCAACGGTGACATGACAAAATCGTTAAACAGTATCATGAATTGGGTTAAAATGTCTCCAGGAAAAATACCATCATAAATAAAGTATGTGGCTACTAGATTGAGTCAATGGATTCAATTTTTTAAGTTACACTTTGTAATGCTGCAACACTTACCTTCAAAGAAGGGTGATGTTACTGTGGCAAATAGAAATTAATGACACTAAACAAGTGATAACTGTAAATCGTAACGAACATATATATATGCAGAAATGCTATCGTATTGAAACAACAGGTCGTGTTGCAGTACAACCAAAAAATGAAATTTTCAATTATATATATATATATATATATATATACAGTTATATATATATATATATATATATATATATATATATATATATATATATATATATATATATATATATAGAGAGAGAGAGAGAGAGAGAGAGAGAGAGAGAGAGATATGTGTATAATCATACAATGGAAAGGAGCATACACAGAAATACACTCATGGTTGTTTACATTATGAATAGATAGATAGATAGATATGAGCACAACACAGCATATGTATGCTTTCGATTACATTCATATACCCAGCATCTATGCAAAATATTTGTAAAGGCATAAGAGTAAATCTTTTCATCCAATCTATATCCATGGGCTCCCTTTCACATTTCTGTATCTCTTTCTTACACACGCATACCTATGATGAACAAACGTCCTCCTAGTTAGTCTTACAAGTAATTGACAGTATAGTTCAAACCTATCACGTGCTCAGTAGTTTTTTTCTAATCAATGTGGACTCGAAATCGATCTTATATATATCTATATGTATATGTATATTTATATATATATATATATATATATATATATATATATATATATATATATATATATATATATATATATATTGCATAAATAGATATTGGGAAATAAGGGACTGAAGTGACACAAAAAAGTTCTTTTGAAAACGTGTTTTAATGTTCAAGGCTGTAATATATGTATATATATATATATATATATATATATATATATATATGTATATATATAAACTGGGTGGAAATAAACACGATAAATTGAAGTCAATACTACCAATCCCCATTCATTTCATTCGCAATTTCCTTTTGAAGATAGTTATATAGTCGAAACCGATCAGGGAATATTTATGAAATTAATTCATCTTCAACACTCAATCCTGTTTATATCTTCCATACGTTCATATATATATATATATATATATATATATGTGTGTGTGTGTGTATGTGTGTGTGTGTGTGTATGTGTGTGTGTGTGTGTGTTGCCGATTGGTCCATTTGTAATAACATTTTTTGCTGTTTGTTAAATTCTACCCTCCCCAGCAACCAGGTCTTCCTCGCTGGTTCGGTTTTCACAACTTGTAGAAGCCTAACAATAACTACACACCCACTCACTCATACATAGACACGTGTCCTTGTCAGCATATATATATACATATATACATATATATATACATATATACATATATATATATGTACGTATGTATACATATATATATATATATATATATGCGTGTGTGTGTGTGTGTGTGTGTGTGTGCATACATATATATGCACTTGTATATGAGTCTGTGCGTTTGTAAGTGTAAAGCATGGATTGGAGAAACGAAGGAAAAAAATACGTACATACTGAGAATGAATGAATGGGTGAATGAAAGAAAGAGATAAATAAAGAAGAAATCTCATCTATTCGATAAGCTGTTGAAAAGGAACGCTTCATTATTTTCTCTTGTTCCGAAACTTACTATTTCCAAAATGCAGGATGGAATAGGAAATGCCTATGAGATCGACTCGGATGTCGGATCTGCGAGTTCCTGGGTCTTTTTTTTCCCCTCTTCCCCGAGACAAACCGATGCAACAGGATATTAAAAGAATCGCGATTTGAATGGTATTTCGCATTGGTCAAAACCATCTCAAGAACCCAGCCAGAAAGATAGAGAAGGGGGTGGAGAAAAGCCGAGACGGACGCGAGTACGGGTAATCAGTGCGATTCGAAGCATCCTATTGAAAAGCCCAATCTTACATAAAAGAAGATTCTCGCCTTCAGAACCAACATCTCCTCCAGTGTTCTGTTTTATGTCCCGCCCACCTTTATGGCTTTACAGCTTTTACAAAAGCAAGTTGAGATCAGATAATGACGCTATTCGTATAGACTTCAGAGTTCAACTCGGTGTTTCCCGAACTTTTCTTGGCAGCCGCACCCTTTTATAGCTTACTAGCCGAATAACCCGTCCATGCAATCGGTATTCAACTAGTATATACAAGGAAGTCACGAGTTATCTGTCTGTACTTTTGGTTACATGTACTTAACCTAGAATCATTATGATGAAAATATTTCATCAATACCCCTTCTTGCAAATTAAAAGCATTCATTTTATTACAAAAAAATATAATTGCACTTCTAAAAGTAGTTCATTATTCAATATAAATATATTTAATGTGATAAGACTAACTTTTCTTGTCGACCAAAGCCCCATTTACTGTTCCTTTGTCTTCCAATGCCCTCATTAAGTCTTCCAGTTCCCCATAAAGGGTCGTATCGCCCTCTTCAGGAACCATTGGCTTAACTAGTGTGATTGTTTACCTGAGTTCGAATCGCGTTTGATTCTTATTGATCTGTGGTCATGTAATCTTAGTCTGTTCCCGATTAGACAATTTATATCAGGAAATGATTCATTTAAAATTACACCCTCTTTGCCATGGATTTTCCTCGGTACATTTCTTTAACAATCCGGTTAAGATTCCAATTTTTTATATCTCTGTTCACACCATCGATTGGGGACTTTGTTCATTTGTTTTGCTTTAAAGGCCAGCAATAACTATTTCGATACTCTTTGACTCATTGTATCATAGAATTGATACAGAGGGTGTTTCAAGAAGGTTGAGACCGTCTTCTTAATTTGCATTTAAATCATTTCAAATCTAAAAACTCTTTTTCAGAGACTCAAATTACAAAAAGATGCTACTTACACATACATTTTAACAACAGTATGTACTGATAGCAATTTTCATTTTACCTAAATGTAGGTTCGCACCCGTTTCATTACATAAACTTCTCATTATATTAGAAAATAACATAACTGACACGACACAAAGAAATGGATGTTCGAATAAGGTTATCTCCGAATGCAATCACTTCCGAACGCAAGTGCTAAATACTGTTGTCTCTGGGCAGATTCTGGTCATCTGATTTATAATGTAGCATAAAATTTTACTTGTAAATTCTACTCATTCATCTTAAGGGTTATGTCTTCTATTAAACACATTATATTGCCCCCCAATACTCCTTACTTTCTCCTTCAAGTTAAACATGGCATGCGAACACACACACACACACACACACATACACGTGCGCGAACATGCGCACACAAACACACGGATAATTTTTATTATGATAATAGGCTGTTGGGATGACCTGCCTCATTAGCGAGACAGTTACATAAATTCCTAAAAGATAGTGCTTGAGACTAGATGAAAGGCCATGATTTTGGATGCTGATTTTCCTGACGAGGAGGCTTACTTTGACTTGGGAGATTGACCGTAACAAAATCTTCTTGTTCCCTATTATTTTCATATGCCTTATATCATACATATCTCAGCATAGTACCCATCGTGGATAAGTAATGTGTGAGTGTGTTTGTATGTGTTAGTGTGTGTGTTAGTGTGTGTGTGTGTGTGTTAGTGTGTGTGTGTGTGTTAGTGTGTGTGTGTGTGTGTGTGTGTTAGTGTGTGTGTGTGTGTGTGTGTGTAACTGGATGTGAGATAGCGTCTTTATAAACCTGTGCGTTTTGCGTAAATGTTTGATAATAAATTAAAAAATACTTAGCAAGAACACAATGCTGTCGACTGACCCTACACACCACCAGCACTGACTCCATCTCATAACTCCCAGCAACCTATGTGCAAGTAATCAATATTTGACTAACAATAAAAACGAGTCCCTTAATCAAATGTTGACTACATTCAAGTACGTTTTTCACAGAATCATATTTAACCCGCATACTTCGAGGTCGTCAAATGACTCGTTAGAACGTGCAAAAATGTTGACTTTTTTTCTTGTTTTCAGTACCTAGATAATATGTGTTACGTTCTAATTGACCATGTCTGAAGGAGGTGCGGGACGGCTGAGCAGATGGCGGCACGGAGAATGAACTTTGTGAGTTCAAATCCCGGCTGAGACAGTTTATGTTCTCTTAGCAATAATGCTACTGGATGAGGCAAGAATCCATCTGCCCTTCTCTCCAGCTATGGATAAAATGGTGCAGGTAGAAGTGAGAAACGCCACCTCGGTTGTTTGAAGCTCGAAGTCTTTTTCACGTATTGCAAACGGGTCGAGTGAGTTATAATAAGCCGGGTCGACTGGTGCCGTGGCCATCGTAAGGGCCCAACTTTCTCTACTTTATCTCTAGGATTCGACCAAATAGTGTTGGATACGCTGGCTCTCGTACGCTCACCAAGCTTAAGCGACGTCGAGCCTGGTCATTACCTAAATGAGTGACCGTCATGGAATACCAGGTGTTGCAAGCAGCAACTCGACATTTCAACGGGATGGGGTCCCAGCGATTGTTTTGGTGCCGAACAACAGAACTTCAAACAGGCACCGGACTGTGCACCCGGCCCCTTTTGCAAGCACGAACTATTCCACGGAGAACACACTGAAATTTGCATACCTAGGGGTCCACCCTACTCGTCTCGAGTATCAGTGACGATGATGATTATGATGATTTCGTCTGAAAACAAAAAGAGTATAGAAATTGCCAGTCATTCCTTTCAAATCTTGCTTAGTTGACCAGGACAATAACAATTTGATTTCTACTAATTTCCAATAGGACAACGGGCAGATTTGCACGCTTTTAATCGCTAAGTAAGAAGAGCATTTGTATATGAATATCACTATCCTAGCCACAAAAGCATAGTTTGAAGGGAACAATTGACATTTTCAATATTTTTTACACTTAAGCAATAAAAAAGCAACACTATTAAGGAATGTTAATGTCTTGCATAGAGAATTTGGAGTTAAAACAGTTATGTAAGTCTCTGCATTGCTGGAGACTATTTAGCTCAATAGTAAGAAGAACGCTATGTTGAAGCGGTTACCTTGTCGGTCGCAGGTTCGATTCCTGCTGCAGCTCCATTTTCTTTTATTGTTTATTCTATTTACAGCGTAATTCATAGATGTATTCGTACGTATATTTGTTGGTGGCTAACTTTTAATTTATTGTTGATAATCGAAGTAAAATGAAAATAACCTTTTTTTCTTTTTGTTTATCTATCTATTCCTCCATATCTTTCTTCTCTCTCTCTCTCTCTCTCTCTCTCTCTCTCTTTCTCTCCTTTCCCTCTCACTTACCTATATGACGTCACTCCTTTTTTCACTCCCTCCATTCCCCCCCTCTCTCTCTCTCTTTCTCTCACACACACTATTTCATCTCTTTCTTTTACTCTCTATATCGCCATGTAAAGCTAACACGCTGAACTGTTGAAAACGGAAGTCCATTGAAAAATCTACGGGAGACAATACTAACGTGGTGACATGAAATTAAACGATTTCGATTTTCAAAACAACAACTTCCTGTGGCTTGATTCTGGTTCCTTATTTCTCTTGTCCTTTCTTCCTTTCATCCAAACCCCTGGGCCTACCTACTCTGCCCCTAACTCATTTTCCCCATGACAGGACCGATTATCTCGAGTGTCACATCTTGATTGCTGAACGAAAAGTCAAATCTCTTTCTTTCAAACATTTCCCGCTTAAATTCAAAAGATCCTTACTGTTAGTAGCCGTGACCAACTTCTCTTGCAAATTTGCACATTTCAAAATAATACAATCAAATTAAAATCTCTAAACTACAACATGAACAATGAAAACACACCAATGACAGTTCCCAGAAGATACAAGTAGCTGTTGAGTTCATTCCTGAAAAAAAAACTACAAGCGTGGGAAAATTGGATCTTGTATTAAATCAAGGTCCTTATGAGTGACCGTCGTGGAATACCAGGTGCTGCAAGTATCAGCACGGTAGTTCTGGGGGGGGGGGAGCCAGTGATTGTTTTGGTGCAAAACAAATTACACAAAGTAAGAGGTATGAACCATGCATACCCTGTTCCGTCTATTCCCTGACTTGATTCCGAAGCGCAAACATTACAATCCAAACGTCACCCTTGTTTTAACTCTTTTGTTGACGCTTTAAATCATATAAAACGAATGCATGTTAAGTAATTTATTCTCTGTTGCCCTTGGCATACTCTATCAACATCTGCGTTCGGGGAAAAAAATCAACATTCAAACAGTTCACACAAGAACCCGGACGGTTCTCAGACAAAATGGTAAACCTTGATTCCTACGGATGGACATAGTGAAATGCACGGACTTAACGGCTAAAAATGTCCAAGAATCAGCAAACTGTGCACTTCTCTTTGCCAGTGCTAATATCGACCGAGAAATTTCAATCCCTTTTGTTATTTTTATCTTTTTTTTTCTAGTTTTCATCATTTCTCTTGTAGCTTCCATTTTTTTTCACTTCTTTTTTACATCTTCCTCCATTTTTTTCTTTTTTTTGGTATTGTGCCTCTCATCTTCTTTTCTGTCGAGACTTTGCTGTCACTAGTGCCAAACAATGATCACATTGAAAGGACATTTTATTGTCTACTGCTTTTTTTTTCTTCGATCGTTTGCGACCCCGAGTTGTGTTCTATGATAAGTAATCAGGTTCGATTGTGTCCAGATCGATGATCTGAACCTGATCAACGGCACCAAAAAAAGATATGAAACTTGTTAGCTTCATCCTTTGCGTTAAATTCGTCGAAATCCATTCGAATGCTCATTGTCTGTATCAATGTCTTTTTGGGGTCGTCGGTCGGGTTGCGCAAGGGACTACTAAAAATGCAAGGGTTACATCGGATCGAAAAAGATATGGAAGGAGATGCAAAAGCTGATAGATGATAGATGAGCGTAAACTATTTGTCGTAGATTAAAGGTCCGATTCTTTTTTCTTTTTTTTTTTTTTTCTTAGCGCCCAAATTGACTGAATATTGTTTGATTTTTTCCCCTAATGCTACAATAACTGCGAACACTTTTTCGGTTTTTTTCTTTTCTTTGTTTTGTTATCTTCATGGACTAACACTGCAACACATCCCACTCAATTGCAATCTCTCTCTCTCTCTCTCTCTCTCTCTCTCTCTCTCTCTCTCTCTCTCTCTCTCTCTCTCTCTCTCTCTCACTCTCTCTCTCTCTCTCTCTCTCTCTCTCTCTCTCTCTCATGGTCATCACGGAGCAGCACCTCTAAATATTCCAAGGCATTGCAGTCGTAGAAGATGAAGTTTCTTCTAAATAGTCCCTCTTAGTATTTCTTTCATTTATCACAGGGTCCGTTCCACTCATTAAAAAAGTGTACAACGTCTTCTTTCATCGTCTCAAATTTGGTAACGTACCCCCAAGTCCATCATCGTTTTGGGTGAACAGTTTCAAAGCATCCATGTCTAACAAGTGATTATTTGATTTACCGAATACGTGATATCCATAAACTGATATGAGATATCTGTTTGATCGAGGTATTAATAAAATCCTGAATAATAGGGCTGATAAAAGGTTAGAAATATTCCACTATTGATTTGTGGGTTATCACATCTGATTTTACCATCGAGGTTGTTGAGGATTAAGGTAGTATTCCATCTTTTCATACTAACTTTCTTAAAGTTAATGATTTTGGGAAAAATCTTTAATAATTCTAGTGACTATATGATCCAGTCATTCTGAACAATATCAAAGGTTTTCTCATAGTCTGTACATGCAGTATTTATGTTCTTTTGTGTTTTGATCGGCAGTTTTTCAGTAACATCTTGTTGATCAACAATTGATTATAACAGTTGTAAAAACATCGTTTGCATCTTTTTGCTCTTGTGGGAGTATGTTATAAGTTCCAAGGAATAGATACAGTTTTTTTTTCGGTTAAAATTGATATTAGTATTTTATATGTCGTGGATAAGCGTGATTGTTCGGTGATTTGTAAGTTTGACAATGTCATCAGTTTTGAGGAGTAAGTAAGTGATGCCTTGGGTTAGCCATTCTGATTTTTGCTCTGGGTTGTTAATAGCATTAAAGAACAGACCCGCTTATGATTTGAGCATAGAAAAGCATTTGGCCGGAAGTTAGGAACTCTATCTATTCCTCAGAATTTCCAATTTTGTGATTCTCTGAGAGCTTGTTATACTTCCTTAACGGCAAGGTTGTCCTATTACTGTCCCTCAACCCCAGCTTATTTCTGTTTGGCGTTTTTAATTCATTCTGGGTCCCTGTTATATTTCTTTTAATTTCCCCTTAACTCATGCCAGAACTCCTTCACTTCTTCTCTCGATGCTGGATTTCTACGGGCTTTGATGATTTCCTAATTTTCTTGGAGAATCTTTTCTTGTTAGTTCTGAGAGTGTTGAATTGTTTGTAGAATTTACTTTGCTTTAAGATTTCTTTAATGGCTTGTATTTCGATTTCTTCTTTCGTATCATGTTGACATTTTATTTTTATTTCTCCCAGTCTTCTACGTTTCACTTTTATTGCCCTTGATACTTCATCTGAGATCGAGAGTTCTCACCGCAGAGCTTCAATCTCTTCCTGCAATCATTAAATGCCATAATGAAGCTTTGTGTTCATTTCTTGGGTTAACTTTTGGGGTTCTCCTAAGGACCTTGCTTCGATGTTACGACTACTGCAGCAGAGTATTTTACGTAATTCAGGATAGTTATGTTCAATATTCTTCACTATTTTGTTGATTACTTCATCTGTTATACTAATAATGATTATTTGTCGTGTCTGATTTTGTCCAGTTTTCCTTTGTGTGTAGTATTTTTGCCAATTCCCTTGTGATGTTCGTTTTCATTTTTTTCAATTTCCTCCTTATCCGCATCGTTTTTGTTTGTTTTTGTTTTTGTTTTTTTTTTCATTTCTTGACTGTTTTCATCGTTCCTTATCTTCTTGTCCATTTTCACATATATCATTTATCAGTCTTTCAATTCCATCATTATTCAACATATCAACTCGTACTTTTACTTCTATGGTATTTCCAATTCTAATAATTCCCTAAATCATAATTCAGTTCGGTTTGATAATGTTCCGCGTCGCTGGGTCATAATGTCGCAAGAATTACAGAAAATTTTCCCTCTCTCTTTTTGACTTTCTAAAGGTCGGCACGAAAAAGAAATAGAATCCTCTCAAGAGCGATTATAAGGGGAAAACCAACAAAGACCTGGAGAGCTGAAAGAATGAAGTGAATACAGAATGTAATGAGAAATGTCTATTGGCAGGAATTCAATGAAGATGCGAGGTGCTTAACTTACTTACACCTATTTCTACGATAGTTTCAACTCTAATATTCCCTAAATCATTATCCTGTTCAGTTTGATAATGTTCTGCGTGACTGGGTCATAATGTCGCTAGAATCACTGAAAACTTCCCCCTCTCTTATTAACTTTCTCAGTCAATATGAAAAAAAAATGGAATTCTCTTAAGAGCGATGATAGTGGAAAAAAAACTGACGAATACCCGATGAGTTGAAAAATGAAAGCAAATAAAGAATGCAATAAGGGATATCTATTGGCAGAAATTCAATGAAGGTGCAAAGTGCTAAACTTATGAATTAATCCATTCTCAGAGAATGTCTATAAGTATTTCTCTCGGTGAGTATCTTGACTTGCCCGTCGATTTGTTCAAAGGCTTGTATTTTGTCCATATGCCTTGATACACATGAATGATGTTATGTATGAATGCTCATATAGGATTTCTTTTGCGTGAAAGAAACTGCTCAGATAGAGAGAGATTGATATAGAGATAGATAGATGGACGGACAGAAAGGTATTGTTAGTCACTCGATAGGAACCGTAAAGGGACCAACGTCTCTTGGAGGTACGCATATATAAATGAGGTGGAACAAGTATGTCATTCGATAGAAACTGTCACATGTTTGGGGTGATCAATGAAAAAATCAGAAAAAATGGTGATCCATGAATAAGTAACTTCTCTCGACTTTTGATGGGTGATCATCACTAAAAAAAAAGTTCCTGATTTCCAGAAAACAAGCGTGGATACAAATCAAGGGGCTGATTTAGTGAATATTTACGTTGTGATTTACCCCCACCCCCCATAAAACCTATCTGAGGAGAATTTAGAAAAAACATTTTCTAGATATGATAAAGAGTCGATTTTTAAATTCATATCCTTCCATTGATACGGCCTGTACGCGTGACACATGCACCGACCAGACAGCCTGACCAACTTAAAAACTGAAGAAACCCATGTTGATGTTTACAGCTGGTCCCAAGTCAGAGTAGAGATAAGGGGATGAGCCTAACCACTCCGCACTATGACAATTGGCTATTAAAACTGCAGCAGAATTGTTGCGGTCCTATGCTCCGCAAGAAGTATACAGGGATGAACTGCAACCATCTCCATGAATACAAAGACAAAAGTGAAAATTTCACTGATCACATTTGGCAGTAGCGTTTGAGTGAGACCAAAAATATCCGACACGTCGCAGAAAGAATTTCGACCAAGCACTAAATAATATCAAAACTCACCATCACAGTCAATAATAGAAAAACCGTAGCGTCAAAATTTAAAGTCATATAAAAGAAATTCCGTCAAACAATGAATATGGTCAGATTACACCACTGGCGTTTCCCACTAGAAAACGTATAAAATAGACTGAAAAAAACATCTAGAAACATTTAGATTCTGGAGAATCTAGATGTTATCAATAAACCCGTCAGAATAAAGCCCCAAATAGTCGAAATGGCTTTTATCTTCTATAGATCAAAAGAACAATTTTTAGGAAGGGTCAAGTGGAGTAATGATGCAAATTTTCAAATCTGCAGACAAAATGGTATCGCCAGGAAAACTGGAACACAAACAAATTGATAAATCCACTAGTATAAGGCCCTAAGAAGGTTTAAAATGTTTATTTTCCAAAGAAAATTCCTAAGAACATGTCTAGAGGGCATTTAGTTGAATACTAATGGCTACGGTTGTCTAACAAGATTAAACAATGGAAAGTTATGTATGAAAATCAGAAATACTCGGTCCAAATTCTGTCAATTTTGAAGTTATGTAAGAATGTTAAGATATACACTTTGAAATGTATCAGATACTTTCTGCAATCGCTGTAAAAGACTAATCATATTCTATCCCAGCACAAAGAGAGCAGGGCTTTGTTGAGTAATGTATTTTATCATGTTTCCATTGGGAAAGATCTAACGAATACTCGTATCTAATATGGAAGAGAAAAGATATGAAAAATCTAAATTGCTCGTCGAACCTCTGTGTATTGGTTGTGTATGGGGAAGAGGAAATATGTAAACATGTATTTATGCTTTCTGGTGAACTGTTTCCCCCCCCTCTCTCTCTCTCTATATATATATATATATATATATATATATATAGAGAGAGAGAGAGAGAGAGAAACAGACAGACCGATAGACAGAGAATGACAGAGATGGATAGATATTCATTTTACTAAGACATGAAGCAAGGTCAGACTCATGAAACATCCTGTGAGGAAATACTTACTTACCAGCTATAACTTGTGAGGAGGCAGGTACGTTAACTGTCACTCTACGACACACATGTATGAGTGTGTGTATTTGTGTGTGGGAGTATATACATATGTACGTGTACACATCTTTACAAGGGTGCGTATTTCTAAAACTGTAATCATTTACACATGACATCTGCAACGATATTGGAAACCGTCAACCAATGCTGTCACCAAATGTCGACATTTTCTTCATTTTTCAGCTTGGACTGTCTTTCTGTCTGTCTGGCTGGCTATCTATATCTCATGCGTTCAGGCTGGATGAATGAAGTTTGAAGGATGAAAATTTAAACATTTACTCATCGTTATGTCTAGAAAAACGTCATATACCCCACCAGTGAGTGGGGGTGATTTACAGTGTAAGTTAATGCTAAATTGGTCCCTTATTTTGTGTTCAGCGGCATTTACGCTACTTTTTTGTTTTGTTTTTGTTTTTTTGTTTTTTGTTTGTTTGTTTTTTCATGATCAAGCAATTGAAGGAAGTTCTTCAATGATAATCTTTTTTCCAATTTTTTACCTTGATCATCCCAAACAAGGAACAGTTTCTACTGAATGACTAACTAGACAAGCCTCATTCATGTCTGCGTGCTAGCGCCTAAAACTAATGGTGCGCACGTGAAGGAGAGTTTATGCATCACATTACGCAGCTTGTGGAATAATCCATACCAAAAGATTCAGCTAAACGTCTAAACCCGTCAGAAAGATTGGCGTAACATAATCTTCCATAAACATCATGGGTTTTTGCACATCTTAATGTATCAAAATATAGTCTCAGTACAGAAGCAATGGTCAGCATCGCAAGCTTGTTAACCATTACTACACTGATTGTGAAACTCGGGATTACATGGAATGTTCCAAGCATTTCGTGAAATCACTAGTTTCACAATCTTAATATAGCATAAACATGCTTGAGCGTGCGTTACTATGTATGTGTGTATTCGAAACGTAAGACAAAAGGAAAGGATGAAAGCGAAAGTGAAACTGAAACTAAAATTCTACGGATTTGAGTGACAAGCTGTCAAAAGGCGGTTTGGCCTCATGAAGTCTGTAAAGCAGGAAAGGAGAAGTTGTAAGAAAGAATTGATAACTTTTAAGAAGCCTATTTTCCTTGAGAAGAAGTGTTTTCGACTATAGAAGTAAAGAGGGCAAAAGCGAAAGAAAGAAAGAGGATTGGGGATTAAAATATTTCGAATAGATAGATAGATAGATAGATAGATAGATAGAGGTTTTAAATAATTTTTGAAAAGAAAGAAAGTTTGAGAAATAAAATGATTCAGAAAGGAAGAATTAATGATATTTTAAAAAAGACAAATTGAAAGATAAATAATTCAGTGAAGGACAGAGAGAAACAAATAAACAAACAAATATGGAAAAAAATGAATGAGAAGAATGAAGAATCAGATAGAAGAAGAACCGAAGAATGAATGTCAGGAAAAAATATAGATAAACACATAAACAAACAAAAACAAAGAGTAAACTTGGAAAAAAAGAAAAAAAATCATTTATGGAAAGAAAAAAATGAATGAACAAATGAATGAGAGAAAATAAGAAGGAATTATTCTGAGGAAAGAAAGAAATAGAAGGGCGAAATGAGAAACAGAGGAAAGAAGAGACTAGAACGGACGAATAAGTATAAGAAGGACATGGCACAGAGATAACAAAGCCGGGAAGGGGCTGAATGGTGATGGAAGTCGGCCAAATCATGTGACTCATTGCAGGCACGGGAAAGGCAAGACTTGACAAATCTGACAGAAGTTTTAAGGGTGGGAAGTGCAAGAAGGTGGGGTCGGACAGAAGAGAGAAGCGGGTAGGGGAATGTGCGGTGCCGGCGGAGAGGAGGATGTTGTCGGGGGCGGTATATGGCTATGGAGGTCGGTGATGGAGGCGACTAAATGAATGAAACGTTTTCCCAGTGGCGTTTGATGGAATATTAACCCCCAACGTCAGTCCCCGGAAGAATGGGCAGAAGGAGAGTAAGGATGTGACATGATAAGGAGAGTAAAAACGTGACAGGGTAAGGAGAGCAGAAATAAAAGGAGAGCGAAGGATGGAGAGAGTTTCAGATAGGAAGACGCAGCGGATTGAAGAAGAGAATGGAATGAATCAATGCTTCAATGTATGAATGAATGATGGAGATGTAAAAAGGGAGGAAGGAAACAGGACGAAAGAAAATCGGAAAAGTACGGGAGGACAAGTTAAATGAATTAATGAATGAAAATGAAAAATACATTTTTAACTAAGGAGGGATTACAGCAAAGAAAGGGAGAAAATGCTATAGTGGATGGAAGAAAAGAAAGGGTGAAACGAATAAATGAATTACAGATGAATTCACGAAAGCAAAGAGAGAAAGTACTCATTGGAATGAGGGAGAGAAAAAATGAATGATAGAGAGAGAAAAGAAGAAAGAAACTGCAACTTGATGAAAAAGAAAGAAGATAATGAAAGGTAGAAAGGAATGTGAAACTTTGATGAGAAAGAAAGAAAAAAGAAAGAAAGAAAGAAAGAAAAAGAAAGAAAGAAAGAGGCGGATAAAACTGATATTGTAAAAGACAGAGCTGGATAATGGAGGTAAGGTAGACATTAGTATAAGAAAGAGAGAAAGAAACGAAGAAAGAGGGAGAAAAGTAATTAAGGAAAGATGAAAGAAAGAACTACGTACTGAAATCGAGAAAGAAAGAACTGTGCAATTTGTATAAGATAGAAAGAAAGAAAGGAAGAAAGAAAGAAAGAAAGAAAGAAGATAGAAAGAACTGGGCACTGAAAGCGAGGAAGAAACAACTGTGCAATTTGTATGAGAAAGAGAGAAAAGGAACAGGAAATTCGAGAAAATAAGGCTTCCGTAAAAGAGGAATGGAATTCACCAGAATGGAGGAAACGAAGGACTAGAGATGGTGAAAAAAAAACATGCGAAGAATGTTATGAGCGCTCGATTAGAATAAGTGAATGGGTAGCGGTAGGAGGTTAGAAAAAGACATTCACCGCTCAAGATGGTGTTTGTAATGTCATTGGTGATGGCGGTTAGAAATAAGATTGAAGAGGCCAGCAGAGGAAGAAGTTAATGCTGTGCTAAATAAGACTCCAAAGAAGAAGCAGGTAGGGAAGAAAGAAAGAAAGAAAGAAAGAAAGAAAGAAAGAAAGAAAGAAAGAAAGAAAAAAGAAGAAAGAAAGGAAGAAAGAAAGAAAGAAAGGGAGAGAGAAAGGGACAGAAGAAATAAAAGTTTAAGAATGCATAAATTCCAAGAAAGAAAGGAAGATATGAAGATTTAAGAATACATTAATTCAAAGAAAGACAGAGAAAAGAAAAAGGAAAAATTAGGAATGTATAAATCTAAAGAAAGATTTCAGTGAGCAATAATTCAAAGAAAGAAAGAAAAAATAGGAATACATAAATTTGAAGAAAGAAAAAAGAAAGATTTTAGCTTTGATTAATTCAAACAAAGAAAGAAGGATTTAAGAATGCATCAATTCGCAGGAAGGAAGAAAGATTTGAGAATACATTAATTCAAAGAAAGCAAGAAAGATCCAAGCATGCATTAATTCAAAGATAGAATGAAAGAGGTGAAGAGAGGAAGATTTAGGAATACATCAATTCAAAGAAGATAGGAACACAAAAAAAGAAAATGGACCGTACAGGACGAAGGAAGGGATGGATTCGATGGTTTAAAGAATGAAGCTAACGGAAAGCGTAGACGAAGAATTTCAAGAGTCGATAAATAAACAATGCGCAAGATAAAGAATAATATACAGAAAGGAGGAAGGAAAATTTGAAGAGGAGAAATGGAGGGGGCAAAGGAAAATAAGTTGGAAGCCTGAGAGAATGAAGAGTGAAAAAAGGAGAACGAGACACGGGGATGTTGGGGAAGAGCAAGGAACTAGTATGATGAGCATAAAAGGTATATTACGAACAGGGGAACGTAGGCGGAATGAAAGACGATGTCGAACATGCTATTCAAGAAAAATATTCAGCTTACAAAGACGGTGGTTTTGGCTCAGTGTTGCCAATTTAGATGTTTTCTATCTAAATCTTGATGTTTTTAGTAGCGTCTGGATGCCAGAAATTTCTATTTAGATGATTTCTTTAATAAAATAAGTAATACTTTCACTTAATTTCGAGTTGTAAAATAAGTAAAAATTCTCATAGGATGAGCGATGTTTCAATAAAGTAAACGTCAGCGATTTGAGTCAAATTTAATTCGTTAATGATACATGGTGTATTTCCCGGATTTTAGATGGAATCTAGATGTTTCTTGGTTTCTCTTGGATGTTTCTGATCCAATTTTAGATGTAAATTTGGAAATAAATTTGGCAACACCGGTTTGGCTGTCGTGGTCGTAGATGTGGTGGTGTCAGTGACGAGAGCAATGGTGGCAGAGGTGAAGGCGACCGCGACAACGACGAAGACGACGATTACTCCAGAATACAATGGAGATATAGATATGTACAAGCCGAAATATGGCTGTTGTTAAGAGGAGGAAAGAAAGAGAATAAAGAAAAAAAAGTGGAATTCCTCGGAACGAAGAATAGGAAAAAGTGAAGGAAGGAAAAAATGAATAAGTGTAAAAGGATTAAAGGGAAGGGTAAAGGAAAGATGAGGTGCGATCTCCAGGAGAAAAAAAAGACGGTCTTGGAGTGTTATAAGCAAGTGGGAATGAAAAAAATCTATTGTAACTAAGTTGTGGTATGATGTATAGTCGGTGGGTTGAAAGGCGTTTTCACTGGAGGGTTGACTTTTTTTCACGAATGGGAACGGGAAGGAATAAATTGTTAAATTAACACTGACTAGTTTGTCTTTTTTTGTTTATTTCAACCAGGCTGTTTACCGATGAAAAGTCGTTTTTTTTAATAGTGGGGCGAAAGATGATATAAACAACAATATACATGTATATATCTTATCAAAATATGAGCCATTGGATGCAATAACTTTTTTCAAACGATCTTCGAGTGATACTATGCTATTTCCACCAAAATTATTAAGGTTCAGAAGTCACAATCTCACCAGAAGCATGAAATACGGCTTACCTATTATCGATCTTTTTATCAAGGATAGGAAGTTCAAATTCGTGAAAAGATCATAACATGTAGAGGGAATGATATAATAATATGAGTATGCTGGAAAGCTTCATATCCCAATTCTTCAAGCTTAGATACAGTTAGCTGAGTGGTATTGAATCTGGCACTGTCGTGAAGCATTTCATTGAATTCATTTGGGGCCTATTTTCTATCCGTTTAACTCTTCATATTGCCTTAAGATGATGTGGTATGATCAATGTTGATGCCCAGAGGTCTCTAGAAAGGGCTCCAACTGTTGTATGTGGGTCTCTGGCCACCGTTGTCGATAATCCTTCATCATTAAGAACGGGTTTTGGCCTCCTTCGATTTTATTATTGGTGTCGATATTTCCATACCTAAATTCAACGGAATAGTTTGCACTATAGTAGTATTCACTCCAAGTGCTTTGTTGCGGTTATCAGCAGCTTGAGCAGCATTACGTCCTACTTTGAAATCGTTCTAGAGAATTAGTCCAACTTCTTGGGTAGACATCGTTGTTAATGAGGGTTTGGGGGAACTCGAATAGCACATCAATAATATAATAATCATATCTCAATTTACATTGAATTTTCAATTAAAAATGCAATGACATTTGTAAATCTCTCATGATTAACAATTATGTAAAAAAAACAAACAACAACACTTCATGCATAACTACCAAAAATTAAGTGGGAGATATCAATTTTAAACGAATAAACAAATAAACACGGAGTTACCATGAATTGTTGATTTCTGTATCTACTCCATCTATATCTATTTATGCTCTATCCCTGATATCGAGCACTCTTCCCTTGTAAATGATACAACTTTCTGAAGCAATAATATATACATATATGAACAAGTTTAGTAAATACATACATACATGAAAAAGTAATTCGATCGCTGGGTTTCATGTTGAGGACGCCGTTTTTTGGATGGAATATGTTCAAGGAGTTGTACGGTCATCTGAATATAATTCTTGAGGTTTCAAGTTGAATTTGGTTGGACTAAATCTTACAATCACTTGATCTACGACCGGCGGTAAAGTTACAAGTTTTGTAAGTCATCAATACTTGTTGGAAGTCTCATATAATTGTATCAAACTTCGTTTTGTATAACACTGTATTCCTGGGTAAGAGGAGTTATCAGAAACCGTCAACCAAATGAGTAACCGTCAACCGGAACTGCCAACATATATTTCTTCAGTTTTTTTAGTGATTCCGACCAGCTTGGTATCTATCAATTCAATTATGTATGTGTCACGCCAGAAGAGCTAGAGGACTGAAAATTCAAATTATTGAGTCCAGAGAAAATCGGTTTTTGTTGTTGCTTTTTTTTTTAATTAGTTTTCAGTGAGGGGGGTTCTACTTGCGATGTAAGTTAAGGCTAAATTTTGTGTCTTGTGACGTTCTCATTTGTTTCTTCAGAATCTAGACTGGTGGTCCATCCAGAAGCGGGAGAAATAGCTCATTCATTGATCGCCTCGTATTCCAATTTTTTGATTGATCAGTCCCAACTCAGCATGCTGCCAAGAGATGTTGGTCACATGATAGTTTCTTTTGTTGGGCAGTGATCGAGTCTGATTTTTAAAAAAGATAGCCTGAATGCTGCTGGACACAAACTAAGGGATCAATTTAGCATAAAGTTATATTTTAAATTGACCCCCCACACACTCACCTCCGCCAAAACTCATTTTGGGATGCAGATTTCGAAAATAAAGAGTAAACTCTCAAGTATTCAGTCCTCTAGCCCCTATCGTTGTGGCCTGTACGCGTTACACAAAGATGGATAGATAGGTAGATATATATATATATATATATATTTATATATATATATATATATATATATATATATATATATATATATACATATATATATATATATATATATATATATATATATATATATAAATATATATATATATATATATATATATATATATATATATATATATATATATATATATATGTATATATATATATATATATATATATATATATAGAGAGAGAGAGAGAGAGAGAGAGAGAGAGGGGGATAGAATCACTCGAAAACTGAAGAGACATATTGACTATTCCAGTTGATGGTGACATTTTAGGTGGACAGTTTCAAATATCAACCCGACAAGAAGGACAGAAGGCAGAATGGTGAATAAAGTATTCGATTAAGAAAAAAAAAAAACAAGGACATGAATGAAAGAAGTCAGTGAAAATCTAAATGAAAGGACTAAGCCTGTAATTTTGAACGTGGAGCGTACATTCCACAAGGGGGGTGTATTTGAATATACTAGCGGGGGTGAAATATGGATGTAAAGAGTGAAAAGCGTTCCATGGCTCAGAACTGAGTTATGTTAAGGCTTAACTGATTAATTCCTCTTCATGCAATACTATTAATTCTTAATTGCATAATACTATTAATTGCCAAGTTTACTACAGATTCCACGGTAACTAATGCTTAACTCCTGAACTTTATCAGGTATAAAAGTGATGGGGTAATTGCGTTGTTGTTACCAAATTTCATACAATAAACACATTACAAAGTGCTCTAATGTTAATATATCGGAATTTTTACAAAGAATTTGCATTGTGATTTAATATTTTTTTGTATTGTAAGGAAGGGGGACATCAAATCTCTGAACTATCGATGAGCGGCGTTGAGCAAAAAAAGATTTCAAACTCTTGATTAAGAAAAACCTGCAACAATCAAAGAATGAAAAACGTTCCTTGGAAGAAAAGTGAAGAAATGAATGAATGTTTGCAAACAGGCTTTAGTAAAGAAAGAAAGAGAGAATGGAAGTTGGGGAAAAAAGAATGAAGAATTAGAAAAATGTAATATATTAGAAAAAAAATTTGGAGTCAAATTTTGATGAAGAAATAATTATTGAAATCAAATATTGATGAAGACAGAAATAAATGCTGGGAAACAAACATTGGAGGGGGGGGGAATCAAAATCAAATATATCAACCATTATCAACAACTATCGACTAGTATTTTCTTTCATCTTGTTTTTTCTAGTTGCTTTTTATCGAAAATTACACATGCCGTCAGTCTACGACATTTAGTAAACAACGTGGATCAAAAATGTTGACCAAAAAAAAGAAAGAACGAGGGAAAGAAAGAAAGAAAGAAAGAAACGATGAAACGCTGGGAAATGAAAGAAAGAAATGATGGAATGTGTGAAACAAAAAAATCGAAAAATGAAAGAAAGAAAGAAACAATGGAACGCTGGGAAATGAAAGAAATGAAACGATGGAATGTGTGAAACACAAGAATTGAAAAACGAAAGAAAAAGAAAAGCAAAGAAAGAAAGAAAGAAAAGAAAAGAAAAAGAAAAACGATTGCCTGGCGTGACAGACGATGACAAAAGAGACACGGATGAGAAGAACGAAAATGGGAAGCGAAAAGTTATTAAAACCAGTTTGAGAAACAAAGGAATTAAGAGAAAATAAAGAACGGCCTCTGCGCATGCGTGTGCTCGAAAAATGTAGGCTTGAATGTACTCCAATCACTTAATACAAGAGCTTATCTGTGTCTGCGTGGGTGTGCACGTGCGTTAAGTCAGGTCAGCTTTTGGTTGCATGGGAGTGTCCTTGTTCACAGCAGTGCATTAGTGTTGTGAGTTTTTAGCAAAAGTGCCAAGAGCTCATATCAAAACGTACCAAATTGTTAATGAAAGTATCAAATACAAGAAAAATCGTGTTAGATTCTAATAGGTGTAAAGAAATTAATCAACCTAGACCCATCAAACTTGACTCAAATACTGAAAAACTTCATTTTCGTTTATTTCCCTCCCTGTTCATTTCATGGTACTAACTTACATACTTTTGGATGAAGTGAAACAAATTATATTGTATTTTGCTCGACTATTACAAGAAACATGAATTTAGAAGGAAGTTGCCAACGCACCAAATTCTACGAATGCACTACCAAACGTAACAAAAAAGGTTTAAAGTTCCGATTTGGTATGAATGTACCAAAAGTGGTTGGCCTTATGTGTTAGCTTCAAAAGCACAAATAGATACTGAATCTTTTGTATGCATATTTATCTGTGTGTATGTATGTGTGTGTGTGTGTTTCTACTGTTTATGCGGGTGAGTGCAGGCGAATCAATTGCTTTTTATTATAAAACCGTCAGCTAAAATTGGTTCCTTCAGTTTTTAAGTGATCCCGCCGATGGAGCAAGAGAACTAAAAGCACTTACTCCTTATTCAATCAAAGGAGAAAAAAACTTATTTTTCAAATCCCCCCAAAACAAAAACAGGATTTAGAAGTTACAGTGCAATTTCATACTAAATTGGTCACTTAGTTCGTTTTCGGTGGCGTACAAGCTTGTTTCTTCTATTTATAAGCACTCGTTCAGCAGAGAACCTGCAAATAAAGAAGAATTGATAATTTCTGAGAGTCCTTTCAGCGATCACAGCCAAACAAACAGTGAGAGAAGTGGTCTATTCATTTAGAATCCTTTTTTTTCCAATATTTGATTGATCACCTCCAACACAGCATGTTGCCAAAAGACGTTGGTCACATAACAGTTTCTCTTGAGTGGCCAACCAGATCTGTTACTTTCATCTTTCATGTACTTTATATATATATATATATATATATATATATATATATATATATATATATATATATATATATATATATACATATATATATGCGGTTGTGATAGAAAAGGGATCAGATCAATCAATCCATCAACAGATAACAAACAGGATTACTATCAGAGATCAGTAGATTCAAAATACTTACATACGGATCGATAATTCTGTTTTCCCGTTGATTGATGAATAAGACAATTATTGTATTATCCATGTAACGGATAGATTTGGGGGATTGGTCTCTTGGAATTCATTGATCGAATGAATTATGATGGATGCACTCTAACACACTCTCTCTCACACGCACGCACACGCACACACATGCACACACACACATACGCACACATTTATATGTGTGTGTGTGCATATAAATCTTGACTGAATTTTTTAAGTGGCTTTATGTTTCCACGGCTCAATATTTTTGCTTTCTGTTACAAAGACGTTTTAAATTACTATGTGACATATATATATGTGAGTGCTTGTGTAAGTGTGTTTATATATATGTTCATTTGACAAACACTAAATCTTAAATAACTGTGTGACATATATATATATATATATATATATATATATATATATTCACTTTGCAAACACTTGGTTTTAAATTACTGACATATATATATATATATATATATATATATATATATATTCATTTTGCAAACACTTAGAAGGTAATGATTCCACTTCTCCCTGTGTTCGGTCACGTTGTCCTATTAATTGCATAGATCGAATATCATATAGAGAAAGTTTCAAATCAAAATTCAGATAATAACTAAGTGTCAGAATACAGACTTATAAATGTACATTTATATATCTATATCTATATATCTATATCTATATATATATCTATATATATATATATATATATATATATATATATATATATATATATATATATATATATATATGTGTGTGTGTGTGTGTGTGTGTGTGTGTACGAGAAGAATTCCATTTTCCGTACTGCTAACTGCTTGGTTACCGGCAAATCCACAAATATTTTTCAAGAATAAATGTTTACAGAGACGCTTCCGGTTTATGCAGCGTTGCATGGAAATATGTACTTTTTGCAGCTTGGTTTGAAATTGGTTTGATACTAAATCGACCTGATTTTTCTTTTGGGGGCGGGGTGAAAAACATGCTAAGAAGTAAATGTTCAAATTTTCGGCCCTCTCGTTCCATTGGTGTAGTCTATACATGTAACACATGTAGATAGATAGATTAGAATTCCAAGGGAAATTATGAATCACCACCCATATATGTTGTGTTGGGGGTGATCAATTAGATCGTTCAAAAAAGGAGTGATCAATGAATTAGTTACCTCTCTCACCTTCTGTCAGGCTATTATCGCTCAAAGAGGTTTGAATTTTCAACAGATGACCAAGCGGACAAGAACTTGTGACCAATCTAACATAAACTTATATTTTAAATTGAACCCATCATTAAAAACCTATTTTTGAGGGGAATTTTCATAATTCATAAAACATTTTCCCTTATTATTGAGGTGTGTGTGTGTGTGTATGTGTGTGCAAAATTCCAAGTTACTACCATAGACGGTCAGGGGTGGGTGAAGTTCGGATAAATAGATACATGATTAGATAGATACAAATAAATGTCAGAACACATGAATAACCCAAGCCCAGCAACAGCGATTTAACTGGTCTGTTGTGGATAGTGATATGTAATAAATAGATAGCCGACCAGAACCACTTGAAAACCGGAGAAACCCATGTTGACCGGTTAGGGCTGGGCGAAGTTCAGACAGATACATAGATAGATATGAATCTCAGGATACATGAATAACCAAAACCCAGCAACAGTGATTTACATGGATAGACAGCTAGAATCAATTAAAAACTGAGGAAACCTACGTTGGCCTATGTTTCTAACAATCGATGTTTGGGCGGAGCAACTAATACTATTCTTGGACTGGTCGCTTTTGTTAAAATGTGTGAGGTGACTCAGGACATAATTGTGCTTAAATTCTCGCAATCTGAAAATTTGTGGATATATTTTGCAACTGGTCACAAATTAAGACTGCACAATAACAACGGGGAGGGTGGGGAACGGATAATAGACTCGATGAGCCGAAGAACAAACTCCGGCTGTGAGGAGTTGTGTTCACTTATCACTAATGCCCTCAGAAAAGACAAGAATCCATCACCTAGCTATGGGTAAAATAGCACGGGGTGAAATGAGTGGCCCCACTTCAGGTCCTTGTCTATTTTTGCATATTACAAAAGGATCGAGGAA
>OY735204.1:54681332-54733832 GCA_963457665.1 Thysanoteuthis rhombus
ATTGCATTCAGAAAGTAATTCTATTCACGATTCTACCTCTGCAAGATAAAGCACTGAATAACATCTCCGCTTCCGGTGACGCTCCAACAAGCACCCAAGGTCGTTTCCCTGCTTACGAACCTCCTTATTAAACCTATGAATCAAGGGAGATAATAAAGACTTGCATCTTTCCATTGAAGGTCAATATTAAATGCATTCCCGGAGACGACAGGCAACGTCGGATTGAGGAGTTTGAAGAAGCATTTACAAACAAATATGTGTTTGGTAACATCGGAATTTCGTGACAGGTGGTTCTTACGAAACACATGCACGAAACATAAAATAAAGCTTAGACCTCGATATTAACACAACGAAAAGGTGTTGGCATTGAAAACAACCACGAATAATGGAATCTTTTGAAACGGCAGCACTTTCCTTTTGCTTTTTTTTTCTTAGTGTCCACCCATAAAATATAATTGTGTGTGACAGAAAGATAGATAGCTTAATAGAGAGATAAATAGATAAAGGGTGTTTCATGAAGGACGCAACCCCTAACGATAAGATTCACGGACGAGTAAATTCTACTCGCCCGTGAATTTTATGCTGTATTAAACACATAGCAAGACTGTACATAGAGACTACAGTATTTAGCAGTTAAAAAGATTGCATTATGTGCTAGCCTCATTCGAGCATCTATTTCTGTATCTTTTCCCGATGTAAAGAAAGGTTTATGTAATTAATCGGGTACGATCTTGCATCAAGGTTAAAGGAAACCACTTCCAGCATCAATTATTTGGTTAAAATGGATATATGATTCGCATCTTTCAGTAATCTTTTACGTAATTTGTGTCTTTAAAAATAGTTTTTAAATTTTTCAAAAAAACGGTTACATCTTTTTTGGAAACGCCTGATAGACAGAAGAAGAAAAAGGTGTTTTCCTCCCCTATCTTATTATAAGTCGAAGACTGAATTAGTCTGTTTATTATTGAAGGGTGTGATTCTGTGTATCATTTCTGTGTGTTCGAATATGTATACGTGTGTGTGTGCGTGTGTGTGTTGTTTGGATGAGGAGCTATCCAACAGAATGGAGGTAATTTAACATTTTGGAGGTGAAAAGAGATTAGGAGAAAAACAAAGTGTTACATCTCAAAACATGTTATTATCACGTGGATAGGCTTCTATGTATTCTGTTGCTTCCCCGCCATCATTTTCGAGGAGCACCTACAGCGGTCGCTGATGAACTGTATGCTGTTTACATGTTTTAGAATGAGGAATGAAATGAGGAGACAAGACTATCAGTTGTGTGGTTTCCGGTTGTTTTTTGGAGAGATAGCGGGAGGTGTTAGTATCTGTGTCAGTGAAAAGAAATTTGTTAAGATGTGGTGGGTCAGCGAGAGGAGAAACAAGATGAGAACGGTCAGTTTCTAGAGATGTTTTTGTCACTATGGGGACGTGCTCTCTGTTTTATATAAATTTATTTATATATATATATATATATATATATATATATATATATATATATATATGCGTGTGCGTGTGTGTGTGTGTGTCAACAAAACACATCTCTCTTGATATATATATATATATATATATATTGATTGATAATTGAGTCATTCACAGACAGCTCTTTCGTTGTATTACAACTCTTTAGTGTGGCTATAGACTATCCATTATACCATCCAGTACCATGAGGTAGGATCGAAACGTTCCCTTCAGTCCTAAAGACTGAGATTTTACCACCGCCCTACGCAGAACTTGACGGTCGGTAATGCTGAATTTAAGCGATATAGTTACTTACGTACAATTCCCCATCCACTTGAGTGCTCCATTCCAAAGTTGGAAGAGCATTGCTATATAGCTTCTAATGAGTGAGTTGCCTTATTTTAGCAATGCTCAACCCTGAATTAGAGAACGTTGAATATAATAATAATTAATAATTGAGTCATCCACAAACAGCTGTTTCGTTGTATCACAAATATTTATTACATATTCAGAAATAAGACTATGCAGTAGACCAAATCTATCTCCCATGCTTCACAGGCCAACCAACTACGACAATTCATTTGTAAAAACTGTTCGACAAGCAACAAGGACAGAAAGGTAGAAAATGCTCAAGCTTTTGGGTCTATTTCCACTTGTCCTGTGGAAATTTATTAGATCGAGCTTCGCTGGCCAGGCCTTTGTGGAAATGCAGAGACTGTTCGTGGGCAACTTGATTCCGAGCCTCCAAACCTCTTGCCACGTGGAAGATCCGTCATCTCTCAACGTCAAATAATCGCTGTTGAATACAGTCCGATTCCGGAGAGCTCGAAAGATCCACTTAAAGATCCCCAGAAGCCCGTAGCAGCTCCATATGTACTCTTCACCGCCATTGATACCGTCCTGAACTGCGATTCTCCCAGAAACTAGGAGCATCGTCCACAGTTTTGCTTGTCTTGCGCTAAGTTCATCCGTCAATGTCCCCAGGGACAACGAAGGGTGTGGCCCATCTCTCATGACTTTAGTTGAGAACAACATCGAAATCTTCAACCGGTTGATGACACCTTCCGTATACGATTGCCAGGTTAAAACCACGTTGACGACTCCTTGACGGATCATTCAGATGAAAATGGCCCATGCCGACGTATCAACGCCAAGCCCATTGAAAGTGATGTCTCCGCCGCTGACGATGAGGTCTTGTACTCCACAGGAGAAATTGTGGAGACCTTACGATTGGAGCATCCGGACTTCCGGTCGATCCCTATGTTAACAACAGACGTCTCAGGCAGATATCATCATACCACTGAAGTCATTTCATGTGATCAGCAGCGTGGGCATCGATGCTCTTCGCCCAGGCCATTTCAAGACACCTATCTTCACGCCAAAAGCAGAACGGCATCTCTGGCTATCATGTACGAGGTCATGCAATTGGATTCTGCGCAGCATCCTCATACCAATTGTCACCAGATCTCTTCTTTCCAGTCAACCTGACAGCTCTGGAGAAGGACGATGGTGGAGTCTGACCCATTGTAATGTCTTCCATTGATTCGCAGCCGAAGTCATGTGCAGGCAAAAACTGAGGCCAGTTCAACTTGGACTTGACATCAAAGTAGACAGTGAAGTTTTTGAGCCTCGAGCCATAATTTGACGCGCTAAGACGAGTTCAAGTCGAACTCGACATGAAGAATGCATTTAACTGTATCCGTCGAACGGGACACCCAGGCACCCGTGGAGTTCAACAGGGTGACCGTTTGGGTCCGCTGTTGTTTGTGATTGGTGTAGACAATAATGTCCGTTCACTACATTCTCCCCTCTACATCTGGTTCCTGGATGACACCACCCTAAGAGGACCAACAAACGTCTTTCACTGTTCGACACAAGGCAATATGGTCTACGTTCTCTATCTAATGTAGCCTCACCGGCTTATCCTGTCCTCGTTGACCTCCGTTCACGAACTTCTCACAAACAGTAACGAACCTAACGTGGACAGTGCTTTCGCCAAAACCCATCATCAGTTGAATTTGGCTGACCTTGAGATCCCCAATCACACACGCACAAACAATACAAGTGGGATGACATGGTATTTCTTGACCAGCGTCTAATGGCATGTATAGACGCTGCATCCAAGACAATCATCAGGATCTCTCTGAATGCCTTACCACTAGCCACTGCCAGCACTCCAATAGACAATGACTAGACAATGTGTCCGTATAGGCCATCCTTTTCGTCTCGATCTTCGCATTTGTAAACCTTACCGCTACAGCTGAGGGACAACCATCAAAGAATTCGGCCCACAGCCCTTCTCATGTTGCCTCTGCACGGGTCGTCTTTCTCGCCACACCACTCTCAACGACATTATTGAAAGGGGACTCGGCGCCACCCGGATTCCCGCTCTGTTGGAGCCCATCGCCGGGATCGTCGAGATGGTGAACGCCCAGACGAAATAACCGTTTTTCACATTCACAGCCGACAAACCGTTGATTTGGGATGCCATTTGCAGTTATTCTTTTGCAAAAGACAACCTGATCCCGACGGTTATTGAACCAGGTATTGTCGCCCGGAGAGCAGAAGATAGCTAAATATTGCTCACTGACCGATACGTACGAGTTTGTACCGATTACAAACGAGACGTCTGACTTGATTGGTCACAAAGCGTTGAAGCTCATCCGCCAAATAGGTTCTGAAGCCACTCAACACCATGAAGAACCGTGTGTTCCAGTGTGTGTCGATGACAGTCGTCTATGGTCAGCCACTCTCTATAGTCTGCAGAACACAACTGTCCGTTGGAAAAGGAGAAAAGAATGACGTCACTGTAATTCCATTGGAAGTTAAAATAGACAAGTGTTAACATAGACATGTTTTCTTTAGTTCTCATACTATGTATTTTTTATTTTATTTTCATTCTTTATTTTCTGATTGCTCTAATAAACCGAATGCGTTTATCAAAAAAAAGATTAAACTTAAGACTTTAAAATATATATATATATATATATATATATATATATATATATATAGAGAGAGAGAGAGAGAGAGAGAGAGAAATGTACTTATATATATATGTGTGTGTGTAGGTTTTTATATGTCTACGTATTAGTATACAAAAAAATGCATATATTATTCTCTTTGAATATATACGCATATTGAATACACACGCATGAGTAAAGAAACGTGAATAAACGTGAGTACAAAAACAAATCTGTACGTATTTATGCATGCATGTGGGTACTTATGCGCATATATCTATGTTGGTGTATTCATATGTATGTTAATGCGTATATATATATATATATATATATATATATATATATATATATATATATATATATATATGCATGTGTATGTGTACATATGTATGCAAGTTTTTGGTTTGTTTGTTTGATTTATGAGTGCGCATGTGTGTGTGTGTGTGTGTGTGTGAGTGGATCAAAGGCAATAGTTATTTTTATGCAAAAACAATAAGCGAAGACCAAGGTTTAGATGCGAGCTCCCAATCACCAGATAGTGTGCTCCAGCTTTGGTATATCAATTTATTTAAACTATATATATATATATATATATATATATATATATATATATATATATATATATATTATAGCATATTCATCCAAACCTGCACCTATATACTCACATATACTCACATGCATAGATAGATCGATCGATAGATAGATAGATAGATAGATAGATTGAGCAATGGCGGTGCTAGAGCCAACCGCACCTCGACCTTACAATTTTGTTCAAAGATTGCTTCAGATTTTTTTTCTGGATTTTTTTTTTTTAGACTTTTCAGAGCTCCTCAGATATATCGCACTCTAAAGCTCCAGCACTCCTCCTCGCAGTGGTGGGGTCTGGGGGTCCTTTATATATATATATATATATATATATATATATATATATAATAAAAGAGAAGGTCTAGAAAGACTAAATATATCTTTTATTTTTTCTTCCTATTCTTTTGCTTCGTTCAATATTTTGTTCCAGCTTTAACGTTCCAATATATTTATACAAACACACACACACACACACACACACACACACACACACATATATATATATATATATATATATATATATATATATATATATATCCTATACATGTACAGCCGAACCCACCAGTACATACATTGACATCCTTGTTCTATTACTCCGTTCGATATTACCACAGAGCAGACCCCAAAACTCCTCTTTTTTTTCATCAAATCCAATCTAACCGCATCTCTGATTCGCTTTTCTCCGCCGTTACTCTTTCTTCCTTTCACCGCAATTGATTGAAAAAGAATTCAGACAGAGTTTTATTGCTTTGATAAAAAAAAAAAGATGCCGCCCAATCATCGGGTTAAACATGTACACACATATATATATATATATATATATATATATATATATATATATATATATATATATATATATATATAATGCCAACCAATCATCGGCCTAAACCACTCTCTTCGGATGTTTTTATCAGTTTCACTTTGATTTGACATCCATGTATATTTATATGTGCACGGATGCATGTGTGTGTGCCGGCGCGTGTGTGTGTATTCAAGTGTAGACGTGTGTATCAAAGTGTTTGCATGTATACATATATATGTATATATATGTATGCTTGCATGGAGGTATGTGCAGATGTATGTGTTGAGGTCGGAGAACATGGATCAATGGTTTTCGTGTATAGACGTATTAAAGAGTGTGTTAGTGTATTTCTGTATACATATACATGTATCTTTGTAAGTACGAGTATATGTAGCGATTTGGGTGTGACCTTCATGTTATATATATATATATATATATATATATATATATATATATATATATGTGTGTGTGTGTGTGTGTGTGTGTGTGTGTGTGTGTGTGTGTCAACACACATATACATATATTTGTATGTAGTTGCATGTATATATACATGTGAATATGTATGTGATATTCTTGTTTATATGCATGCTTGCACGTATACATATATATGCATGTGTATATAAGTATGTTTTATGTGTATGCGTGTATTTTGTGTGTGTGTTTAGTGTGTGTGTTTTGTGTGTATGTGTGTGGGTGTGTTTGTGTGGAAGTGGAAAGAAAGATATATTGATATATGTTCGTGTTTTTGCATGAGTGGATTGATATCCATGTACGTATGTGCGCATGAATACTCATATAAATAAGTATTCAAGAGTGCGTCTCTGTATGTATGTATGTGTGTTTACATATTTATGTACGCATGTTTTCTGTGAAGTTTCCTTTTATTTATCATTGTAATCGTTATCCTATTTAATTTGCTTTCGATGTTTCCAATACATCATTCTTTCCATACGTGTATATATAGAGACATCATCCTTTCCATACGTTTATATATATATATATATATATATATATATATATATATATATATATATATATATATATGATCATCATCGTTTTTTCTCTCTCTGCCGTAAAGAATTCGGTTTCCTCATTCAGATTGTTAGATGCTAATATCCATTACTTATCATTCTGTCTACATAGGAACAGTATTATATAAGTCGAAATACGTATATACCCGTATAGTACAACATACAAACAAAAGAAGAATGAGTCAAGTTTGTTATTTCTACCTCAGTCTCTAGTCACAGTCCCGGCGGCTTAATCGCTTACCGTGGACATACGCTACACAGGATCTACAATGGGGATGAGTTCAAATACCACCCGGGGCTCATCTCTTTATTTTCCAATCATCACCTTTGTTCCTCTCAATGTCGTAAATACTTTGGTGTGGTTCGAGCAAAATTTTATGCCTAAAACTGTCTTCCCTCATTCGCGTTGTCGTTTCCTCATATCCAAGACTTATGGTTATAGTGTGCGTGTTTAATGCAATTTATATACATACTTGTGGAGAATGATACTCAGAATTTTCTTCTTTTTGTATCTGCAGCTTACTCTTCTTACTAGTTCTTGGTGACTTCCATTTTCCTTTTTTGTCTTCAACGCTAAATCGCCGTCTCTCTTCTTGTCCTAATTTCTATCATAAGCATTCATCAGGAGGTGTGTACTTAGATTTCCAGTTTATTAGAGACGCCGACGGTCATTTTTCGAATTTTGGTGGATGGAATTTGAAATATTTACAACAACCATTGCAAATATCCATGTTTTGAATGCACAATACAAAAAAATCTGAAACTCGTCATCACAGTCAATAATTGATCAACCGTATCATTAACATTTGAAGTCATGAAAAAAAAAAAGAATTCCGTCGGAGAATAGATATGGTCAGAATATATCTTATTTATGACATCACTGTAAATAGAGTAAACAAAAAAACACATCTATATTCTGGTGAATATAGATATTACAATATGAAGTAATACACCCGTTATAATAAATCCCCAAAAAGACCCAAAGAGGATTTAAAAAAAAAAAATTCTAAAAATTGAAAATAAATATTTTTAGAAGTGGAATACTGAAACCAATTTTCAAGTCTGCTGACAAAACAGTATGTTCAAGGGCGCAAACGTACGTACATATAAGATATGAAAAAGGATAGGACCCATCGCCATCTTTAATGGGTACGGTTATTCAACGTTTTAACTTTAATTGAAACACGTATAATAATTACTGAGAGGTTTTTTACTAATTTTCCCAAACTGGAGTTGACTTTATGTTTCTACAGTTACAAGAATATGATCAACAAGAACAATCCTCAACAAAATTGGGGATGTGAACTGATAAGCAAAATTCACATCAACCTACTGTTTGAACTCACAACCAATTGATTGCCAGGAGGCTGTCTCACTAAATGAGCTAAATTGATATTTACAAAAAATTATCATACATTTACGTATGGACTTATTTCATTCTCATAAATAGATATATCTATACAAAAAATGTTCATAATTCTATAGTATATACACTACGAAAGCTGCCGTAATTATCTCCAGCTGGAATAGAATTTCAAGTGGACTTCGACCTTGCAACAATCAAGCTTGTTTATTTATTTATTTGTTTGTTTATTCGTTTAATACTTATTTATTTGTTATTAGTCACGCTAATGGAAAGTGATTTATAAGATAAGTGTAACTGTAGCAATCTGAACTCCGACGTGGACTGTTGCAGCCGGATGACTTATGAATAGACCGAGGGTACACTAATGACACGGTCTTGAAACATTAAGCATGTCAATCAGTATTTCAAGGGGGACAATACATCAAAGGGGTTAATGGCCTGTTACTACAACCAAGCCCCGTGGCCCCGTTTTGGGAATAGGCTGCCAACGAAAACTCACCAGGCATCTTGGACCTGAGCCAATCTTTCTAGTCGTCCCCACGTTTGTCCAGATAATGCTGGTTGCAGGCCTACGAAGGGTGCGACCAATCCAGTTCCAGCGTCCTCGGGAGATTTCTTATTTTACAGTCAACTGTCACGTTTGTTGCCACAGTCCTTCATTGCTGATGGAATCCAGCCAGCGAATTCATAGCATTCTTCTGAGGCAGTTGTCGGCAAATGTCTGAATCTTTCTCGTTGCAGTTGTTCTCTATGTTTCCACATTGTACAATAAGAAAGGCTTCTCTGTAGAACTGAGGATCTTGATCTTGGTGATGGTCATTAGATCTGAGAATCCCCAGACATTTTTCAGTTGATGGAACTTTTGCTCTACAAATCTGGGCATTTACATTGGTATCTGCCCCACTGAGTCTGTCAATAGTACTGTCAAGGTACTTGAAGTTCTCCACCTCCACCGGTGCCTTACCTCCCAGCGTAACGGGGGTAACGTTGGCTGTATTGACCTTGAGAATCTTGCTTTACCCCTTACGGATATTGGGGTCAAGGCGTGTCGAGTTCATTGCAACTGTGTTAGTCTTCTGCATCTGTTGCTAGGTATTGGAAAGGAGAGCTAGGTAGTCGGCAAAGCCAAGATAATCGAAGAGTGCGGGATCTATTCTTGTTAGATCCAGCTTGGTGGTGTCTGAGCCGACGGTCGATTGCGTCATTTATTCTCTATTGAAAGCCTTGCCAGGGATAGACTGTAGTATTATACCCTCTATAGTTAGCGCATTAGCTCAGTTGACCCTTCTTCGGGAGTTTGATAAGGTAGCCCTCTTCCCAGTCTGATGGGACTTGTTCCTCATCCCAGATCTTTTCTGAACAGAGGGTACAGCATATCCACGGTGGTATAAATATCTGCTTTTGGGCGCTTCCGCTGGAATTAAATCTGATCCTGCAGACTTTTCTTTATTTATTTCTTTGGTTGCCTTTTGGATCTTGAGCAATCGAATGACAGGTTGATTTCCGCTGACTGGATATCTGTTGGGTTCCGAAGAGATAATCAACTGGAAAGTTCCTCGGAATGACGCACCCATCTACATTTCTGTTCTTCCACATCCAGAATGTTCTTTCCGTCTTTGTCCCTCACTGACCTTACCAGACGATCTCAATAATCCTAAAAAGAAGAGTATACAACCAATGCATTCTCCCGATAGTCACTTATGGAGCAGAAATATGGAACCTAACTAACAGACTGCCCCTTGAGCTGTGAACCATACAACATACACAAGAGAGAATCATGCTCAACTTTACATGGAGAGATCACAAAACAGCACGATATATCGGGAAGAAAACAGGAGTCCAAAACATCATAGAATCTATTAAAAACCTAAATGGCAGGCCATGTTGCAACAATGGTAGAAAACCGATGGACATCACAACTCACAACATGGATCCCCAGAGATCACATGCGAAACCGAGGCCGACAGAATACAAGATGGAGAGATGAACAAGACAAAGTCCGAAAATACTGGCTCCGTGACGCCCATGATTGAGAATTGTTGTGGATTCTGGGGAAGGTCTATGTCCAACGACGGGCGTTAAAAGACCGATGATGATGATGATGATCTCACCAGTTGGCTATACTTTCAAAAAGGTTTCTCGAAGGTAGCTTACAGGTCCTTCATGTTGCCAGGATGAGCGGCTAGTAGTTCCTTTTACCGGATAGAACTCTTTACGATTCCGTTTACGTCCATGTACTCTTCAAAGGGATTCAGCTTTTCCAACTGGTGTTCGAATGTTGTAAACTGTCACTTACTTCTTTTTCCTCTCCTCAATGTTTTTCGTTGTCTCTGCTGAGATCCATTTCTTGTGGCTGTGCTTCTTGGTATCTAGCACCTCCTGACATGTTGACGTCATTGCTTCTCTTATACCCTGCAATTTTTCATCAATGGTCTCTCCCTCGAGAGTTCTTGTAAATCATGGAACTTATTGGAGAGCGTGATCTTGAAGCATCAGGCTTAGTAGTGTTGTGTTGTGTGGTGTTGTATCTTCCTACATCTTCTCAGTATTCTGGTCCGAAGCAGCATCTACTCCTCGTTTTACGCGCACGTCTTAAAGAGATCTTCTGAATCTTTCCCGATGCATAAATGGCTGGCCTGGTTCTCCACCAAAAGGTCTGGTGGTATCGATTATCTCTCCGTTTCCATTCGTCTCGCCCAAGTCCTGCTGTCTCATGATCTCCTCGAAGTCCCGGTTGTTGCTACCGATCTTGGGGTTGAAATCGTCCATGGTGATGACAGTGTTTCGTCTTGGGCGGGTCTAGATAATGGTGATTGGCCTGTTGCAAAATTTCTCTTTTTTATCCTCGTCACTCCAATTCGTCGGGGCAGAGCATTGGAGGACGTCCATATTGATCTTCCCATTTTTATCTATATTTGATAATATCGAAACAAAAATAAAATGGAGTTTATGTTAATGATTTATTCGATTAATAGATTAGCATAGCGCACACAATGTGAAACTTGAACAAGGCGATGGAAAACAAACTAATCACATGACACTGTATATATATATATATATGTGTGTGTTTTTAAGCATTCTTTCTATAAAAACAACACTTTACTTACAGTATATATATATATATATATATATATATATATATATATATATATATATATATATATATATATACTGGAATGTTTTACAGCTCAGAACACTGAACATATTCAAAAACTTTTTTTCAATTTTTTTTGTTTCACTTATTTTCTGATATCTGTACTTTTCTTCGGTTTTTTCCCCTATACTTTGTTATTATTGTGCTATATGTAAATCATCTCTTGTTGGGATCATCAGTTGTTTACTATGTAACCGTTTCGGGGATTTTAAAAACAAAACAGTTATATTAACATGGCACCCCAGTATTGTTGATCAAACCCCTTCCCTTCCAGCTATGATTTTAATATAAAGCTTATGTCATATATGTATTTTTTTAATTCTATATATGATATTATCGTAATGTATTTTATATGAATGCTATTCTATACACCTCTTTTATACCCAAGGACTTCTCATCAATTATCCCTTCCTCTAGCACTTATTCATTTATTCATATATATATATATATATATATATATATATATATATATATATATATATATATATACAGATAGATAGAGAGAGAGAGCAGTGTGACTCTTTAATTTTTCGGAGTGTAACACTGGACTCTTCCATGGGTAAAAATTTTGCAGATAAATATACCTCCTACGTAACATTCGAAATTATGGACTCTTCATATGAAACAAATTCTCTTTTTCAACCCTTAAATAGAAATATGAATATATTGACTATTACGGGATTTTATTTTTTTTAAAACTTCCAAACATTTTTAATAATATTTTTACTCTGCAAACTGAAAAAACTCCATAAATACTAGAAATTCACCAAAAGTTACTTTATTCACGTCACGTATTATTACAGGGAAGTTTGGAAGAAATTCTATTAAACATAAAGCTATTATACTAGCTTAAAATAATTTCATAAAATTTTTTTTCCAGAAATAGAAAAGTTTTCCCAGAAATGAATTTGATTAATTTAAGTAGAAATAGCTTCAAAATAATCCTCAGAGAATACTTTATAAATACATATTGTAATAAGTAAATCATCAAATTGTAAAAAAAAAACTCATGAGTTAAAGTCTGTTCTAAAATATTTTGTAATTTAATTCTAAATACAAAAAAATCTTGAAAAATTTGGGTATTAATAATATCATTCTTTTTTCTTTCTTTTTATTAATAAAATATTTCTAAGATTGAAAAATGATAAAATTATACTGTATAAGAAAATATAGAGATGGGTACTGCATCGGAGGCATTCAGCCTAATTTGTACCCTCCTCATCAATTGTTGCATATTTTTTTTTAAATCAAATTAATTCGTTATTGTTTATTTAGTGAAATAAACTTTTATCCAGTGAGTGAAAAAAGTATCCGGCACATTTCAATATGTTTATTTTATCATCTTTATACACCTTCAAAACTGACAGAATTTGGTCCTAATATTTCTGATTTTTGTACATAAATTGTATAATCTTGTTTCAATATGTTTTTAATTTTCATATTTTATGTGCGCGCATACGTGTGTGTGTGTGTATGTGTGTGTGTGTGTGTGTGTGTGTGTGTGTGTGTGTGTGTGTGTGCTTGTTATTTATTAAATCACGCTGGTTGCAAATAAAATCACATTTGGTATAACAATTCCCTCGTTAATCTATTTAAATATCTAATACGTACGCATGAAAGAGAAATATCATCTGAGCAGCGATCAGAATCACACTGTAAATACAAGGCTGACCAATGAATACAATAACAATGAATTATCAAATCTGCTTCTTTGCCTTATCTATTTAATCAAATTCTTATCACTAGGAAAATAACGTATCCTTCTTGTATGCATATGTGTGTGAGAGGGTGAGAGAGATAGAAAAAACATGTACAGAAATGGCCCTTGGGTTTTTAGCTAAACTTTTGCGAGCTTTGACCCTCAAACTGAGAACCATGCTACGTGCACATCAAAGAATCATGCTCAACCTCACATGAAGATATCACAAAACAGCACAGAGGAAAAAACGGGGTCCGATACATCATGGAATCCATCAGAAAACTTCGATAGCTATAGGCTGGTCATTTTGCAAGAATGGCAGACAGCTGATGGACATCACGACACACAACATCAGCCCCCAGAGATTGCATGCAAAACCATGGCCGACAGAATACAAGATGGTGAGACAAATTAGACATGCTGACAAAGTACTGGCTCCGCGATGGCCATGATAGAGAGATGTGGTGAATCCTGGGCGAGGTCTGTATCCAACGACGGACGATGATGATGATGATGATGATGATGATGATGATGATGATCTATTTATTCATGTTTCACAGCAAGAAAAATGAATGTATTGGGAAATATAAAGGCTCAATACTGTACTGATTGATGTTTGGTGTCAAAAATTCAAATTACTATGCATCAATCAGAGATTGTTGGTCATGGGGGTTTCCCCAAGTTTCAACACAACAGAAAATATTTAACATCCAGATAATCCTGAAAAATCTGACTTCACATCGGGATTTTTTTTTTATTTCGACTGTTTTTATTCTGTTTGATTCATTCAATTTCTCATTTATATTTGAAAGGTATTTTTTTCGCAAGGTATTTGCAAGGTCTTGCTGTCTCAGATGAGGCCCTTGGGCAACTGCCCGTGTGTTAGTTCCCTTAGGCCGGCTGTTAATGTGTATTGTGTGCGTAAGTGCCCATTAGTTTTCTTTTGCTGCGAACAAAAGTTATAACTAATCAAATTGTTTGTCCAGATAACCAATGAATTTGACAACCGAAGGAGAAGGGTTCTGTTTTTTTAGATATTTTTGTGTGATTTTGTATTCGTTAATGAGTTTTTGTATTCCAGAGCTGCGGGCCATATTGTTTCTACAGATTTGAAAATTGGCATTGGTACTCCAAGAGATCCCTTATAAAGACGTGTTTTTTGTTTGTTTGCTTCTTTTTGGAAAAAAAGGCTTTTTTGACCATTTTGGGTCCTTTTTTTTTAACGGGCATAATTGATTGATAACAACTAAATTATCCAGAATCTTGATGTTTCTAGATGTGTTTTTTTACTCTATTTTACATGTTTTCCAGTGAAAAATGCCTGTGATGTCATAATTAAAATATATTCTGATCATATTTATTCTTCGATGGAATCTTTTTACATGACCTCAAACTCTGACGCTGCGGTTTTTGAATTATTGACTGAGATGATGAGTTCTCTATATTTTTTACCAAGCTCAGTTGTCAAAACTTTACGCTGAGTGCTTAGCAAAGTTGCATTGAGTAAAATCTTTTGCATGAGTCAGACCTGGATTGAATCCATGATCTACCAAATCAGAGGTGAGCACTCTAACACTAGGCTACAGTGATCATCACTGTAATCTGTAATTCCTCAACATGGACCCTTAATTTGAAAGAGGGAAGTTTTTATAAAATGATAACTTGAGTGTGGAAATAGAAATTTGAGCGTAATCTTATTTGCCTGATCGCTCTAGAAATCCGAGGATATTAAAGGAATATGGATTTTTATTTATTCCTGGAAACATTAAAAAAAAAACATTTATAAAGCTTAATAAATCTTCAGTGGAATGATTATCAATTTGTTTTGTGAATAAATTTACGAATTCGAACATTTCTTTTCACATTTATCACGCTGTAATATATGTGTATTCTGTAAAACTTTATCCGCTAATGACCTCGAGTTGAACATGACTTCAGAGGTGACTCATTCTTGTCACTAAACCGAAACTTCCCAGCGATGCTTCAAACTCTCTCGGTTGATTTTTTTAAACACGTGGCTCCGAACATGATTTCAACCCGGTACTTTTTTTTCAATTCATCTTTTTATTACGAACTATCTTAATTGATTCAAAGTTTAAATAGTCTCAAAATCGTAGGGAAAAATATTCTTTCAAATTCCTTCTTTAGTCAAGGTCAAACTTGAGGAAATGCCAACATGGTATTGCTTTGTGAAGATTCAATTAACGTTTCTGTCTTTCTGTCTCTGTCTGTCTCTGTCTGTCTGTCTGTCTGACTCTCTCTCTCTCTCTCTCTCACACTCTTTCTCCTTTATATCTAACATATATGTATATAATATATTTTTCTAGTATTATATAGACGACGATTGTTTGTTTCTTTATGTTTCATAGACTCCGTAATGGCTGCGTTCTACGGGTGTGCAAATTTGTGTACAGAGATAACTTGACCCCAGAATGGACGAACGATAGGTATTTATATCTTTTCATCTTAGAAATAATTAATTGACAAAAACAGCTAAGGTCAAACTCCTTTGCTTCATCAAAATCTAAAAAATAAACAGAAAAGAATTCATTTCACTGTGGAATATAATTCCAAAACTACGCCCCACCTTACAACTCCTCAACTGATAGTTACTGTATTGGGCTTTATAGGTTGAAGTGAATTTGTCACTGTGTCACTGTTATTCGTGCATGACGTCACTCCTTTTTTTCTGGTCATCGTTACCCGTCATTGATACAAGCAAGAAGTCTAAGTGAAGTCAAAACTCAATTGTAAGAGTTTGACAAAAGGAAGAAAGAAAGGTTTTACTCGACTAAATGCTTGATCCGCGACTGGCATCGAAAGCAAAAAAAAAGAAAGGGAAAAACTGCTCAGCCTAATGGTCAACTGACCTCGAAAGCAAGCCATGGAAACAGAACTGAAAATTGAAATTTATTTGTAATTATAAATAATATGGCCAGACGAATACCTCAAAATCACAGACGAATATCTACTGCCTTTATGAAATTCTTATGAGTTTTTTGTTTTTCTCTTTTTGCTTGATGGCTCTATCATTACATTAACCGTTTAATGACATCCTTAGTAGCAAGGTAATCTTTACCGAAAAGAAAAATTGATAAAATATATATACTTTTTATAATATGAAAATGAGATTTTTCATAACAGGATTCCAATGTTTACGAAAAGAATTCTGTGAACTCGGACACGCGAGTTAACACCTCATGGAATCTCACTTTCTGTATCTCTCTCTCTCTCACTCTCTCTCTCTCATGTATGTCTTAAATTTCATGTCTGACTAATTGCGAAGATAAAGTCAACTCTCTAGGAGTTTGACTACATATGGTGCAAAACAGATTGTTACCCAAGAGGGCGCAAACGTAATAGGAGAAGGCCAGATATGAAATGGATACATGAGATAGAAAGTTTTGCCAGAAGGAGATGGTCACGGTCGACACGGAGAGAGCTGGGAAATGCCTTCGTCCCAGAGTGGACTGATGATGATGATGATAATGATGATGATTTTCTTTTAAGTATTTATATAATTGTTCTCTTTTTCATTTTCGTTTTTCTTTTCTTTACTTCTCAATTAAACTAACATTACTCTGCGGCTTGGTCATTATCACAACTGGTTACTCCATGAAAAAAATCTTTTTCTATGGTTTTTTGTCATTGTTCCAGTGTCTTTTTTTCTTTTTCTTTTTCAAAATTATCACTTTTTCCCCACTTCTGCTCGAGTGAGTGAAAATAAAACGAGGCAGTTTTATTCGCTTCGTTTCACTTTTTACTTTCCGTTTCCACTTTTGGTTCGTTCGGAAATCTCCATTTATATTCTTATGTTGGTGAGGTGTATTTTTTGTTTCTGCCTTTTCTTCTAGTTTATTTCATCCGTCTTTCGTACTAATACCTTGAACACCACCACCACTACCACCACCATCTAACTCAAGCAGAAAAACCAATTCAACACAAGACTAACTCTAAAAAACATCGCCTGAAAAAACATAGATCTCTGAAACATTATTTATATCCATCCTGGAATTATATTCTTACTGTTATTACAGCTCCCCCGCCCCCAACCCGGTTGTGTGTTAGGGTCTAAGAAAGCAAACAACTCGTTATAATCGAGCCACGATCGGTCTATCTAATTTGGAACTAAACCTATCTATTTGGGGGCTGAATTGATATTTTGGGGTTCACCATCTCCCGTCGTTATAACGTGAACCGCGTTAAAACTGTATTACTATTTTCAAGAATTTCTATACACTTTCCTCGTTTTCGATAATGCTGTCCTTGTAGTTTCAATCCTTACTCAGACTTCGTGTTCTACAATTATCATTATTTGAATTTTCACCCCAGCAGCGATTGGTGTTTTCCGCAGGAGATCAAGTGACATCAAGTCTCCCCAATACTCCAGGACTCTACTTAATATTATGGGTGTCCTCAGTAGTGCAGTCGTCTGGATAGTCTAACTTTTTCCCTGGACTCCTAGTTCTTCCAGCCTTTCTGCTAGGTTATTGGAGACGGTTCCTAGGTTACCACGGTTGGCACTATCGCCACCCTCATATCCAACAACTTCTTCAACTCTCTGGCAAAGTCCAGATATTTATCTAGCTTTGCCCTCTTTCGGCTTCCCCCTATGGTCCACTGGGACAAAGAAATCTACAACTCAGCTTTTTATACAATTCACTGCCTACCACAAGATCTGGTGTTCAGGCTTTATTATTATTACTATTATTATTATTTGCAATCTCAAACCAGTTGCCTGGTTGTAACCGCTGGAGTTTGAGTGACAGCAAGTCTCCTCAAGTCTCCAGCCCTTCTCTCCTAGTTTTCATAGGCCACAGCAATACTGCAGTTTACGGTTTCACACCGGTTGCCCAGTGGTCATTGCTGAAGGCTGTGACGATAAGTCTCCTCAGGTCTTCAGCCAACATCTCTTTTTTCCTTCGCCAATCATGCCAGTGCTGTGGTTCACATTCCTGCTTTCATTTCCCATCCTTTGTTAGGTCACTGTTATCAATTAATGTTGCAGTTTTTATATTTCTAGCATTTTCCTCAGTATCTGTGCAGTTCCTAGCAGTGCTGTGGTCTGTACAGTGTCAATCCTTCCCTCTATCCTGATCTCGTCCAGTCTCGCCCTCAGTGTCTTTTGGACAGTTCCTAGTGCGCCAACTATGATTGGCACTACCCTGGCTTTCATGTTCCACATCTTTTTCAGTTCTCTCGCTAGATCCTGGTATTTTCCCGTTTTTCATTCTCCTTCCTCTTTACTCTATGGTCTGCTGGTACAGCCACGTCTACTATTTGGCAGGTCTTCCTCTTTTTGTCTACGATAACCAAGTCCGGTCTTCTTGCCTGGATGAGGTGGTCAGTTTGGATGTCAAAGTCCCAGAGTAATTTGTGGTTGCCATTCTCTAGGGCTGCCTCCGGTTCGTGCTGATACCACTTTTCTACATGGTTGAATCCCATTCTTTTATTCGGTTCCCAGTGTATCATCGTTGCTACCCGATCGTGTCTGAGCTTATACTCCTTCTGGGCGAGTTGACTGCATTCACTAGTTATGTGGTTTACAGTCTCATCTCTTTCACCGCATAGGCGGCACTTACTGTTCGTCTGTGTTCTGTCGATTTTTGTTTTTATGTAGTTTGTCCTGATGCTTTTGTTTTGAGCTGCCATGATGAGTGATTCCGTTTCTCTCTTCAGGTCTCTTTTCCGTAACCATGTCCATGATCTATCGTCTGCCACATCTTGTATCTGTCTTTTAAACTCGCCGTACAATTTTTTTCCCCATTTTTCTTTCCTAGTTTGCTGTGCTATTCCATTGTTTTTCTACTTTGTTGTTTGTTGCGCTGTTTCGTGCACTCTTTATAATGTCTTCACTGTTTGCTTGCACGTACTTTTCAAGATCTGCTTTAGCTCTCTGGACACAGTCCTCTATGCTGATGAGCCCCTTGCCACCTTCTTTTCTCTTAATGTATAGTCTATCTGTGTCATCTCTAGGGTGTAAAGCTTTATGCATTGTCTTAAGTTTCCTTGTTCGCCTGTCCATTGATTGGAGTTCTTCCTTTGTCCATCCTAGGAATGGTCCTGTGTATCTCACTACTGATACAGCCCAGGTGTTCATTCTTTTTATTAGATTTCTGCTGTTTGATTTGGTCTCTGATATTTTCTTTATCCTTCGAATGTATTCTCTCTTCATTTTCTCCTTCATCTCTTCCCTTTTATTATTATTATTATAATTATTATTATTATTATTATTATTATTATTATTATTATCATCATCATCATCATCATCATCAGGAAATCCGCTCTGGCCCCAATAAGAGATCTAAACTGTTTTTAGGGCTATTTTATTTCATTACCTCTGGCTACAATGCAACGTTTCGACTACAGCAGAGGAATCAACACTTCTCAGCGAAGCTGTAACAATTTTTTACTCATCACCAAATAAGCATTCTGTCCAGCGTTGTCCTGATTAATTGATTGCGGATACTTTTCTCCAATTGCCGCTTCCAGTCGGTTTAATTGGGAGCATTATTTGTTCAAATCAATTGTTTAGTCCTCTAGAAAGAACTCATAGTAGAGAACTCCATTCAAATTCCAACAAATACACAGTATCGTTACCTTTGGATGAAGACTGGCTTTGGTTCAGATGAGATGGTTTCCAAGCCAACGAGCTCTTGCGTTCCACGTTGCTGCGAAGCATCACTTTTCATCGCCCATCAAGATTGTTTTTTAAAGGGATATTTTCATTACGCTTGAAAAGCGAATTGCGTACGGCAATACGGTCCAGCAGGGATTTTTTTATCAATTTATGAGGAAGGTACATAATAAAGCGACTGAAAAAAAACAAGCTAGTGCAAGAGATTTTCAACGCCTAATTTGGATATTCTTAATATATTGGTTATCTTCCACGTCAAATAACCTTCATTGAACGCTAGTCTACTCAACAATGGATGTATCGTAAGTATGCATTATGGTGGTATGTATATATGTATGAGCAAAGGTTGATATGATCAATGTTTTTTGTGTATGCATGCATTTAATAGTATATATATATATATATATATATATGTGTGTGTGTGTGTGTGTGTATATATATATATATGTATGTATGTGTAGATGTGACATTCATGTAAATATGCATGTATACGTGTGTGTATACATACACATGTTTGTATGTAGTTGTGTGGATAGGTATGTGTGGATATGAATGTGACATTCATGTATATGTGTATATATGCATACACATATATATATGTGTGTGTGTGGATGTATCGGTGTGTTTTCTGTATATATATATATATATATATATATATATATATATATATATATAGTACACATTATATATATACATATATATAAGTTGAACTTTTGCTCAGTCTATTGTTCTTTCTTCTTGCTAAGTGTTCTCTCCATTTTTATTTTCTTCACTTAACTATTTCATAGGATAGTGAACGCAACGCAGTTCGAAGAGACCTGGCACAAGATGAAGGGATGAGATGAAGTTTTACCGGTAAGACATTGCATAGGTCATTGTAATTGCGGTCGTCATCCAAGGAGATAGTGAATGGCCTTTTACCAGCATTAGACTTATAATGGAACTGGTGAGAATGCACCCAAGAATCTTGCAAATCGTTAGAAATAATCGACATTACAGCATCAGAATGATTACACATGACATGAGTTTTCTCAAAGGTAAACCCGTAGACCCCTGATTAACAAGAAAATTGTTAGCGGATCAGTGCAGACGTTTTGGAACGAACCCAATTAGAGGGGAAGTTTTATCCCAGGTGACCAAACTTAGATCTTCTAGTACGATTTGGAGACAAACCTGCAGCCAATGCACTGGAAAAAAACATTCACAACCACGGATAAAGAATGCTTGACAGAATACGTCCAAGGCCATCTTAATTGTTTTCTAAGATACGAGGTGCGTAGTTGTGGATAATTGGGTTCCAGTTCCAGATAGAGATACCTTGAACCAGCTCCATTACAAACCGTCTTTTGAAACTTTGTGAGAAAGGGTGAGAAGGGAAAGGCCACAGCAGTTGGAAATAGCTTCAGCCTTCGCCAGGACAACACGTCCGAATATTCAGCTCTCTCAGTGTAGTAGAATGGGGTAAAAAAAACATGGATATAGGTATAGATATATAGAGATATATAGATATAGAGGGGAGAATGATATAGAAGAAAGAGGGAGAAAGAAAGATAGAAAGATAGAAAGAGTTAGACATGAACAGAAAAACAAAGCAGTAAAACAGAGAGTTCCTTATATATTAGTACTTTGACATTTCCTTTGATAAGTTATGGAGAAATATTTTTCCTTTAAGGTGGGGTTGATTTTCTCGATTAGAATTTTATTTATCTTCATCAATGTTTTATACAAAGTGTTGTCTCCTAGGAGCTTTTGTCATAAATGTCGCAGAAGTTCCATAATTGTTTCGATTTTGCTGTAAGTCATGTTTGCATAGGCTTCAAAATTTTGTGCACATCCTGTTCATTATTTTTAGTTTTGTTGTTTTTGCTTCTTTGCTCTTTTTCCCAATGTAAAATGTTTGCTCATATCTATTATTCTCTCTTTCTTAACAGCAAAAGGCGTAAAATATATAATGAAAAAAATCACCTTGAGGTGTCGTGTGGCTTCTGTGAAGAATAAATGAGAAAAAATTCCCCTCCTCCGTCCCATTGGATTGAAAACTGTGTTACAAAATAATGAGTCACACTGTACTTTTTCCAGGAATGGAATGTGATATGTGGCATGTCACTGGGTCAAACAGCTCCAAATAATATCTTTAAAGCTAAGTTGTTTAGAGAGTCATAGGTTTGCTATTTGGCGTCTACTACAGCTATCAAACTTGTCTCAGCATTAGTTGAGTGAGATTTAACAATAATGGCGGATAACCGATGGACATCAGGACTCATAGCGTGGATTCCCAGAGATCACGTGCAAAACCGAGACCAGCAGAGAACGAGATGGAGGGCCGAATTAGACAAGTTCAGAAAGTATAGGCAGCGCGATACTCATGATAGAGAGATCTGGCGAATCCTGGGGAAAGTCTATGTCTAACGACAGCCGATAAAAGACTGATCTTGATGATGATGAATTAGAGTCCTGTTGCTGGCTACGGCTTCAGCTGTTCATGCATATCACGTTGTACTTACTCAGCCCTCGTTTGTGCAATAGAAAATAGATTTCAAGGTAACAAGCCCGAAGTAGAGTCACTCACTTCATCCGGTGCTATCTTATCCACGTGGTTAAGTATGGCATTTAGGGCATTTATGAAAATTTTGCACAAACTGGAGCTTAAACTCGATCCGCTGAGCCCTATACCTGCGCTGATACCCGCTCACCCACCCTGCACTTTCAAATTGGGGTTAGTAACTATTTATCTGAAAGTTGTATACCGGGGAGTTTTTGAGTGAACCAAACAAATACAATGTCGAAATCTGAAACTGGCGTAAGTTTTCTTCGCCCAATTGCGGGAGAAAGTGGAGAGGAGTGCCGTCATAAAAGAAGATTTAAAAATACGGCAAGCAAATTATTTACTTCAATTAGCTCAGGAAAAGGTATAAAAACAAACGTGCCATGAAGACACGTGTGTAATCAAATAGTGCCGTTTGAAAGAGCGTCGTTACAGCGATTTTATTGTATTTCTGAGCTGACGGGTGGCTTTTTTAAATTACCTATCGTGAGCAACCTCGGATTTGCAGACGACATCGTCGTTTTTGCGAAGTACCTACTCGACCTCCAATTAATGCTAGATAAACTAAATGGAGGAAGCAAAAAAGTCGGCTTTCACATGAACCTCAACAAAACAAAGGTCATGTACAACAATCACGTCGGAAATAAGAACACAACGATCAAAATCGAAGATGCAGAAGTGGAGAAAGCATACCACTACATCTACCTAGGACAAAGAATCACCATGAAATCCTGTAAAGAATAAGAAATCAAATGAAGAATCACTCTAGGATGACAGGACGAGCTCAACCTTCAAAAGCAAGAAAAATCCCATTTGTCCTAAAAAGAAGGGTATACAACCAATGCATCTTCCCAGTGATCACCTATGGAGCAGAAACATGTAAACTAATCAAGAGACTGACCAGCAAACTGTGAAGCATGCAACGTGCACATGAATGAATCATGCTCAACTTTACATGGAGAGATCACAAGACAGTTCAATATATTCGGGAGAAAACAGGAGTCCAAGACATCATGGAATCCATTCGAAACCTCAAATGGCAATGGGCTGGTCATATTGCAAGAATGGCCGACAACCAACTCACAATATGGATCCAAAGAGATCACATGCGCAACCGAGGCCGGGAGAATAGATTATGAAGAGACGAACCGGACAAATTCAGAAAATATTGGCTCCGCGACGCCAATCAGAGAGGGGGGGTGTAAGGAATCCTGGGGGAGGTCTACGTCTTTTTTAGCACTACACCACTGACGAACATTAGCAGATTGAAAACACTTCGACCCAATATAAAGGGATTCATTTGTGGGTGATGTTTTCTCTAATTTTTATGATGTGCAATTTTTTTCCTGTGACAAAAGTACGTGTGGATTAAATGTTTGTTAGAACTTCGAAATGCTTAGTTCGATTCGCCATTCTGTTAGATAAAACATCCATGAGTATTTCTTATTTTCATGTGATACGTACAAACGCTGTTTTTGAAAAAAAACGACCAGTTAGGTAACAGAAAAGCATTCATCCAAAAAACTAATTTCAATAAGTTTTATAAGCATAATTATCTCACACTACATTATTTTACGTTAGTAATCTTTCGTGTGCACATTAATTCCCGTTGTGTGCTGGTTGCAAAACGTGTGTGCACGCATACGAACTCAGATTAAATAGAACTATGTTTGTGAGTAATATAACCAGAAGCAATAATTTAATATGCCATTGGGTTACACGGCATCCGACGTGTTAATTAACACTGTCAGGATTCGGGTATATTGGTACTTAAGTAGAGACAGGGGTTTAATAATCAAATTACAGTAAATTACGCGTACTTATACGCACACAGCAACACATACATGCAGGAAAGGATGTCGTATTTAATTTCTTGTTGGGTGGGGTTGTTTTCAATCTGCCAATGTTGGTCAGTGGTGTAGTGCTAAAAAAGAACAAAAAGGACGCAGTTCTGTCTGTTCTCCTGGAAAACGACCTCTAAAGCCCCTAAACCACACCAAAAAAATTGAAATTTAACCAATTTCTGAGACGTTTTGAGGCCATATGGTATTTATTTGGACATATGCGGACTAATTTTCATTAGCTGGGCATGATTCAAATTTATAATGTTTGTAGTAATAACATCGTAAAAAAAACGCAGCCCAACTTCTCAAAAAAAGTACAGCAGTACCCCATTGTTGTTGGTACCTATTTAGTTGGTTTGCATCTTGGTCTGTATTTCCTACCGAGGCCATTCATGACCATTTCTTTTATAACCTTGAAATAGAGATCCTTGTGCTATATCCCGTCGTTAAATATCATCTCAGAAGCTTTTTTAAACTATTTATTCTTATAATCAGATAAAGTATTGTAGCCCAGTATTCTAATAATTTTGACTACGTCTTACCTTTACTTGTAGCTGTAGAATGACGGTCTGAATCGAAGTTGTGTTTAAAACGACTAAAACTTGAGATGGGGCTTAACAGTTTTTGAATAAGACATAATTTCAAAAGGTTAGGTTACTGGCTATGATACTTGATTGAGAAGAGAGAAGGTGAGCGAGCACTTGGACAGAACAAATTTTCAATGACTGCCTTACATATCTAAGCTGTAGTAGCAAAAGGCTGCTATTCCCATTTTCAACTTCGCCATTCTTGTAAAAAAATAATACCTATTTTCCAAGCAAATCTGCTGAAATAACCACGAGTGTCCATTCAGTGGGAGCTTGAAATAAGCTTTGTACTTATATGATATGCCATGTGATGGACTATTTTTTTTTTTTGCCTGTATCATTTGTCAAGGGATATAACTGTCAAGTACTAAATTTACAGTTGCTTCCCATATTTTTGGGGTGGTGGTTGTGAATATATATAAGGAAAAGAATCGGGCTTCATTGTGGTTGAACAAAAAGATTCCGTCATATTTTGATGGTATGACTTGAGTGGAGGAAATGATTAGTTTTCAAAAATCTCATAATAAAGCACCCAATTATTCAGAATGATGTATGGTTTAATGCTATATATATAATTTATGGGCAATAACATGTATATATATATATATATATATATATATATATATATATATATATATATATTATTGATAATTGTGTCATCCCTTCCAGTAACGCAAGGCAGGGGTCGAAACCATCGCTCTAGACCTAGAGGCAGATACTATACGCCTACCCTGGATGGACAGAAGGACCGAATTAAGCGATATATTTACTCACGCATTATTCCCCATGTATGAATGTGCATGTTTGTGTGTGTGTGTGTGTATGTGTGAGTGTGTAAATTGCCCATAAATAAGTACACCCCAACCATTTTTTTACAAAAAGTTGATTTTCTTTTAAAAGAAACATCCCAGGCCTGTATTATTTCCAATGGCGGTCATACAAGTAAAACGGACATTATTAGGTATTATTTATCACCGATGACAACCGATGGACATCACGACTCACGACATGAATCCCCAGAGATCACATGCGCAACCGAGACCGACAGAATAATTAGATGGAGAGACGAGCTAGACAAATTCAGAGAGTACTGGCTCCACGACGCCCACGATAGAGAAGAGTGGCGAATCCTGGGGAAGTTTTATGTCTAACGACAGACATTGAAAGGATGATGATGATGATGATGATGGTGGTGGTGGTGGTGGTGGTGGTGGTGGTGGAATTGATGATGATGATGATGATGATGATGATGATTTATAACCGAATTCTACCGCTTAGAACACGATAACTAATATATGAATACGCAGCTCTCCAGAAATAAATACATCTTTACGAAAAAAAAAAACTTATGACAGTGTGTATTGTAATATATATGTTCAAACCCAATATGACGTTTTATCTCGTAGGGGATTTAAATAAATCTTAATATAAATAGAGCACGCTGAGTTTAAATCTTTCTCATAAAGACCTAGTTTTCAGTGTACAGACGTTTATTTCAGAAATGGCTCCACATGGAAAGAAGCACTCTCTCTTGATTCAGAGTAACGTGATATCAGTAAGCCCAAATAAAACAACAACTACCAAAAATAGCTCTCCAACTGATGTATAGCAAAAATACTATTCCCGAAATTGTGCAAAATTGCAAGAAAAAATGGAAAACCCGAGGATTTAACCAAGCGGCCAGGTCGACCACGCAAGCTGACCCCAAGGTCAAGTTGTTGTACCAGGAGATTGGTTGAAGAGCTACGAATGTTGCAAATGAAGTGGGGGAAAAAAGTGAGTGCTGTGAATGTTTCGATTACAACAATCAAACGTGACCTGGATGAGATAGACTTACAAGGACAACGACCGCGTAGGAAACCGTTACACAGGACACCGAGACACAAACAAGTTCGTTTGAAGTTTTCTCGGGAGAATAAAGATGAAAAATGTAAGTTTTAGGACAGCAAACTGTGGTGAGATGAAACAAAAATCAACCTCTTTGGGTTTGCCGGCACCCTACCAGTTTGGCGGTGTCACGGCGAGATGTACTAAGAAGAGTGTTTGATCTCAACAGTCATCATGGTGGTGGAAATGCCGTGGTTTGCGGATGTATGAGCTCTAACAACACTGGTGTGCAGCACTTAATCGATAGAATCATTGCTGCAGAAGGTTACGTCAAAATATTGAGAGGAAACATAATCCCTTCACTAAAACGCTTGGGAAGAAGAGCTACGTTTCAGCATGACAATAATTCAAAACATTCCGGTAAGACAACAAAAGAGTTTCTGAAGAAGCAAAATGTAAAAGTGTTCGATTGGCTTGGTATGTCAACGAATTTAAGTCCAATTAAAGGATTTGTGGAATGTACTTAGACGGAAAGTAGAAAAATGTCGACTATCCAAAAGACAGAGTTGAAAGACAGCATACGGTTGGGGTGGGGAAAAATTCCAATGACTGTCTGTGAAATGAGTGTTATCAAGACTACAAGCAGTAGTAGAAAAATAATTGGTGGCCATACGTAATATTGATTATAAATAACTTCTTTCACGGTGGTGTATTCATTTTGGGATTGTTGCTTATTCGTATTTTTGGTTACAGAGTTTCAATACAGCAAAATTTTGTAATAGATAATACTTATTGATATCCGTTTTGATCGTATAATGCTCGACTAGATGTAATTTTGAAAAAACAGGTATGTTTGGTTTTGAAGAAAATTAACTTTCTATTGAAAAAAATGGTAAATGTGTACTTATTCAAATGAGATTCTATATATATATATATATATATATATATATATATATATATGTGTGTGTGTGTGTGTGTGTGTGTGTGTGTGTGTACAAAACTAATGTAAGTATATGTCACAGTAAGAGTGTAAGGATTTCTTGAAATCCATGAAGATTTCAGTTAATTTCTTATAATCCTTAGTTTCACTATCTGTGTAGTAATGATTAATTAGCTGATCATTACAATTGCAATGAGTTCGATCCCCACTTGATGCCCCACAACCATGGCCTCATAGGGCCCCCAGTGAGGATCGAACTGATTGTATTAGTAATGATCCGAAACCCAAGCTTGTTAACAATTATTACTCTAATTGTGAAACTCAGGATTCCATGGCACCATAGCAATATTCAGGGATTTTACGAAATCCATATAGATTTCAGGAGATCACTATGTTCACCATCTAACTGAAACGTTTATACAATTACTACAATTTATCTGGGTTCAAGACAAGGCCACAGTAGGAATCGTTATATATATATATATATATATATATATATATAGTATATGTGGTACGAATCAGGCTAGCAGCATACCATAATATAATAATATATCAATAATATAAAGCCATTTCTGAAATGTAATGGATTTATTTCATAGAGTGCTCGATGCATACAACTTTTTGCTCTTGAAGTTAAGTTGTTTTAGAGTAGAGCTCAAAATAAATTGTAGAATGTGGATTCGCTACACAAACTATATATATATATATATATATATATATATATATATATATATATATATATATATATATATATATATATATATATATCATGGTTATATTGCGAGTGCTTGGTCAACAAATTTATGCAATGTGGTATTTTTAACACACTCTGTACATTGTGATGTACTCATGCGTAAAGAGACTGTTATCTATGCATAGTCCTTGGGCATATGTTTCAGTTTATCTTTGTCATGTATGCAGGAATATCCATATTCATATTTAACACGATTGAAGCTTGGTAGCCTCAATAATGGGTAAAGTCAAAGTTTACTTGCGTAAAATAGAGATAACTCCTGTTGACTTTAAAATCAATTAAGGCTTACAGAATTACCCCTCACTATGAAATTTGATGTCTACTCTTTCAACAACAGCAACAGAAAAGGACAACTTAATTTAATGAAAACCTTCAACGTTTCACACACTCGCCCGCTCGACGTAGAAAACGGCGGCAAAATAAAAACATTTCAACAATTTAATCTATTCAAAGCAATAACAATGTAATCTATCCATTTATTTCTGTTCTTCTTTCCTGTGGAGATAATCCTGTAGGTCTTTGTTCACTTTAAGGATATCAGTGGATATCTCCATATTACGTCCGTAAACTAGAATTTTACCCACATTCCTACACTTGCTCAAGTATACTCACTAGTGCACGCATGCACATACACAGTAATCGGGCGCATATACCTGTGAACACACAAACACACACAAACACAGGCCTTCACGCGAACGTAGATGAACATAAATATGTGTCTGCGTGATTCATGTCGACGGAAATACACATTCCTTTACTTGGCCAAGCATAATCACACGCATGCAAACACATGCACACGCTCACAGTCACTGAGCACACATACCTACTTGTACACATACACACGCGCGCACTCACGCGAACTTAGTTAAAAGGAGAAACGTGCGCGCATGCGCATGACTGTGCAAGCTTGCGTGCATTTCTCTCTTCCGGCCGACTTAGCTTGATAATACACACTAGTCTCATTAGGGCTCTTGTCTCTCTAAGTAGACAAGATCAATACTGCAGGCCGTTGTTTATATATATATATATATATATATATATATATATATATATATATATATATATATATATATATATATATATATAAAGTAAAATAATAAAATAGGTGGTGGGAAGAGGAAGGGTAGAACCGAGGAGATGTGAAGGAGGAGGGTGTTCTGGGAGAATGAAGGAAGAGCTAAAGCCTCCATTATAAGGTGCGTAGGTATAAGCGTACTCATTGGGGTTTTCTAGGCCTTTGTTGTGTACGCAGTGCGAGTAACCAGTATCCATAAGTGTGCACGCGTATTTCTATTAGTGCTTGTGTGTGTGTGCGGGCATGTGCTCTATCGACAAGGAAGCAATGAATGGCGAGCTTCTGCTCTCTCTCTCTCTCTCTCTCTCTCTCTCTCTCTCTCTCTATCTATCTATCTATCTATCTATCTATCTCTCCCTGTTGATGATGATGATGATGATTCTGCTATGTAAAATGTATTTTTAGTAAAAAAGGGCATTTAATGCTGCTACCATTATGATGAAATCGTGCAAGATAGATAGATAAACAGATACATACTGAGATAGATAAATCCATAGATATATGGATGTGAGCAGACAGATGAATCTACATCCCTGTCCCCCACATCTCCCACCATCCCAACCTCTGAAAACTCAGCTTAACATACTAACATCACCAGTTTTGGAGCCTAGGGACACTCAAAAACGTTTTCCAAATAGATTAATCGTTATCGCTACTTCACTTTACACTATTTCAATTTACGGGAAGCTTTTATATATATATATATATATATATATATATATATATATATATATATATATATATATATATATATATATATATATGTATATATATATATATATATATATATATATATATATATACATATATATATATAAAGGCAGGGTGGGAGAAGGAGCCGTTTATCATAATGCTTGGTAATATTATCAATTAGTTATTGATATTAAAACCATTTGATTCTGAACTATTTTAATATATTATAAAATCGTTTTGATTTCATAGCTATTTCATATAAATATCACATTAGTTTTTATTATGCCAACTTGTTTATAACAATAAATGTATAACAATCGATGAGAATTCATAACAACGAAAGTAAATCGTTTCAATTTTTACAACCTTTGCTTGATATTATCAACCGATTGTTGTTATCTAAAAGACCTCGACCCAAAGTGATTACAATAAGCGGCTTTCTCTTTATATGAATATTTGAATATATATGGCATATCATTATGCATCAGCCAACTAATAAACCCTCTCTCCCTTTTTCTCTCTTTTTTTCTCCAAATATATATATATATATATGACATATTTGGGCAGCAGTTTTTCTTTTAAGCAAGTATTATTAAATTTGACGGACAAGTTTTTTTCGGGTGATTTTTCTTTATTCAATTTCTCCGGTTGGCCAATGGAAAATTTATAATAATCCTTGCTTTTAAATATGAAATAATATATATATATATATATATATATATATATATATATATATATATATATATATATATATATATATATATATATATATGCTTGAGTATGAAGGCATCTATTGATCTTGTGCTTTAAGTTATGTAGCTTGTTCTCTGTCAATTGCACCTCGGCACTACACCCGTATGCCACCCGTTCAATCTATTTCCCGATCCCGCCCACCTCCCGCGAAAGACGTGCGCGCGCGCACGCCTCCTACTTTCTGGGCGTGCGCATGCGTATTGCTACTGCTGCTGCTGCTGCTTCTGCTGCTGCTGCGCGTGCTTTGATGCACGTTACGCGCGCACGCGCACCCAAGACAAGCCGAGCCACGCCGGTGCGAGTGAGTAATCATCAGAGTGTACCGGCATGTATTAGATTAGATTGGAAAAGGAAAGTCGCGAGCTCGTGCACGAACGGAGCTGGGCTGCATTCTGGAGCGAGCGTGTGTGCGTGTGCGTGTGTGCGTGCATGTGCGTGAGCGTGTGTGCGTGTGCATGCGCGTGCGCCCGCCCGCCTCTGTGTGCGTCTCGCTCACGCGCGTACTCGTGCGGGCACTTGTACGAGCGTCGACTTCTGGGCGGTCTAGAAAGACAGGGAGGGAGCTGTCAATTGGCGTGGGTTGAGAGGGGGGTGACAGGGCGGGGCTGGAGAATGTAAATAAAGATCCAGATGTATTCCTTACCGTGTGTCTAAGAGTACCTTCAAGGCAGTGGTTCTTAACCTCTGTTGCCCCTGCCCCACCCAAATTGCAAAAAAAAAAATGAATTGATGCCCCCCACCTTACAATAAAAATAGTATTTTAATTGTATATCTTACAGCAAAAAAAACACCTCACACCACGCAGTCACTCTATGGCTTCTATACAGCACAAAATCTCTGAGATGAGTATTACTTACTATAATATCAATAGAACAATAAGTAATTAACAAGCTTGGCTGCTGCAGAAACTCATCTTCACTCTTGCTTTTATTCAGACGGGAGATAATTACTGCAACTTTTGTCTTGTATATATAATAGATGAATTCATTGGTATATAAGACCAATCAGTTTAGCTCAACTGGTAAGAGAGTCGCTTCCTAATCGTATTTTTCAGATCATGGTAGGAAAATGATGATTTCTTTTATAGGTTTGGTAGACCGAAACGCGAAGTCAACACCAACTTCGACTGTAGTTTGATGATAGTATTGTTCGATTGAAAAATAATAGTATTTATTAATTGGGAATTAATCAGTTAAGCTGTAACACGACTGAGATTTTAGCTATGAAACGCCTTTCGCTCCAAACACCCGAATTCTTAACACCCCCATCTATATATTCATATATTTTGGGGCGTGTACCTCACCGTCAGATTCACCATTTTAAAGTTAAAGATTTTTTTCAAGGGAAAAAATATATACAGATACTAATTACACTCAACCTCTTCTGGCATAGAGCTAAAGGAGAAGAAATAAGAAAGGGTAGAAAGATTGTGTCGCGCCAGTTGTTCATATATGGATTGTCTGCCTGCTTTCAAAAGCAGCATTTGAAATCTTGGCTTATACCTGAGTTCGAACGCAGACCATAGGCAGTGACGGGAAATATGCAAAGCCATTAGACTCCAAGATAAATGCAATCTGATGTGACCAGAATGAACCGAAATTTCAACGCATTTGCAAATAAATAAATAAGGGAGATTACTCTATAATTAGAATGTAATGGTTATCTAACTTCACAAGCTGATTATTATGATATAGATAGGATAGAGCCCAAATTTACAGTATTTTTATTTATATGTATCTATATATATTGGTACCCTATTGGTCGCAAGTTCGATTCCTGCCGCAGCACCATTTTTTTTATTGTTTATTCTATCAATTTTGTCTAGGGCGAGTGATAGATTAACCATTTTAATGACGGGAGATCATTTCAAATGAGTTTCTATGTGATACAACGCAATTTATGATCATATGTATCTCATATAACCAACTCGAAATATTTCAAAAATGTAAGTTGCTACCCAAAAGTCTCGGGAACTTAAAGTTTGGATGTAGCTCTTTAAAGAAAGAAAGGTTTGATAGAAAAATGGGGCTCCTCATTTTCTGTTGGAGTGATTTCTATTAATGTGTGAAATGTCTGGCGATACACGGGAAACGTTTGGTAACTTAACGGATAAACAGATTGACTAGTCTGTGCATATTCTGTATATACGCTAGCACCTTGTATGCATCCCTATACATATGTATGTGTGTTAGTATATGAGTGTGTGTATTCGTGCATGTATTAAGGTACATGTCAGTATTGGTGCGTACATGTTAGTGTGTTTACGTGGGTATGATTTGCATGTGTAATGTTAGGTACATCTCTTAATATTTTTTTTTTTTTTGTTTACGCATGTACATATTTGTGTGTATGTGTATGTATGTGTATGTGTGTGCGTGCGCGCGCTTTTATTGGTTTTTGTTTTGCTTTTTCGCGTTTCAAGGAATTTATTGTATTTTCGCGCGATTAATTGAACACAGGCGATCGGCTAATAAACATAGTAATAATCAAAAAGAACCAGACGTGCATGCGCGCGTACTTCCACCTGAGATAGATGCACATTCACACGCGTTTGTATGAAGCCACGTTTGGTTGATTTCACTTTCGAACAGGTGATTGAATGGGGCCGACTGCAGTTAAGACTCGAACAGCCGTCTCCTCACACTCTTTGCATGCTCTTTTTTTTTTCTTAGAAGATAGAAATGTATGAACAGGCTTTAGATAGATAAATGGTTTTGAACATAGACATAGATAGATAGATAGATAGATAGATAGATAGATAGATAGATATGAGCATAGATAGATAGATAGATAGATAGATCGATAGATAGATAGATAGATTGATATGAGCATAGATAGATACGAGCACAGAAAAATTAGATTGATAGTCAGATATGAGCATAGATAGATATGAACAGACTGAGATTGAAAGAGATATATACGAACATACCTAGCTAGCTAGCTAGCTAGCTAGCTAGCTAGATAGATAGATAGATGAGCAATCAACAATGGGTTACATAGGCACGTAATTAAATTGAGAGGAAGATAGATATGATATGATATGAACAGATAGATAGATGAGCAGTCGAAATGGACTGTATAGGCACATAAACAGAATGAGATAGATAGATAGATAGAGAGATAGATAGATAGATAGATAGACTTCAACAAAGTTTACGATGCTTGAACATCTACTGTTAATATGCTTTACTCCATTTCAGATGCATTTGACGTGTGTGCTAGATGGGAGGGGTGGAGAGAAGCGAGCTGCATTTTTCTTCTTTTTTTTTCAAATGAATTGTATCAGTGCGTGCATGTGCACCAATTTATTTGAACGTGCACGGTGAGGCAACAATATGAGAAAAGAACAGAGAAGAGAAAATTACCAAAGGCCTTCGTTGGCTCATGCATACACTTGTTCAGTCTGCCTTGATTTTATGCCGGTTTGACTTACGTGGATTGACAATAACGCCGGTTTGAAATTTGCCCATTTTTTCCTCTTTTTTTTTTTTTTTGGTCGATTCAAGTAGTACTTTACTAAATAAGTTATTATTTATTCATTTTATACATTAATGTCCAACTAATAATTCTGTAAAGAGCTACGTTTGTGACTGCCTCTACACCCCTCGAATCAATAATGGAATGAGCCATCGTCATGGTGAAAGAAAAAAAAGAAAGGGAAGAGGGTTGAAAGACAAGGGAGAAAGAGAGAAAATGGTGAAAATGATAAGAGATTTCGTCGTCATGGCAATTAAAAACGTTAGAAAAACAACTGTTTCATTATATGAGCCCCCCCCCCAAAAAAAAAACGGGAGGACAAAAGAAAGGAAGAAGGAAAGAAAGAGTCAAAGAAAGATAGGACGAGAAAAAAGAGAAAGAAGAAAAGCTGTTTCTTGGATGTTCATTTGTTGTTCTTTTTTTTTTTAGCGGGGATGAGAAAGACAGAATGAACTACACTTACGCAGTGGGGAGAGAAAAAGGATTTATTCATTTTTCAGTTGATCGCGTATACGGACATTTTTCTATATGCATGTACGCCGCCCCTTCCAGGAACACATCCCCGATGTAAGATCAGGGCAGCCCATATATGAATGTGCACTCCCTCATAAAAAATATACATACACGCTTACACGCGCACACATATCTATACACACACACACTCATATTTTTTGCTGATGCTACAAATACATAGCGTCCTTTCCACTTTTCAAAAATTCTACAAAGTCCTCTTTCTGGATCATCAGCAGCTGCATTGTTGCGTTCTCCTTAATCTCGCCCTCTCTCTAAAATCTATCTATGAAAATCCAGAAGTTGTTAGGAGCCAATTTGTAACTGAAGGTAGGTTGGTTGACAAACGTGATGCAATGTTTTGAATATCATTCTGTTCATGCATGGACGGCAAGGTCCTCTCTGATTGAATGGATGGGAATTTCAGGTTCTAGCTTGGAATAACAGGTGTCATGAGCACCTTGGGGTCATGCAAAAAGCCTCTCGTGACGATTACGATGATCCTCCTAAAGATGAGATCGATTTCTACTTTCTACTCAATAGGGCAAGTCAGAGGACCCTATACCTGGCCCCCTGAACCCTTTGACTGGCCTGATTGCATTCCATTTGGCAATAACAGGTGTCGTAAACAGCTGGGATCATTCAAAGAGCCTCTTTTGTCGATCCTGATGATCTCCCTGAATTGGAGATCAATCTCTACACTATGCTCAATAAGGAAAGCCGAAGGACCCCGTACCCTCCATCAACTCCTGAACCCTCTGACTGGCCTGGCTGCCTTGCGACAAGAAACGAATGGATGAATCTTCAACATTTAGCTTTAAGGATTTCCTCTTGTGTAAGGGGTGCCGTAGAAGACGACCGTCTCCTTATTTTGACTGTTTGTTATCATTTTCCTTTATTCTACTGGAACAGTTTTATTTATCATTATCTACTTCCAGCTTCCTAGGCCCATCAAAGCTTCACCAGACCCCCTTTAACTCTTCATTTTAGGAATACGTTCCCTACATACTCTGTCGACTGGTGTTAGACTTTCCAAATTTGAATTCAGAGCCGTAAGCCCCTTGATTGCCAACTAACGTTAAAGGGCCTGGTCTACCTTGCTATTCACTGGTTTGCCTTGCTATTCGCTCATTGTCGTAATCTTTTTTTATTTCTTTTAATTTTTTTATCTATTTCTTTAAAGCTTTTTTCATCGCCTTCTCAACAGAAGTCTAGAAACTAAAACCAACCTGTAACCGTTATCTCCACCAAGACTCAAATCTTTATGTGTGTCTGCTGTCACGAGTTTTCTGTTCAGCAAACGGGATATGAAAGTTGCGCTAATTCGGTCATTTCTCCTTATACGTATGCATACCTATGAGCAAAAAAAAAAAAGACGTGAAATATTCCATTCTTTAGTTAGTTAGTGTCGGATGAAGTACATGACTTGTCGTCCATTAGTCTACTTCACATACCACGAACAGGTTGAGTAAATAGTAACGAGATATATGGAGCTTAAACACCGAAGGCTGAAGCCATAGCCAGTGTAAAAGCACAACTTGCTATTTTCTGTCCGTCGTTCTGTTGGCTGAAATAAATGCAAAAATAGTATTTTTCTCACAAATATATATCGGAAATATATGTCAGAAATGTAAGTACTTATGTAATTCGGATTCGTGATTGGACCGTTAAGGGGAAAGGATGACTTATCTCGGTGCAAGGACAAAAAAACAACGAATTAATGAATTGAAACAATTGAAAAGTATAATTAAACAAATTAAATCGTCTACTACTTAGAAATTATCAAGTTGAACGACAGAAGTGAACTAACTCTATGAGAAAATAAGTTGAAAGATAATTTAGATTTGTGTATCGCAATAAATTGTTTTAATTCTATAGTTTGTTTTTGGTGGTCCTTTTTTTAAGATTCGCTCAGTTATCGTGCGTTGAATTATCCTTGCACCTGGTGGTCGTGCGCGGAGAAGTCGACGTGCTGATGTCGACACCAAGCAGACTTGTGTAGTGAACCCACATACACATACACATTTACGTACTTATACATATCCACACATACAAATAGACACACATACATACACATAAAACTAACTTAACAAATATGTACACATTCATGTGGGATGCAAATATATATATATATACGTGTATTTGTGCTAATGTATGTGCAAGTGCATATGGATGTGTACGTATGTGAATGTGTGTATTATTTTATATAAGTATGTATGTGTGTATATGTGAATGTGTATGTATATGTGTGTTTGCTTATTGTATGTGTGTACGTGTATGCATGTATGTGTATGGGTGTATGTGAATGTGTGTGTAATCGTATGTGTCTTAGTATGTACATATCTGTGCCTTTTCCTTTACGTATGTATGTATGTTTATGCGTGTATGTGTACGTGAATAGATTTTGTATGTGCCTATGTATATGTGCAAATCTGTATGCATGTGTGTGTCTCTCTATATGTGCATATATGTGTTCTTCTCTATTTTGAGGTCGCTCAATTGTCTCATGCTCAATTGTATCCATACTTAATTACCTCTTGCTCAATTGCCTCTCGTTTAATTCTTTCACGCTCAATTGTACCCATTCTCGATTGTACGCCGCTCAATTGTCTCAAGCTCAATTGTATCCATGCTTAATTGCCTTTTGCTTAATTCTTTCACGCTCAATTCTTTCATGCTCAATTGTACCCATTCTCGATTGTACGCCACTCAATCAGTGCCGCTCAATTATCTCACGCTCAATTGTCTCACGTTCAATTGCCTCACACTCAATTGTCACCCTATGCGAATTTGGACATATGTACCACACAAAGGCACATACAGAGATATAGAAATACATTGGGACAAAGGGAAACTACACATTGCGTTAAGGTCAAATCGTGTTGGGCACATTGGTTCTCGTACAATCGTTTAAGTTAAGCAACGTCGTGCCAGATCAATACCTAGATGGGTGACCGTATGAATACCAGGTATGCAGCTGGGAATTATGTAGAGATTCCCCGTGGCGATCCCGCTACTACTTCTTAAAAGGAGACAGATCTCTACACTAGGTTCTTCGACCTCCCTTCCCCTGACCCGAACTCTCTGACTAGCCTGGCTGCGAGTGATAAGAATTGAATGAAGTATACTCATGTTACTGGATGAACTCATCGAACTAGAAATGACCAGTAAAGAACTGAGTGACCAGAAAATGGATTCGTTGGAGGCTTTGAGTCATCTTGCAGATAAACTTGCGCGATGGAGAAAGTTTATCTGCTACACATGAATAAAAGTACATATGCCTTTGCGCAAATGCATAATTTTACATGACCACTCACTCAGCCCACTTTGATAGATTGATAGATAGATAGATAGATAGACTCATAGATACACGCATAGACGCTGATATCGATATGAACAGTGTGAGAGTGGGTTTATATTTTCTTTTTCTTTTTTTTAAATGAGGGAATATTTTCAAATATTGATGAAGTCAGAATCGTCAAAAAACAGAGTAAATTCCATCTCCGAACTATTTTGAGATTATGCCTGTTCTAATACTTATGGGTATATATTGTAGATATAAAGCAAATAACTACTTTTCATCAATATGTCACACACCCGCACATATATATACACAAACATACACACACACACACACACACTCATATATATATATATATATATATATATATATATATATAATATTCCGAAAAGAAATTTTTCCAAAAGTGCTCAATACTTAGGGTAGAGAAAACATATCGATTAAATGCATCAATTTTGTCTATGGTATACCCTCGTAAGTAGTGGAGATATAGTCCAACGGAAATAATTATAAATGCGTTGTAAATGCATTTCAAATAGAGTTTCAAAGTAACATGACGCATTTATAATATATATATATATATATATATATATATATATATATATATATATATATATATATATATATATATATAAATTACTATTCTATATCAATATCGCTCACAAATATATGAATGAAATAACTATCCCATGTATCTAACACATAAAATAAACTCTATGGGTATTTGAACAATAGTGTTCTTGCAAATGGTTGCATTGTTTCCACATACGTATTTCGTGAGTTGAAGGCTTTTTAATTAGGTAGTTGAACAAGTGAGCCTTTTCATTCTCTATGGTTGATTCCAAATAAATTTTCACCTGGATAGGAAAACCATTCTCAGATTAATTCCTTTAACGATATGATTTAATTTTTGAAAATATCTTCTAAGAATATAGCATTTAGAACAACAAAACCTGCCCGAATGCACGTTTTGTTTGCAGTAAAATTTGGTTCTACTTGCTTAACTTTCCGGTTTTCAACCAAGCCATACAAGTATTTTTTCTTATTCAAAGATTCCTTATATATATATATATATATATATATATATATATATATATATATATATATATATATATATACACACACAATCAGGAATGTAATATGATATGATATGATACAATATCCGAAATATAATATATGATATCAGATGTGTGATGGGTTTATTTCATAGAGTGCTCGACACATTGAACATTAAACATCAAACTGATTTAGAGTAGAGCTTAAAATATTATATATATATATATATATATATATATATATATATATATATATATATATATATATATATATATATATATATATATATATATATATATATGAATCCTGGGTAGATGGTGAGATCCACAATAATCACTATACATTCACGAGATTAACATCACAAATTAATCAAGTGCTAAGAACGTACCAACATATTTTAATGTATATCGGTGCGTGTGCGCTTGGGAGTGGATATGTATGTATCCAGTGGTGTACTAGTGAAATATATATATATATTATAAAGAACTTAATGTAATCTAAATTTGTATTAGATAGATAGATAGATAGATAGATAGATAGATAGATAGATAGATAGATAGATAGATAATGTAGCATCCATAACATTGAATTCTATGACTTTCCTTGCATTCAATACTACAGATGTTTTCAAATGCTACCGTTCAGAAAACACAGCTGAGATTTCGATGATAGCTGCTTACTTCAAAAGCTCATTTTTTTTCTATTAATTTATGCGGAGAGAAAATTGAGCTAAATATGTATAATATGTTATTTTGCATTGATTAATAAGATTAACAGTAATTTCTTTCTCATTATATCTGAGTGCATGCGTCTATTAGTATGGTAATACTTATGAAAATGAAAATATTTTTTTAAGAATTTTAGATATCTATTATACTGTTATTCTTTTATTGGCTAGTTTTACATCATATTTTTCAAGTAATTCAAGATTACTCTCTTCTTAAAAACAAGATTACTCCTGCTGTCAAAAAATGACTGCATTATTTGAATCATTTTGCAAATGTGCTGCACTTAGAAAATATCAGAAGCATAAAGTTGCTCTGCAATTTCTTGTTTTTATTCAACCTGAATGAACCTCATTTTTTCACGCGTTTGCAGGAAAAAAAAACGAATAAGTAAGGGAGATTACTTCATAATTATCGTTAGATAGTCATCTGCCATGAAAAATATTACAGACAGAAGATATAGCCAATCACGTGTAGTATTATATAAGTAGATGACGAAAGACTCTTATTGCTGGGGAGCAAAACAAGAGTGGGGTAGAATTTCGGGGGAGGGGGCTGGTGGAATAACTACAGGTATGTACTCTGTTGAATCATTGACGCTCCCGGGTTGGAGTGGTTTAGGCGACGTCCGAGAATAACGGGCTTATAAGGTGTTGGAAGCGAGTTCAAATTTCATCGGGAGCCACTTACTCATTTCCGACCGATTACTCTCGCGGTCGAAGAGTAGGGACTTCGATATCAAATTTATTGGCCTGGTCCCTGAACTTGACCCTAAGCCTTAACCCTTAAATCGAACCCCAACCCTAAACCTTAGCATTCGCGTGTTGCCAGCTAGTTATGTATCAATGAATTAGTATCTGCTGAAGAGCAGGTCAAACTTCTTAAACCTCACAATGAATTAAATTACATTGTTTCTTCTTTGGATTGAAATGAATCATTTTTTTTTCCTGTACACAACAATTGTGGTTCAAGTCATCGAATATATGGGGACATATCAGATACTGAGCCGATAAGAAATGATGCTACACATTGATCTTAGCCACAAAGGCCGAGAATCAACGCACGCAATAGTAGCACGCATATAACTAATAAGTTATAATTTATGATATTCATCATGAATCCCACATGTACGTATATGTATATCATTTATCGTTATAAAGGACGCATGATTTGCAAGATCAACTTGAGTCCGCTGATTAACGTAACTCGTTTTGATACCCCAAGTTGAGTCTTCGCTGGTGAACCTCCAAAACATAATGAGCGCATTGAAAGAATATCAACTATGTCTTATGTGTCAGAAAAAAATGATATATATACGCAAAAACTGTCGGAAAAGCGGAAGGATTTTTTTGTATTCATTTATATATTGATCTATATGTATCCGATTTTGAGAGATGGCTGTCTGTTGCTATTAACAGGGGTCACAGACAACACTTGTATATGGGTATACCGAAGATGGGGTGGGAAGATTGTGTTACACCACTACCCTAATTCGTGAAGGGGTTTTTGGCCTTGAAATTCTGTATTTAAATCATGCTCTCCACCTGGGTTCAAACACCTAATACAGCTTGTGTAATTGTGTTGAATCTGAAAACACCTTCAAAAGCACTCAACGATGCCGAAAAATGTTGCTGCCTCTATGTTTGGGCTAAGTATTGAACGGGAGAAAACGTTATAAAACAATTTTGGGTGTTGGTTGTTTAGAGGAGGAGAACTTACTTACTGGGCGTAAGTAAGAAAGGGTCAACCTTGGGACGTTATACATAAAGAAGGGATCAACCTTGGGACATTATATACATATATAAAACGTTCCAAGGTTGATAAGACTTACTTATTGGGTGTGAGTAAGAAGAGGTCAATCTTGAGACGTTATATATATATATATATATATATATATATATATATATATATATATATATATATATATATATATATATATATATATATATATATATATATATATATATATATATACATATGTATATATATATATACTTGGAACGTTATGAGCTGGAATTTTATCCGAAATGTTCACAGTGTAATGTACGTTCTGGGTGAGTATCGAAGAAATGTTGGGTTAACTGCAATGACCAGAATTTATGCTGGAGGTTATGTTGAAAAATGATTATCTGTTCGTAAAATGAAGACTTTTATTATCTGTAGGCTGTGGACTCGTCAAGTTTGATCATGAAAACTAAAACTTTTTTACCACTGCTGTCGACAGGTAAGGTAGTTAGGGAGAGTGGTTCGCTTAAGTATTCGATAAACCACTCTCTCCTCCATCAACCATCGTGACATGTCACTGACGAGAATTTTCATCATAGCGTAGGGAGAAATGAATTCTTGACGCTACCAAAGGCATTAGCGTTAAATGAACATGAGCAGCCTTAGCTGGAATTCGAACTCAGTGCGCCAAATTCGATTTCCGCTTCACCAAGCCTGTGCACTATCCTCCTTTGCTCCCTTCCTTCCGTGTGGGTGCATATGTATTTACATATAAATCGGTCTAATATATATATATATATATATATATATATATATATATATATATATATATATATATATATATATATATATATATATATATATATATATATATATATATATATATATATATATATATATATATATATATTTGCTTTTATATGTGTTTGTATATACACACTTGATTACCTACACACATGACCATGTAGATATTTACTTATCTTTATCTGGTACGAAGATGCAATAGTTCAGTCCCCAGCGGGGATCGAAATCACAACACTATCAACGGTCTGACAAGATGAACTTGCAAGCATCACTCTGTGGCAGGCACCTCCACTCCCACACCCATGCACACGTTCATGTATACATATCTATATAAGAAAATAATTAGGGAGATAATTACGTACAGTTTTTGTAAATCCAACAGCACATACCTAAGATTTTTAGAGGAATGACCTTTGAAAACCCAGGAAATCAATTACGAGATCTTACATTATCTTGCATCAATACTATATCTATCCATCTATCTATCTATCTATCTATTTATCTATATATATATATATATATATATATATATGTGTGTGTGTGTGTGTGTGTGTGTGTGTGTGTGTGTGTGTGTGTGTGTGTATCAATATATATATATATATATATATATATATATATATATATATATATATGTGTGTGTGTGTGTGTGTGTGTGTGTGTGCACGTACGTGCCTGTGTATGTGTGCTTCCAATACTTATCGTAGCGCATGTTTTGTGAAGTCACGGGGTTTCTTGTTTGCGTAAAAACAGGTCGGCGCATATTAACATGCATATTAACCAATATATTCTTGGATCTTATCCGTGGGGAAATTGAGGTTGTGGAACCCATTTTCGAAACGCCAAATCTAAGAATTGAAAAGAAGAAAAATGTTCTTTTCTGTATTGTTACTGATAGCCGTATAATTCTTTTTTTTTTCTTTAATTTACGTTCTGGATCCATGAAAATGTTGAAGCTGTGATATTTTGACATTTCGAAAATTTATTTTAGTGTGGGAAAAAAAACGTACACAAAATGTATATACAAGCACACACCATAACACTCATATTTACACAATATCTAAGACCTTAAACATTTCCCGTGGTGTAATGATAATCATTACTTTTTGAAAATCATTTACATCTGACATGGTATTTGAGCCGCGATAAGTAATTGTTCTAGTGTTCAGTTTAGTAATCAGTCTATTATTTATTACTCAATTATTCATCACACGAACTGCAGTCAAAAAAAATATGTATATATATATATACAAATCTGATATCGTAAAATCTAATTTGTTTTTCTAAAAATATCATTTAGAGTTGTTTTTTTTATTGTACGTAAACAAACGGTCATTCTTTCTCTTACTCTCAGCCCCTTTCTATGAACAATACAAAGTATACGCTATCAAGCAATTGTTCATCTGCATCTCTGCACCCAGTGAATTCATCTGTGAACTGGACACAGGAAAGATATCCATTTTAGTATGAATTTGCATTGTAAACAATGAATTAATACGATATTTAAAAAATTGATAAATTGATAAAAAAAAACATATTTAGGAGGGACGATTATCAAAACTCAACTTGCTAAAAACCTGTCTTGGGGTTACATTGTTACACATGTGAAATGTCATGGGATTATGTCGTATGGTTTCTGCGGTAAGTTATCACATACGGGCAAATGGACGGACTGACAGACAGACTTTTGGTGAATTAGTGTTTAAATACACTTCACTTATTCGATTTTAAGTATCTAAAATAACAATAAAAGTAAACGTAGGGTTAGATTTAGATATTACATAAGCTTGGTAAGTCCGGTAAAGTGCTAAATTAATTACTGGGAAATCGTGTAGCGCCATTCCCTTGAGTGGGGACGTGGGCCTACCTGCTTCCCTTGAAAGTCAGCATTCTAAATACTGGATTTTACCAGAACTCAACACCAACTACTGAAGCAGGTGAGATACGAAACTGCTTTAGATAGATAGATAGATAGATAGATAGATAGAAACAGACTAGAAAGAAAGAAAGAAAGAAAGAAAGAAAGAAAGAAAGAAAGAAAGAAAGAAAGAAAAGAAGAAAAAGGAAATAAGAAAATAAACATACAAGAATAAGATATACGACTGAAAGTGAAAGGATTAAGAATAAAACGAAAAAAGCAAAAGGAAGAAAGAAAGAAGAAAGAAAGTCATATCATAAATAAAGATTCGAATTTGGAAGGAAAAGAAAAAAGGAGAAAACGAAATAAGACAAAAAAAGGAAGAAAGAAAGAAGAAATAAGAAAGATACAAGTATCACAAAGGAGAGACGAAGAGAGTTTGGAAGAAAAAGGAAAAAGGAAAAAAACGAAATAGAAAGAAGAAAAAGGAAGAAAAGAAGAAAAATAAGAAAGAAACAAATATCGCAAATAGAGAGACGAAGAGAGTTTGACTAGTTGAATTTGAATGCGCCTCCCTTGTCTCGCGAATCCTTTCGTGCAACTACGATGGTAAAGCGGCTGTGTATTTGGGAAATAATTTAATCCTGCTCACTTAAGTGGGCACGACAGAAAGGTTACCATTGTGAAATCACACGCGCAGTGAAAGTCGCACACACGAAAATACACATTGACGAATTCCCTTACTAAAATAAGTCCAACACTTTGAAAGATAGAGAGACACGCACTCGCCAACATGTGCTGAACACTTTCACACGCATTTCCAAAAAAAGACTTCAAAGAGCGTCATATATATTCACTCTCACGCATAGAGCCATTCCGGCGCCTCGCTGTGGTATGTATAATGGTTAGCAACCTAGCAGAGCCTCACTACTATAGCGAGTTCAATCCTCACTGGGTGCCCCAATTATGACACCCTGTGCTAGACTGGGATCAGTAAATTTGATATCAATGAAGGACTCAAACCACAAGGAAATGAGAATTAGGTTCGATTTATTCGAGGTAAATACATTCTCTAAAGCACACGAAATTCCACTAATTCTCGCTCGTGTATATAGCCAACTCAGATAGATAGCTATGAAAATCAAATAGATGGATAGATAGATAGATAGATAGATAGATAGATAGATAGATAGATAGATATGAACAGATATACAGATAGGTAGATAGATATGAACAGATATACAGATAGATAAATAGATAGATAGATAGATAGATAGATAGATAGATAGATAGATATGAACAGATATACAGATAGATAGATAGATAGATAGATAGATATACAGATAGATTGATAGATAGATAGATAGATATACAGATAGATTGATAGATAGATAGATAGATAGATAGATAGATAGATAGATAGATAGATAGATAGATATAAACAGATAGATAGATAGATAGATAGATAGATAGATAGATAGATAGATAGATATGAACAGATAGATAGATAGATAGATAGATAGATAGATATAAACAGATAGATAGATAGATAGATATGAATAGATAGATAGATAGATAGATAGATACTAATTCATACCTATCCATGCATATCTCCTCGTGTGTACATTGTGTACGTAGGCTCGTAGTCGAGTTGAAATAAGCAGCTAAAAGACAAATTCACACGTAAATATAAACAGCTGCAAATGTTAGCCACCAAGCTAAACACACACACACACACCAACTTGTTCAAGCACACAAATACGTTCGAAAAAAAACTTGCATGCTTACACACACCACACGCACTCATTCACACGCACATATTCACCAAAAACCAAGCAAGCATAAATATATATTATACGTACACAATTATTGACACACACAAGAACTTGCACTTACACCCCATTAACATTCATACACATATAAACACTCGAGCATGCAAGCTTTTATACAAATACACACACAAACAGGTAAGAGAGGACACCACATGCATGCATACACATATGCATACACGAGCAAGCAAGCCTATACGCGCACACACACACACACACACACACACACGTACAAGAGTTTGTACGCAGCCATCAAACACGCATGCATACACTTATACACGAACAAGCAAGCATATACATATACGTACACATATAAACACACACAAGAGCTTGTACACCCGACATACCAGCACACATACATGCACATACGCTCGCTAGAAAGCAAACTTGGACACACACACACCCAAACACATTCAATAGTGCGCAAGCCCTCTCCCCACATGCACACACACATGAAAATGCCACCACATACACATATACACATACGAACAAGCAAGTATACATACGTATACATCGACACATACAAAGCTTTTGCACGCATGCGCTCATACGTATTCGTGTACACACGCAAGCAAGCGTGCATACACGTGCGAACACACGTCAATTTGCACATTCCCTCACGTACGCACCCACATATACACACACGAGCAGGCAAGTATACACACACATACACAGGAACTTGCACATACCCACACGGACATTCACACATATACACGCACAGGCAAGTAAACATATATGCCCACTCACACACAAGCGCATATAAGAGACTGCATACACACATACACTAATGCACACATATACACTTGCAAGTAAGCAAGCACACATGTACACAGTATAAATTCTTGTACACACATAAACGCCTACAAGAGCTTGTACATACACACATACACACATGCACTCATACATACGCAATCATGCATACGCACTCATATACATACTCAAGCAAGCATACATACGCATATACACACACTCATACAAGATCTTACACACATACATACATACATGCACTCATACATACGCACAGATATACGCTTACAAGCAAGCAAGCATACATACACGTAGACACACACATACATAAACACATACAATATCTTACACGTACACACATGCACTCATATATATGCACACATATATGCACGCAAGCAAGCAAGCATACATACATACATACATGCGTACACTCACACACGCACACACACAGACGCATACAAGAATGTATGCATTGGATATAATCGATAAATGTATACGTGAATAAAGACCAATAAGCAATGAAAATCGTCTTACACACTTGCACATACACATAAAAGCACACGTACACACATTCATACGCACGTACACAGAAGCATACGTACACGTACAACCAAATGCCTATTCCCACTCACATAAGCGCACAGAGGCACAAACAATAATAAAACGAACGGTATTTGCGCAGGCGCATACGCTTCTAAATTCCCATGCGCGCATGCGTACTCTAGGAAAGAGATTCGCTTCCAACTTGAAAAATGTCTTCCACGATAAGGAGATGCACAAATATTTTTTCTACTAATTCTCATTCGCATGTCTGATTGAATACATAATTATACTTGATTATCATTTGTTATTTTCACCTCCATATTTCTCCCCCCCCCCCTTTTCTATTCGATCAAGATCTTCGTCTCTGCTTTATCTTTTCTTTCCTTCTTCCTTGCTATCTTTCTTTCTTTCTTCCTCTCAGTCTTTCTTTATGTCTGTCTTTCTATCTTTATTTCTTTCTTTCTTCCTATTTTTCTTTCTTCCTTCCAATCTTTATTTCTTTTTTCTATTTTCCTATCTTTATTTTTCTTTCTCTTTCTTTCTTTCTTCCTTCCTTACTCTCTTTCTCATTTTCTTTCTTTCATTTAGAAACCAACAACCAAAACTGTCAATATAGGATTCTACAGCTTTTAAGTTGGTCTGTCTGTCAGGCTGGCTATGTATGTATCATAGGTACACGCCACACCAATGGAGCCAAAGGGCTGAACATTTAAACTTTTACTCCTTCTTACAGAAAAAGAAGACTTGTTTTTTTAATACTTCCCGCCCATGAGAAGGTTTTTAGTGTGGGGTTCAATTTGCTATGTGAGCGTAAGCTAAATTGGTACCATAGATTGTGTCAAGGCACATTCACGCTTGTTTGGAGAAAATTCAGACTTTTTTCTTGTGTCCATTGCCTAACAAAAGAGAGAGAAATAATATATTTATTGATCACCCCCTTTTCCAATTTTTAATTGATCACCCTACAAGGTATGCTGCAAAAAACGTTGGTCATGTGACAGTTTCTGTTGAATGATTAACCAGAGCTGTCTTCACTTATTATTTCCTTCTTTTTTTTTGCATTTTCTTTCCTTTCTTCTAGATTATTCTCTTTTTTCTTTCTTTCTCATATTCTTTGTATTTTCTTTTTTTCTTTCACTTTCATAGTTTCTCTTATTTCTCTTCTATCTAACAAATCTTTTTCTTTCCTTCCCCCCTTTCTATTCTTTCACTGTAATACTCTTTTTTTCTTCCAATTTGACTTTCGATTTCCTTCTGTTCTTTCACTTTTTCTTCTTTCTTTACTATCCAGCCAATCCCTGCCCCTCTGCTTCATTTTCCTCTCTTTCTTTCTTTCTTTCTTTCTTTCTTCTTTCTTTTCACTTTTTCTCCCTTTCATTTTTATTCTTTTTTCTTTCTTTCACTTCAACTTTTTCTTTCTTTTTTCTGTCTTTCTTGCATTTTTCTTTCCTTCTTTCTTTCACCCTTTTTCTCCTTTCCTTTTTGCCGTCTTTTTTTTTCTTTCACTTCAATTGTTTCTTCTTTTTTTTCCATCCGACCAATCTCTGCCTTTCTGCTTCATTTTCTTTCTTTCTTTCTTTCTTTCTTTCTTCTTTTTCCCCTTCTTTCTGGCTTTCCTTCTTTCTTTTCCAATTATTTCTTCTTTACTTTTATATCTAACCAATCTCTGCCTCTCGGCTTTATTCTCCTCTGTTTTTTCTTTCTCTTCTTTTCTTGTATTTTCTTTTCTTTCCCTTTTTTCTTTCATTATACTTTCTTCCCAATTTCTTTCATTTCTTTGACTCTCATCGCCATCTTTCATTTTATTCAATTTTTCTTTATTTCATTCCGTTTTTTCACTGCAATCGAATTCGTTTCGTCTTTCAACCTTTTTCGGCCTTTTAGATACGTGGGTCTCCTTAGTACCGACGGCCGTCACTGACTGACTGACAGGGAGGTTGACATACCGAAACACTCTCATCACCTCTCTTCCCTTCCTTCTTATATATTTGTTCTCCTTTTTAGATGCACGAGCATTTGTAGTACCGATGGCCTTCACTGACTGACTGACTGACTGACTGACTGACATGCCGAAACATTCCAACCACTTTCCATTTCCCACAGCTCTTTCTACATATGAATGGAATATCAAGGGAGATATCTTGGGCATTGGTTAGACTATCAGGCTTATTTAATCACACTCCACGTCTCTCCTCTCATCTCTTTTTCCTTCTGAATCTTTTTTACTTCATTTTCGTTTATCCTTCATTTTCTCTTTCCCTCTTTCACATTCATCTCCGAATCAATGTTTTTGTCTTTCCTCTCTCCTTCTCCCCTTTTCCTTTTTCTCTCCTTTGTCTTACCTCCTTCTTTTCTTTTGTTTTCTCTCTTTCTTCCTTCCTTTCTTTCTCTTTATTTTCTCTCTCCTTCTCTTTCGTCTGCTCTCTCTCTCTCTCTTTTCCTTAGCCATCTATATAATTCATTGCTTTAAATATAAACTCACTTTCTTTTTCTCCAATTTTTTCGTCTTTTTTTATCGGCTGAACTCATTTTTCTCCATCCATTCCCTTTTCTCTCTTTCCCATTCTCTTTCACTTCCTCTTTTATTTTTCATTCAATATATTGTTCCCTTTTTTTACTTACTTCTTAATATTCCTCTTTATCCCTAATCTCCCGTTCTCTCTTCTCATACTGTCTTTCTTTCTTTCTCCTATTCTCTTTCGTTCACTATTCGGTTCCTTATATTTTTCATTCGCTAAACGTCTCTTCTTCTCTGTCCCTCTCTCTCTTTTTTTCTGTTCTTTTTTTCTCTTGTTTATTCTTCATTGCTTTTCAATTTCATTCGCTCTCGCATCTTCATTCTTTGGTTCTGGGTTTTCGACATTACCTGTTTTCTTCCCCCCTAACTCTCTTTCGTTTTCCTTCTCTGTATACAGAGGTGTAGCTGAGAGAGAATGTGTGGGTGCTATTTGGAAATGCCCCCCCCCCTAGGCCCTTGAATGATGGGGGGCTCCAAAACTTTTATGAATAGTAGTTCACCAACTGCATTTCTACCGAGAAATCTCACTAAATATTTGAGGGAGCCTCTCAAGAAGCCAAGTACCCCCGGGTCCCTAATTCCAACCAAATCTTTAGCTACGCCTCTATCTGTATTTATAAGGCTTTGCTTAGTTTGACACAAGGCCACGCTTTCATTTTCCACGATTCCACCTTCGCCTCTTTCCCCGTTCGCGAAACCGAGAAGAAAAATTCTATTTTCCTTATCTTTCACCTGTTCTCTAGAAATTTCTACCGCGCCATACCTTCACCGAGGAATTCCACGATTGTTTAACTTTATTCCCCGAACTGTCACCCGCCCCGCTCCCTCATTCCTTCCTATATTCATTCATTCATTCATTCATCCACGCTCCAACCTTTTTTCCGCCCTCTCCGCCTTCAGTCAGCTCTTCCATCCGTTCCATTCTGTTTTCCTTCTTCACTTCTCTCTTTCCTTCCTTCCTTCCTTCCTTCCTTCCTTCCTTCCTCCATCCCCTTTACCCCCCCTGCCCCCCTGTGCTACTTTTATTCATTTCATTCTCGTACTTCCTCTTTTCAGCGAATGTGCTCTCGTGTATTCTTCATTCATTCGATGTTCTGGTTTCGTTACAGAGTTTTTTGTATCTTTTCTTTTTTTTTCTTTTTTTTTTCTTCTTCGCCCCATATCAGGTTGTTTTTTTTTTTGTTTTAGGTTTTTTTTTGCATGTTTACAAACATCCTTCCATTTCTCTCCATCCTTAAAATTCCCCCTCTCTCTACCCGTTTCCTTTTCCTCTCTTCCTCTCTCTCCCTTTGTGTTTTTGTCTCTCGCGTACATTTGCTCTCTGCGCTCGTCTCTAACTCTGAATTCACCACACCAATATACATACATATATATATATATATATATATATATATATATATATATATATATATATATATATATATATATATATATATATATATACATGAATGTGTGCATGTGTGTGAGTGCGTTTGTATGTGTTTATGTGCTTGTGTACTCGCGTGTATGTGCGTATGTGAGTGTATGTATGCATGCACGCACGTGTGAGCATTGGCGCATGTATATGAGCGTGTGCGTGTGCACGTATGAGTTTATGAATGTGTGTCTGTGCATTTGACTCTAACTGTATTTTTCACAAAATTTCTACACACACACACACACACACACATATATATATATATATATATATATATATATATATATATATATATATATATTGGGAAGTGTATGGGTGCACGCATGTGTGTGCGTGCGAGCATTAGTGTGAGTGTGAGAGTACATGTTTGCATGTGTGTGAGTTTACTTCTAACTCTGAAATCTCTCAAAATCTCCACGCCAATATATATGTATGTGTGTGTTGGTGTGCGTGGGCGTATGTATGTATGTGTGTCAGTGTATGAATGCGTGTGCATGGGCTTGATTCTAATTCTGTATTAGCTTAAAAATCTCCACGACAATATGTACATATGTGTGCGTGCCAGTGTGCAAGAGTGTGTGCGTATGCATGTGGATGTGTGTTCATGTTTGTGTATGTGTCCCTATACGTCTAAGTCCTTTTTCTGTAATTCTTCATACCAATATATATTTGTTTGTGTGTGTGTGCGTATGTGTGTGCACATGTGTGTGTGTGTGCCTCTCTGAGTATACGTGTGTATTACTGTACAAGTGCATATGTGGATGAGCGTGTGTGTATTTATTCATGTGCGTTCGTGTGTGTGTATATGTGCATGTTGGCATTTGCGTGTGTGTGTGCAGGTGTATGTGTATGTCCCTAGATATCTAAATCTCTCACTCCTCTCTCTACAATTTACTGCACCAAAATATATAAATGTGTGTGTGTGTGTGTGTGCATAAGTGCGTGAGTGCGTGAGTGCATCCCTATTCACGTCCAAGTCTCTCAATCTCTTTTTCATAATTCTCTATCCTTTTCTATTTCTATATTTTGGTCTCTATCGGCGTTCCATTTCGCTATTTTTCATCGAGGTAGCTATCTGTCTAGATAGATAGATCGAATAAACGAATAAACCGAAAAAGATCTATCCATCTCAATCTATCAATTATCTATCCACTATCTATCTACTTTCATATATATATATATATATATATATATATATATATATATATATATATATATATATATATATATATATATATATATGTATGTATGTATGTATGTGTATATATATATATATATAT
>OY735204.1:54738832-54746332 GCA_963457665.1 Thysanoteuthis rhombus
AATCACGATAGTTTCGGTTCGTGTTGATATAGTGAGGTCCGGGGGGAGGGGTGGAACGGGAGTGGGGTGGTAATGAAAGACCATGGTGATTATAATATCGGCGGAATATAGTTTTCTGGTCTAACATAATAATGATTATTACGCAGTTTAATAAGGCGATATGGCTGTGGTGGTTTGCACGTATCTAAGATATTGCAGATCATCATCATAGTATGGTGGTGGTGGTTGTAGTGGTAGTAGTAGTAGAGGTAGGGTGCACGTATCTAAAATATTGATGACGATGATGATGATGATGTTTTAGTGGCGATGACAAATTCGGATAAGAATGACAGAAATTGCGCGTGTGTTTTTTTTTTCTTGTTTTTTTTGTTTTGTTTTTTTTCAAAAACAACTTTACAGATGTTGGTCGCGGTGGCGGTGCTTACAGGTCAGCTATAATCGTAATGCAGTTCGGTAGACTCCCATTATTACGGCACCCTCGTGGAGAGCCGTTTTAGCGATCGCGTTAAGAATATGACATGCAAATATTCAAAAAAAAAAATACGGCATGCAAATCATCTTCGTTATTAATTCGTCAGGCAAAATATTTGCTTTTTAATTTGATTGGGAAATTGTATAATCTACGTGGTCTTGTGAGTATATGTGAATGAACGTGTCGCTTGGACGCGTGTGTAATTCAATGAATAAACGCGTAACGTTACAATGAGAGTTTACCGTGATATTATGATGATGACGATTATGATGCCGGCAAATGATGGTGTGTGCGTAACTATCATAACATTGTTGACGGTGATGATAATGTTGAATCTACAGCTCTAACATGATAATTATGTTGACCATTACGATAATGTTGAATCTACGACTCTGACATGATAATTATGTTGACTAATATGATAATGTTGAATTTACGACTCACACATGATATTTGTGAAAATGATGATGTAATGCTGAATCTACAACTCTTGCATGATAATTATGATAACTATCATGATAATGTTGGATTTAAGACTCTGACATGATAATTATGAAAACGATGATGTAATGTTGAATCTACAGCTCTAACATGATAATTATGTTGATGATGCAATGCTAAATCTACAACTATTGCATGATAATTATGTTGACGATGATGTAATGTTGAAGCTACGAATCTAACATGATAATTATGTTGACAATGATATAATATTGAATCTCCGACTTTAACATAATTATTTTGACGATGATGTAATGCTGAATCTTCGAATCTAACATGATAATTATGATGACAATGATATATTGAATCTCCGACTTTAACATGATAATTATGTTGACGATGATGTACTAAATCTACAACTCTAACATGATGATTATGTTGACGATGACGTAATGTTGAATCTACGATTTTAACATGATAATTATGTTAGCGATGCTGATGTTGTTGAGTCTACGTCTCTAACACAATGATTACGTTAACAATGATGCTGATGTTGAAAAAAGCACTCAAACATGAGAATCATGTTGACCATTATGATTATGTTGAATATACGACGATGGCATGATAATTATGTTGATGATGATTATAACGTTGAATCTACGGCTCTAACATGATAATTATGTTGACGGTGACGTTGATTTTACGACTATGATGATTGTTTTGACGATGATGATGATGATGATGATGATGATGATGATGATGATGATGATGATGATGATGATGATGATGATAGCTGCTGGTAATCTACAATTAATGAGAAAGAGAACTGTGATGAGGACGATGGTGATGGTATTTTCCTGTTCAAGAGGTTGGGTATCTCGTCATGGAGTACGGGTTAGTAAGCCAATCCAGCAGACCATTCTCACTGCAGCGAGATCGATTCTCACTTGTCGCCCTGCATCCGAGGGCCTTCTACCGAATTGAGTCGAGTAAATACGTAGATCTAGCCTTGTGGTTGATGCAGTTAGATATTTGCCAACGGTGGTTGGGGTTCGAGCCCAGGCAAAGCCAAGATTTCAAATGCTGATTTTAAAGGCAGGCAGATTGACAGGTCCTTCTCACTTGTAAGATCAGCGCATCTCAAACTTCCGACCTCAGTTTCGTTTTGCTCCGTTCCAAGCTGAGCTTGATCAGCGCACCTCCTGAAAGTTTGTCTTGCATATCAATGAGCTATTGTAGTGGGTTCCATCCTCACGGGGTGCTCCACTAAAGAGGACCTTGTGCCGTACCAAACAAAATTAAATAAATATCATGCTAATCATGTCGATAGTAAAGGGGGTGAACAAGGAGTCGTAACACCGTGATTGTTGTTAGTGGTGTTGCTGTAGCGTGTTCGATCTTAATTTGGCACTCCTCTAAAATGATCCTGTGCCATACACAAGACATGTACAGGTATAGAAAATGCAACTATTCAGCCAATTTGTCGAGTTTTAGAAAAAAAACAAAAAGGTATTTCTCCTACTCATTGAGGGAAGTGCGTGTACAAAATTTCAAGACTCTACTATGAATGATAAGGGCTAAACAAGTGACACATAGGTCTTTTTTAAGTAACTATTTCAGCCACTACGCTGGATTTTTCGAAAATCCTCTCGGCAAATCTTCCTGTGAGGTTCAATCGAAGTTTCATGCGAAAGTTCAACTGTCTCAGTAGCCTTGGAGGGTTCTAATTTTTGATGAGGGTCATTATTGTTGTAGTCATGTTTGTTTCCAAGGAGAACAAAGTCAACTGTTGAGTAGGATTTTGACTAAAAAGAGACCTACAGAGTCACACTCGAAAATACACACGTGTAAATATGATTACGTATGCATTTCTCGGTGCATAGCACGCACTTGACCACTATATTTGCTTCTGCCAAGTAAGTACTATTCAGTTATTACCTGTCTGTCTATCTGTCTGTCTGTCTGTCAGTCTGTCCAAACGATATCTCCCAAAGCGCTCAATGAAGTTCAATGGAATTTTTTGGGGGGGGGCAATTGGGTAAGGAAGAATTTGTCAATTTCTGAATGGATCCAGGAATATTTTTTTAATTGAGAGATATTTTATCATTTTCTTTCATATATTTATGTATCTATTCATGACTGTCCACACGATATCTCCAAAAGTTCTCAATGAATTTCTATTTAAATTTGTGAAAGGATGGGCCATGGGCTGATAAATAAGAGAAATGATTGTATTTAGGGACAGTTCCAAGCACAGTTATCTCCAATATGTTGTTATATATCCACAACACATAATTTCATCAAAAGTTCATTCTGTCCACACGATATCTCCAAAAGTTCTGAATGAATTTCGATGTAATTTCGTTGACAAAGGTTTTGATTGTGGTATGCACCCTCTGGGTGTTTCCTACTTAGGAATATGTGTTATTTTTGAGTTGCAATATCTTGAAATCATCTTGATTATACAGAGGGGTTACGATAATTGTTGCCCATTCTTATGTACATATAGTAAATCTAAAATATTCTGAAGACGATTGATTTTTTTAGAACATGTTAATAAAAAGGAGTCGAGTGATGGTTAGTACCTCTTTTCTTCTTGTCAGTACTGGTCTTTAATCGGTCTGATTGAGTGATGCGAATTGAACAACCGTAGCCATCAAAGATGTGTTCTATCCTTTTTTATATATACGTGTGTGTGTATGTTTGTTTTGGTATTTGCTTCCGTGTTCCAGCGCTACCGGTAATACCGTTTTGTCTAAAGACTTGAAAATTGGCATCAGTACTCCACTAAGCCCCTTCTAAAAATGATTTCTGATTTTTGGAAAAAAAAATTTGTTTTTTCTTTACCATTCTGCTGGGTATAATTTATCAATAATATGTAGATTCTGGAGAATCTAGATGTTTCTAGATCTATTTCAGATATCTTCTATGAGGAACGCCAATGCTTCGATGGAACTTTTTTTTACGAAACTTCAGATTTTGACGTTACAGTTCCTTAATTATTGACTGTGATAACGAGTCTTTACTTGATTCATCAGGGTGGTACTAATCTTTACTTGGTCAGGTTAGGTTATTATAAAATCTAAAAAGATCATTGATACACTTGCATGTAACCCCTATTCAAAATGGATCATTCCACATAAAAGAATAGATAAAAACTTTTGCTAGATTGTTTCCTTAGTTCGTGTCCAGTAATGTTTATGTTTGTCTTTTGAAAATTCAGACTTTTTAGAGATTAAAGAAGGACGAGAGAAAAACTTGTGTATTGATCACACCTTTTTTCCAATCTCCTAATTAATCACCCTTAACATGGCATGCTACTAGAACACGTTGGTCACGTGATGGTTTCTATTGAGTGACTAACCAGACCTGTTAAACTTGGGCTGAGTCCTATATGGCTTTTCTGTTCGGCAAAATACGGTAATACTGTTTCGTTCTATTTATGAAGCTTAGCTTTGCATGATAAAAAGCAAAATCATGTTTTCGTTTTGTACTTTGGTTAGTTAATTTCTAAATCGTGGGGGGTAGTGGCAAGATAAAGGATTCTGAGAGTGGGGTGCACGCCCCATAAGGGGGTCATTTGAATATATACCCGGGCTGCAATTTGGAATTTGCATTTCGTGGCTCGAAACTGAGTTGTTATAAAGAGCTTTGATTAATTTCTAATCAATACTATTAATTACTAATTACACAGTACTATTAATAATTCATTTTCTGTAATAGCTAATGAAAAACTTGCTTTGTAGGATATAAAGGCGATGTAGTGATTGCGTTGTTCAAAATTAGTTATTGCTCAGTATAGAAATTACAAAAGAATTGATGCGCACAAGTACATATATCAGCATGTTTTCACAATTTTAGCAATGAATTTATTTCTTTACAGATATCCATTCACTTGATCAACAAGAGAAAAAATTATCTGTATTCAGATATATTTATATGACGTATGATTCTCTTTGCTACACTATATCTAACTAAAATCAAGACCCGAGCAGAGCCGGCAGTAGCTCGAGCCCAGTTGGGAAAATTGAGTCCCCTGCCTTTATTTCAAACTGCTCATTAAGTAATTTTTGTGATCAGTGCTAAATGAGTATATACGATTTATGTATGGGTTGGATATTTACGTGCACACAGGGGTGTGAGGGGTGCAATTGCACTCCCTCCCCTGAAAAAGTACTTCAACTCACTTGCATTACTTATTTTGTTTCAAAAATTGTTTACTCCACGGATTTAATTATTTTTTATCAACTAAATAGTCTTAAGTAAAAGGAAATTTATTTGCAATGATTGGGTTATATGAAGGTTTCTTTTCACTTGATATGTACTATTCTCTTACTTCCTTTTTGTTGTTAATGCTTTCTAAACTCGATTCTTACGCGACCGATCATCGTTGTTTTGGAACAGTCTCAAATTGTGAGGTGGATCTCTTTCGGATTAAGTCATGAAAGTTCTGGGCAATATACTCCAAACATAGCTGATTTCAACTTCATAAACCTTGTATTCCACAACCCTTCTTTGACCAAAAACGATTAAAACCTTTCTGGATAATTTTTTTACGTTTTGGCTTTGCGGTAGTGTTAGTTGGCCTTATAGCTATGCGTATTGAATATATGTTGATATACTGAGGGATACTTCTTGTACAATTTTCACATACCTTCAACAACTGAATTCAAATTCTAAAATTACTTACCAATTTTGAAACGTTGTTTTTTTGTATAATTTTTTTTATTTCTTTGGGCTTAAAATTTTAAAAGTTTTCTGATCCTCCATCAGTGCAGTTTCAGAAAATGAATTGATAGAGATCTTATCATCATCATCAGTCTTTTAACGTCCATTGTTGGACCTTCCTCAGGATGTGCCACACTTCTCTACCATGGGCGTCGCAGAGCCAGTACTTTCTGAATTTGTCTAGCTCGTCACTCTATCTAATATTCTGCCGGCCTCGGCTGCGCACGTGATCACTGGGGATCCATGTCGCAAGTTGTGATGTCCATCGGTTGCCCGCCATTCTTGCAACATGGCCAGCCCACTGCCATTTGAGTTTTTTTAATGGAGATCCTATAACGTGCGGAAAATTTCGACCTGTTCACTTTACTTACCCAATCGAGAATAAAGAGTAAGTGTTCGCCAAACACATCCTTTTGCCGCCACCCCCCATGAAATATACCCTTCTGGGTCCCTTGGAAAAGTGTCTGCGGACGCCCGTGTACGTACATGTGTTATATATGACGTACTCTATTCACAAGTACATTATGATGACATATATGTTTCTTTGAACGCTTGGTCATCAATTTGTTGAGTTTGTTTTGAAGATGCATTTCTTCGAGATTTTTTTTTTCTTTTTTTTGTAGAAATTGAATAAGCCATTGTAATGAAGAGTTATTTGTTTGGAGGGAAACTAAATGATCATCAGAGTATAGAAATAATTTAATGTTCGTAGTGTCTCGTGTATGTTTATTTTTAGAAACTGTTTTGATATTTGCTGTAGTCAAATATAACAGAAGAGTTCATGAAAGGGAAATACAAGGAAGACAGAAATATAAATTTGCTTATTTGATTGTATACAAAAGAGATGCCAATAAGAAGAAACGTACATTTTAGTTGAAGAACAAAATTGATGTTACCTATTTCAAGGCGATGTTAAAAGTGATAAAGCCTTTGTCAAAAAGCTTACTGAAAGTAGAGATGAATATTAGATCGTTGGAATGTGCGCATAAAGAAATTAGCCTCGAAGCAAAGAAAGTCTATCTCTACATAATGCGTAAATGGGTAGACACAAAATAGAGCATGTTTAGATCGTCTGCGTTCCTGAATTAATGTGGAACGCGCGGACGTCGTACCGAACAGAGACGCCCAAACAGATCTCGACTGAAATTAATTCAATTCTGCTTTCTTTTCTAATTTTATTTTGTCTGGTGTGAGGCTAATTTGTAAGTCAGTTAGTTATAACTTTATGAGAAAACGTATCTATATTTTTTTCTAAATACACTGTAAGTTACATGTTTGAAAACTTTGAGGAAATTGGATAAGATCTAAATTTTGATCAATTCGGACTCTGTAAAAAAAAGATCATTTTACAAGCTATTTCAAGTTGTTAATGTTTGGACGGTGATAATTATATTCCTCTCACTAGACAAATTTTCGGTTTTTGAAAAGTTGGCGATAAATTGAAATTGCAGAAAAATGCAAGGTTTGAAAAGTTGTACAATATCATTGAAAAATAGAGTAATCGACAATATGCAGAAAATTTAATTCACAAAAATTGCAAAAATGATATGGCATTCATTGATAAAAAGTAAGACACAGTAAGGGGTATATAAATTTATTTGAGCTGTCGAGGTGGGATATGGAGCAGAAAAGGTTACGAACCACTGGGCTAGATGTTAGCCTCTCCCCACCCCACGCACACGCACACACACACACACACACATACACACACACACACTATGGCCACCTTATTTTTTTCAGTTCGTATCTAAATTGCTTCAAATTATATCTAGAATTATCCATATTTTTATACCATCAATATCTAAATACAATTTTATTAAATTTCCTTCCATAGACAAAATTAAAGATCTTTTTCAATT
>OY735204.1:54751332-54758832 GCA_963457665.1 Thysanoteuthis rhombus
ATCTAATGTAGGAAGTTTTTGCAGTGTTGATGTATAAAGATATGTGTATAAATACATATTATCACTCATAGTAATGCATAAGTTAATGTATACGCCTATATATGTTTGCTTTGACGCTCCCGAGTTAATATAACTCATTGGCAATTTTACAGCGATATATTATACGTTAGTCACATACACTCCCACATAATCATGGATAATTCGATTTAAATTATCAATTTATAAATACAGTTTTTCACCTGCAATCCGAAAGTAGGACGTTCCTTTGAAACCTATTGCAAACCGAAATGGCGTGAAGCGAAAAATCAATTACCATTCATTCATAAGTGGAAATTCTGTGAATGTCCCTAGACCCCTAATTACCCTCGCGTGAGATTTTTACTGCGATTGAGATTATTGAAATAATTGAAAGAAAACGTATGACTTTAATTTTGGAAGGACACGTTGGTTAGAGGCAGATATAAAGGTTGTTTTAAGTGCCTACTACGTCGTGCATAATCACATGTGCTTACCTGAATGCAGGTGTAAAAAGCTGCATGCACTTCATATATTAACATGTACGTGCCAAGATACAGGTGCAAAATACTGTATACACTTACACAATACATATTCATATATGTACAACCATATTGCACATGGTTGCATACACTTATGCAAAACATATTTATATCTGTACACCCAAAAAGAGTTGCACCTAGTTGCATACACTTACGTAAACTGTATTCACATAAGCATTCCAAAATGTAGTTGCATATAGTTGCATACACTTATACAACAGTATTTCACATTTATAAACCCAAATGCAGTTGCATGCATTTACACAAAACATATTCACATATGTATATCTAAATAGAGTTGTACTTATTTGTATACACTTACACAACACATATTCACATTTATGTGCCTAAATATAGTTACATATACTTTCGAACACTTACACAAAACATATTCACATAAGTACACCAAATTACAGTTACATACACTCGTCGAACACACATTCACATAAGTACTCCTGAATACAGTGGCACAAAGTTTCATACACTTACATAAGACAGATTCACATGTATACACCCAAATACAGTTGAATACACGTGTCGCTACTTACATAAGATATATTCACATAAGGAAACCCAATTGCAGTTGCATATAGTTCCAAACAGTTACACAACATATATGCACATAAAGACACCTGAATACAGTTGCATATAGTTTCAAACACTTACACAACGTATCTTCACATAAGGACACCTAAATACAATTGTGCATACTTTCATACAATTACACAACACATATTCACAACCAAATACAGTTACACATAGTTGCATACACTTACACAAAACATATTCACATAAGGACACCTGAATACAGTTGCACATTGTTTCAAACACTTACACAACATATATTCACATAAGGACACCTAAATACAGTTGCATATAGTTTCATACACTTACACAACATATATTCACATAAGGACACCTGAATACAGTTGTGCATACTTTTATACACTTACACAACACATATTCACACAGGTACAGCCAAATACAGTTGCACACAGTTGCATACACTTATACAACACATATTCACATAAGGACGCCTGAATACAGTCGCATATAGTTACATACACTTAGAAAGCATACATACACATATATACACTCAAAATGCACTTCAGCAAAATAATCATACTGCTCCATCTAATTAAATTACGCTGCTCGTATCATGGAAAACCAAAGTTATAGCCGCACAAAATTTAATTAATAATGTAAAAATAGAAAAAAATAAATGGTGAGGGAATTATCGGAATGTTTGAATTTGCGATTCCAATGACTTCAATATTTCGTCGTTGCAGACGAAAAAAGACAAAAACTGGAAGGTGAATAGCTGAATTCAATTTTATTCAGAAGATAAGAACTGGGTGGCTTCATCGCTGTCACAAAATTCGATGAATAAAAATGTATCACCACTATCATCATAATCATCATGTTCGACGTAATCATTGTATTTACTGAATTTTCACACCGGCAGTTGATGACTCAAACCGGAGATCAATAGACAGCAAGTCTCCTCAATACTGCAGTACCTATTTCAGTATTCTAAAATAAAATTCGACTGGCGTCGTAACTAAAAACGCATAATGATTAGAGAAATGTTTGTGATACTTACAAACAAAAAAGAAAAATGTAGGTTTGGAATATTACCCCTTAGGAAAGAAAGATTATTAAGAATTGGAAGTTTCCTGAGAATAATATTAGATTGTGTAATTTCATTAGAAAATTTTTTGACGGAATTATTGACTACTATTTGACTTTAGTGTCAAGTGTAGTTGGTGTGATGAATTGTTGTATAGTAAGTTCGACTCTGTAGCACTGTCAAATAATTTTATATTGGCCTTATTTAAGTTGTCAGGTTCAAGTATTAAGAGAAAAAGTATTACCTTTTTTTGAAAGAGAGGAAAGACGTAGAGGAGAACTATTTCTTCTGAAAATGTCATTCTTGGATTCTCTTCACCCACGACATTTTGATACAAATCGTTCTAGATAGATTCCCCCATTACAAAATAATTATGATTACAGAGAATCGTGAGTTTCAATTGATTAATGTTGATTTCATTACCTCTGCCAAAGAAGTAAAAGAGGTATATGTGTTGCATTTCGTCTTTCCATCTTTTTTTCAGTCTTTCCATCTGTCTGTTCACAAGATATCTCTGGAAGTACTCGATAGATTTCGATGAAATTTCGTAGAAGGATGAGAAATGGGTTAAGGAAGAGTTAGTGAAATTTAAGGGCGATCCCAAGAATTTTATTTGATTGAGAGAGATCTTACTGGGGTTTTTTCTCTGTTCATTCATGTATACACTCATGACTGATTACATGATATCTCCCACGCTCTAAGATATTTTGTTGATGGGTGGGCTGTAAACTACGAAAGAAGTGATTAAGTCTTGGAACGAATCCTTATGCAATTACCTACCGTTCATGTCCACGCCAAAATTTCATGTCTGTCCGCACAATATCTCCATAAGTTCTCAATGATTTTCTACGAAATGTCGAAGGCTTGGCAATGGACTACAGAGGATGCAATTGTATGTTTTCGGGCGATTCTATGCACAATTACTTCCCCCTGACAATGGCGTTGGCTGGGTTAAGTGCTCTGTTAGTGTTTTCTAATTGAGTTTTGGATCTATGCGCAAGCACATTTCTAGCACTGCGCATGTTTATTTGATCCCTCCTCCAATAATTCTAAATTGCAAATTTCGGTTGATTAATATGGGTTTTATTGAGCTTCACATGTATGTGCACTATGCATGCACCTTTTGAAGCCTTCAAATCAGAATTTTTACACACACACACAGACATACAAATGACACTTCACAGTCCCATCAGGCAATTACAATCCATATTTGGTATGTTTTCACCCGTATGGTCAGTAGCCATCAAATCTGTCGGACATTTTATTACCTTATTTGTATTTGTGGGTCTTAATATTTTATATGAATAAACACACAAGTTGGATCTTAAAAACGAAAATGTTCAAAATAGCTTGTTGACTATATTCACTTGTTATGTGGTTTATGGTCTCGCCCCTTTCTCTTCACAGGCGGCATTTGCTGTTTGTTTGGGTTCTGTTGATTTTTACCTTGATATAATTTCCCATGGTGTGTTTGTTTTTGGCTGCCATGGTGAGCGATTCTGTTTCTCTATTGAGGTTTCCTCCGAGTAGCCATATCCATGATCTCTCATCTGCGACATTTTGTACTTGTCTTTTGAATTCCCCGTACAGTTTTTTTCGGTTCCCATTTTTCTCTCTTCCTTTGCTGTGCTGCTCCTTCGCTTGCTACTTTTTTGTTGTTGTTGTTCGTTCCACAGCTTTGGGTGCTCTTTGAAATGCCTTCACTATTCGCTTGCACCTGTTTTTCTTATTTTGTTTTCGCCTTTTGGACACAGTCTTTTATGCTGATGAGTCCTCTACTGCCTTCTTCACTCTTCACGTGTAGTCTATCTATGCCATCTCTAGGATGCAAGGCCTTGTACATTGCCATAAGCTTTCTTGTTTGCTGGTCCATCAATTGGAGTTCTTCCTTTGTCCATCCAAGGAATGAACCTGTGTATAGCACAACCGATACTGCCCATATGTTCATTCCTTTTAATAGATCTCTGCTATTTAGTTTGGTCTCTAATATTTTCTTTACCTTATCCTACCAAGGTATTCTCTTCTTATTTTCTCTTTCATTTCTACCCGTTCTATCATGTCGCATTCGAGGGTGAGGAGGAGAACAATGATAATAATAATAATGATAATAATAATAATAATGATAATTATTATTATTATCATTATTATTATTATTATCATCATTATCTGTACTCATTGACGTTTCACATCCATAGTAACTGGTGACTTTCATTAGAGATTAATTGACAGCAAGTCTTCTCAATACACCAGCACTTTCCCCAGTATCGTAGATGATTTTTTAGGGATGCTGTCATCTTGATGGTTTAAGTCGTCCTTTAATTTTTATTTCTTCTGATCTCTCCCCAAGAGATCATATGCGAAATTGTAACCGGCAAAAAAGAGATTACTGGCCCTGTGACGCCTGCGATCGAGTGGTCTGGGTAATCTCGGAGAAAGTCCATGTCCAACGATGGACGTTAAAATGATGATTCTCCTTGCAAGGCTCTTTTTTTTTTTTTTTTTTTTTGGACTGTCCGGCTGGAATGGTTTGTATTTACTTCTGAAGCCGTAGCCAGCGTAACAGCACTACTTACTTACTTGCTATAAGAAACTGTTGACTAATCATCTACATAGGTTTCTTCAGTTTTTAAGTCGGTTTGACTGGCTGTCTATTTATTTTTACGTCTAGAAAGAACACTTTTTTGTTTTTACTTGAACGCTCCTGCCCAAATATGCTTTTAGTGGGTTTCAATTTGCAATGTAAGTTTATACTGAATTTGTCCCTTAATTTATGTGTCCGGTAACATTCACGCTTGTCTCTGGCGAAATTATGACATATTTTTGTGATCACTGCCCAACAAAAAGTGCTAGTAGTAACGTATTCATTCAACATCCCTTTTCAACAAGGCGGGCTGTTAAAGGATTTTAGTCACGTGACGGTGTCTATTGAATGGCAAACAAGATCTCCATTATTTCATTTCGAGCATTCACATGCTCAAACTGGATATCTGGTGGTTGTCAGTGGGGATCAAGTGACAGCGAGTCCACTCAGACCTCCGGCATCTCATTCAGTATTTTGTTATACCTCAGCATTGCTGTGGTCTGCACAATATCATTCATCCCACGAATCTCTAATTCCTCTAATCTATACACTCGTATCACAAAGTCGAAAGTTACCAAGAGCACGACTCTGACCCACACGTTCCACATCTTCTGAGTTTTCCAAAAGATGTCCTGGTCTTTTTCTATTTTTCACTTTTTTTATTTATCTTCACCCTTGGTCTTAAAGAACAGCGACGTCCACAATTCGACAGACTATCTTTTCCTTCATCTTATTTTCCATAGATCTATGATAAAAACAACCGGAAATTAAGATGAATATAAATACTAGTCAAAGTCAATGAAAAAATACTGCGTTATGATATTTTATCTAATATGAATGATGAATAATATAAATTTGATTTATTAAGATTATTAATTCCTAAAAAGTAAACAACATTGCACCGATAAGTCGGAATAAAATGTTTAAAAATTTTACTCGTAGCCGTTGAAAGAAGTCCCAAATTATAAGTCCTGATAAAAAAAAATACATCTGAAAATCAAGATGAAGCTAAAAACATATGAAAATCAATAACGATACTTAATCAAATAGAAATGATAACTTGCCATCAGAGTCAATAATTGAATAACCGTAGCGTCGTGTAAACAAAATTCCATCGTGGAATAAATACGGTCAGAATAAATTCTATTTATGTCATCAATGGCGTTTTCCGCCGGAAAACATCTAAAATGTAGAAAAAAACATCCAGAACCATTTAAATTCTGGAGAATCTAGATATCAATAAATTATAGCTATCGAAATAAGGTCCCAAAAAGGTCAAAAAAGATTATTTTTTTCAAAAAATCAAAAAAACATTCTTGAAAAGGGTCTTGTGGAGTACCGATGCCAATCCTCTTGGTAGACAAAACAGTATGGCCAGTATGGCGCTGGAACACACAAACAAATTATCAAATCCATCACATCCAGTCTCCACAATACTCCAAGACTCTCCTCAATGTTCTGACCGGCTTCAGGAGTGCTGTCGTCTGGATAGATAGTTCTTTCCCGGATTTCTAGTTCCTTTAGCCTTTTTGCAAGGTTTTCGGAAACTTTACCCACCACAGTTGGTACTACCGTCACCCTCAACTTCTTTTCAGCTCCATGGCAAGGTCTAGATATTCATCTAACTTTTTTCCCAGCTTATTATTTATCGTCATACCAGATTTATCATTTGGCAATCGATGTAAAACCAATTGACTATAAGTCTCTACGCACATCGAATATTCTCAATATTCTGGTCGATTTCGGCGCTGCTGTAATCTGAATCGTTTCAATTCTTCTCCAAGTTTCTAATTCTCTCAGTCCTTTTGAAAAGGACCTTTAAGCGCGATTTCAAAGGAACTTGATGCAGCTCACACCGCTGATAAAGTCCACAGATCGTTAAGAGTGAACACTACCACGGGGCGACCTGTCTGTTCAGTGTTGGTTCGATATTTCTAGGTCTCGAGATGTGGATAACATTAACAAACTTCGATAGAGGCCCAAACTTATTCTTGATTATGAAATATGAGTGACTACTGTAGCTGAAAACTCACGAACTACGGTTCGGGCACTTTCTGGAGACCTTGGGACTTCAACAGCGACAATATCACGTAATCTCAAGGCAATATAAAAAAGATTTTAGAAATTTAGAGAAATGGCCCCAACCTAATTGAATAAGGTGCTCCATGGCAATGAAAGGTCTCCACACATCTCAGCTGACCGTGCCCAAGCTTAGAAAATTGGTAGATGAAGTCCTGCAGTATCCTCCATATTAACCTGACATTTCTCCTACAGATTATCATCCTCTAAATCATTTGAACTCAATATCCGTAATAAAAAGTGCAATAACACGGAAGCCATTTGTGCTTTTACTGAACTGGCCACTAAATCTAGTTTGAGATGGCAAATTATCATTAGCTTCTCGGTCGTTTCGTCGAACGACATCGCCGACACACTGTCAGCCGATGGCTCTTTCGCCGTTCAGCCAATTCGTAGACAGACTTTTCGACGAAGTGATGTCAACTTATCTTTTCACCGAATGCCGTTTCGTCGAATACTTTTTTGTGCCATGTAGAGGATAAAAAATGAAGAGAAGAAAGTGAAATTTCATAAAAATAATCTTATTTCACAACTTGAATAACAACATTGGAAGGACACGATGATAAAACTAATATATATATTTTTCTTTTTCAATTCATTTTTTAGAATGACCGGAGAAATATTCTAGCAGACATCGGCACCCAATCTTAAAA
>OY735204.1:54763832-54766332 GCA_963457665.1 Thysanoteuthis rhombus
CAATTCTTTCTCGCTTCAAGTTCATCAAGTCTAAATGCACGCGAGGGTCGGGTGGAATACAATGATTCTTTCCTCTTCTGTATTTTATACCCGTGAATATACGAAGGTGTGTCTATTTGCATAGTCAGGGTCGACATGGAAGGAGATTGGAAAAGAATTTGATGGGCGCAGCTGCTAATGATGTATATATATATCATTAGCAGCAGCAGCCATCAAATCCTTTTCCAATCTCCTTCCATGTCGACCCTGACTGTGCAAATGTCTGCGGCGTTTTACCGGCAAACATCTATTGCATCTCTCAAACTCATGTCTGGTCTTTTCCTACTGCATTTATCATCTCTTAGGCATCAATCTGTTTACATTTTGCACTCGTTGTATTTCTTCATGCTTTGTGTCCGGCCCATCTCCATTTTTTCGCTAATTCATTTCTATTTCTATTATAGCTATCATTCTGCTCTCGCATCCATATTGATCTTTTTCTATCCCTCAGCGTTATTCCTAACATTGTTCTTTCCATAGCTCTTTGTGTGATTCTGAGTTTAGCTTCCAAAGGGTTGGCATTAATTTTCCCGACCCTCGGATTCCGACATCAGTTTTTCCGAGCGCTGATTGGCCGACTTTTCACTTCATCCCAGCGTCTCTTCATTTCCAGGAAAAAGAAAGGAAGACGACATGAGTGTCTGTGCAGGCCTCTCTTTTGTATTTCATTATTTACAAAAACATCGGCTGACTTTTTATCCTAGGATTTGCATCTATTGTGAGAAAAAAAGAAAACATCAATTGTAAAATTTGTAACTGTGCCATTCACCTGCAATAAGATTTAGTATTTACAATATACGTTGTTTATAAAATTTGTGAAGGAAAAAAAAGGATCATAAGTGTCGGTGCTATTTATGAAAAAAAAAGTCTTCAAGGTTGATATTGATTGAGTATTTACAATAAAATGGAATCTATTTTCATTTTATTTTTGGTATTAACATAGATTGGTAATTGAAAGGCATAGCCGTATAGAATCGTTTTTCATTGGACGGCTGAGAATGTTCATTGTATTTTAGCGAAAAATTTATGAAGCGAAGCTGTAACAATACAATTTATGTATCTGCTAGTTTTTCTTTGATGAATTCTTTTGTTTTTATTTTCACATCGTTTGTAACTTCAATGCAACTTCAAAACCAATAAACGAAAGAATCTACAAACACGGAAGAGCATTCCAAATAGATGACCTCTCCAATGCACTCACAACACATAGAAACGCATTAGCCCACAACTTTGACTCACAACACTTTTGCATCACTAAAAGTGAAGAGCACAAATACAGGCGGAAATGCATCGAAGCAGGTGTCATCCCCCAAAGTAACACACTTGTTCAGAGATCAGGCTGCTTTAACATGTGTCCATAATTAGTGAGACGTTGGATATTTCACACAATTTTTTTTAATCAAAAACTACATTTTTCTTTCTTTTTTTTTTCTTCAAGGAAGCTATCTTGCGCTTCAAGTTCCTCAAACTTAAATTACTCTGATGAGAGACCAGTGAATGCTCCCGGTGAAAATCGAACTCACTACACTCGCGATAATTTGGCATCAACATAAGTTTGCTGGTTCTCACACAATTGTATACGCCATTTTGTAATCTATATTAGGGTTTCTTGAACTGGTGAATGATTCAACATGAATTATTTATAAAATTATAAAAATAAGTTGAAAATAATTAAAAATATAAGGAAATTTAGTCACGGGTGAATGAGATATTGTTATAAAGACTCAAGGGTAAATGACACTGAAATAATTTAGAAGCACTGATCTATGATCCGAATTCATTCCATACTTAATTATTAAATCTAATTAAATCACACACGCATTAAGTGAAAAATCAGCTTCTGGCAGAATTCAAAGGGAGAAATCGAATGTCACGACCTCACAGAATTGACAGGATCCAAACGAAAGAAAATTTCCTAGAACTGACATAATTGAAATCTAATTGCAATGCAGTGACAGTTGGGGTGGCGGCTGTAAGGGTCTGACAGCTTCGGCGACTATTGATGGTTTTCCTAAGACGATTTTTTTTTCTGAAAGTGATAGAGCAGCTGGTTTTAGATTATATATTCTATTCTATGACTATTTGTTGAAAAAAAAAAATACGGATGTATTTGAACTTCTTGGAGATGATATCTTTTTTTTAAACTGATCTCGTTTCAGTGGGATAGTTCAATGTTTCAAATGTGAGTGGAGTAGGAGATATCTTTATTTATCGGCAAAATTGTTACCTTTGAGTTGAATTGTTACCGACAGAGAAACCGAAGAAATCACACTGTTTGTTATGTAAGTAGATATAATTTGTGATATGATAACGAGGAAGATTGGTCTGCTTAGATTATAATTTCTTGGACGATACAGCTGTGATCTAATCTTCCTGACAACATTAGACTTTTGCAAATAATAACATATCGACAAGACCACCGCAACGGATGGGAAATGCATCAATCGTCCACTTTTTTTTC
>OY735204.1:54768832-54936332 GCA_963457665.1 Thysanoteuthis rhombus
ATGTATATTGACTAATCGTGAGTTGGTATCAGACCATCTACAATGGGAGATCCGATGAATCCATTTTTAGGAGTTTCCGTGCCTCTCTATTAAGGGCACTCTCGGTCAATCAGTCAAGCTGTCCCCATATTATTTCTCAGCTGTTTCAATTCAGATTTACTTGAATCTTGATAAAAAAAAAAAAAGGCAAGATAAGATGCTTCTTGATAATATGCTTCTTCCTTATGATTATCTCACACTCGAGGTCACGTGATGGGGCTGTAATGGCGGTTAAACTGTAAAACTACTAAATTTGTGTATCAGGAAGAGAGCATAGTTTGAAATGGTGGGTGAAATGTATTTTTTATCAGAAAAAAAAAGAGGAAGAGTCAAGTGTTACGGACATCGAAGCAAGGACATCACGTTGTTCATTATCAGAGTAGATGAAAGTGGAAAAAATAAAAATTGTTTTACATGATATTACGAAGATAATGATATTGTTGATAATGCTGCGGTAAAGGTTAAATCTTGAAACGATAAGTATACTAGAAATACTGCGTAGAGCGAAGGACGATGATGATGTTGGTAATATTACAGAAAGATTGGATCTGATCACAAATATCTACTTATATAATGAACAGAGTGACTTTTTACCTGTAACGAACGTCGCCAGGTCTATGAGAGTCACATTCTCTTTCAGACCAAATTGAAAGAGGTTGGAAGCATTCAGAGAGAGAGAAGGGGAGAGAAAGAGAGACAGGTCTATGGGAGCCAAAATCGCATTCTTTCAGACCAAATTCATTTTCTTTTGAATTAAAAAAAAGGTTGAAAGCATCCATAACAAGAGGGGGAAAGAGATAGAGATAGGGGAGGGGTGGGATAGGGAGAGAGACTACTGGCAGTTTGCGAAGACGAGCTAGGTACTTCAATGAAAGAGTGGGAAAAGAGAAAAATTGCCTACTGCTTGCGAAGTGAAAAGAAAGTGGAGGAAGGAGGAAAGTGTGAGAGGAGGAGAGTCGCCTGGTCTATGAGATTCAAGTTCACATTATTCCAGATTCAGGCCAAATTGAAAAGGGTCGAAAGCTGCTTGCTGCTTGCAAAGATGGATTAAATATTTTAATGAGGGCGTAGGAAAAGGGAATCGTGTAAATAACGTCACGTATTTTGAGCAGAGTCTGTTTTTGTTGTTTTTCCGTCTGTAACAATGGATTCTTCTACTAAAAGGTAACAATTTTGCTGATGAAAATATCATTTAAGCTTCCCCACCCGATTTGTAACGATGGACTTTCCCACTGTAACGGATTCGATAACTTTATTAAAAAAAAACTCAAATGAAATTGGTTAGACCTGAACATTTCATGGGTACATATATTTACTAAATGCATTACGTCCTCCGGTACACACGCATACATATACACACAAATTGGACATCGAGGTGAATCATCCCATGGCGAGGGTAATTAGTGGTCACCAGAGGTCACCCTGGTCATTTCTAGCCAACATTCAGAGTTATGGGTTACAATTTTGCATCAAGGGTGCTGAAATTTAGCATACGGGTACATATCTCAGTGGAAATCGCAATCTATGTGACATTGACTTTGGAGGTCATTGAAGGTCGTCTGAGGTCATTTATGATCATTTCAAACTATTTTCCAAGTTTTGGGTCACAGTTTAGCACCTATGACACTGAAATTGAGCATATGGGGTATGCTGACCATCATATGCAATACAGAATTGACCTCTAAGGTCATTTGGGGTCACTGGAGGACATTTCTGGTCATTTCTAATCAATTTTCAGATTTTTTGGCATCAAGAAAACTAAAAGTAAGTATATGAGTACATCTTCTCAAATCGAAGGTAACAGGCTAAGAGAGGTTGACGTAGAAGGTCAGTCAATGTCACCAAAGGTTAATTCTGGTCATTTCTACTCAATTTTCCAAGCTTTGGGCAATAATTTTGCACCAACGTAACTGAAATTTGGCATAGGGTTAAATCTCTTCGGGACGAAAGTCATAGGCAATTAGATATAATTGACCTCAGAAGTCATTTGAGGTCACCTGGGGTAATTTCTTGTCATTTGAAGCCAATTTTCCAAATTGTTAGCCACAATTGTGCACCTACGAAACAGGAATTTTGCAAACAGGTAAATTCCTTCATGGCCGAAGATTTTGAAATGTGATTTTGACATCGGGGTCATTCGAGGTCACTCTTTGTTATTTCTGGTCTTTTTCTGGCAAATTCGTTGTTTGCTACAGTGGGGCATCTTGGATACAGAAATTGTACATAAGGTTACATTGTCACAAGGTGGAAGTTATAGATGGCATGAGGTTGATGCTAAAGATCCTTAAGGGTCACCAGAGGTCATATCTGTAATTTATAAAAGGGCACAAGAACAATCTCTCAAGATTGTTGATCTTCTCCGTCCTTCTCCTATGGACGACTCTATATTGGTTGTTATAGGGTTGGATCACCAATCAACTTTTTCATACTGGCTCCCAAAGGGGGGGACACTTATGCGGGGTATCCAGAAGCCTTTGTCAAACTAAGCACCGTCATCATTTCGTTTTTGTTTTCTTGGTTTTTTTCATACATCCGGGTAATTATTCTGTTACAGTTATTTCTCCCCCCGGGCAAAACCGAATGTCCCTGTTAGTATATATATATATATAGAGAGAGAGAGAGAGAGTCAGAGTCAGACAGATATAGAAGCAGTGAGAAAAAAAGAGAGTTTCCTTTGTAATAAAAATCAAGACGCATAAATACCAGTGTCACAAAGTTTATTCGTATCTTTGTTTGTTGTGGTCCATGTGTCACGGTGGAAACAGGTGAATGATATTTACACCCACCTATTTGTGCGTTTTGTTCTGCCTCTCTAGCTGGCTATTGCTACGTGGTCGCCTTAATCTACATAACAAACAAGTTTGCGCACATTGGGTAGGTTAGGGTTAGCCATGCTGATGGAAAGGGGCGGTGTAAAACAGTGGCTGGCTGAAGAGAGGAGCTGAGTGGAAGGTGGAAAAATAAAAACGTTTATTTGAAAAGTAAAACTAATTTTGTTATCGCTTAATCCAGTTAAAAACCAAGATAAAGAAGAACTTTACTGGCGTAAAATTTTAATCACAAACCACTTTGAATTATCGAATTAAAAAACACAAATTGAATTAAATTGATTGAATTAGAAAAAAAATACATATATTTATGAATAATGTAGTTAGGTCTGAGTAGAACAAGGAATCAGATCTAAACTTTTGGAAACACACTTCCTCATAAAGAATGTCTTCCTAGAAGGATTTTGCAATAAGTATATTTATGCTTTAATGAATATATTTTCATAATTTATATATGCATGAATGATCCCGTCATTTTGACGGGTATTATATTGATTATCTAATTAATCACTAAATGTCTGTCACCAAATGTCAAAAAAGACCAGAAATATGGCCACCGAATTTTCTGTGGTTTCTAACGAGACGCCGGGGAAAGTTTTAACCGAGTTTAATTTTCCTTAAAAATTAATAGTAAGGATTTCTATTTGCAATGTAAATACGTTTAATTGTGTCCGGTTGTATTCACGATTACCTGAAAATTTACTGTTACCTTAATTCACCAAATATCTGTCCGTCCATATGTATTGATATATCTTAAGGACAGCTTGAACTATGGCCACCTAATTGTCTGCGATTACTAATAGGACCCTGGAGTATGTTTTTAGTATGTTAGTCTTAGAAAATTCAATGAAATAAATAATATAGGCGAGTTTTCAGCTAGTCTTTCTAGCGTCTTATTCACGGGGAATAATTAGTGTTAAAATGACGTGGAAAGTGAATGATTTTCTTTTTAAATCAATTTTAGTTACTTCAGTTACAGGGTGAAGTGAGTAAAACCCCTTCGGGTGCTTGTTGCCTCTCCAAGTTACATATCACAAACGGGCTTAGTAAGTAGTAATGCCATATGTTGAGCTGAAGCAGGGTTGGCCGAGATCGTTCGTGCACTAAAAACATTTCTCTTCAACTGTAGCATCTATGTTATTCGTAAAGCATGTTATTGATATGTAAGTAAGTGATTTTTTTATTGGCGCTAGCATCTCTAGCAATGATTTCCTCTAACACACCAGAAGTTACGTCCCTTGCTCAGGGTTACCCATTTAGATGTTTTTCATCAAAATCTAGATTCTTTCAGCTGCATATGAATTTCATATAGATGATTTCTAATTTTAGAACAAGAGATATTTTTATTTAATTTGTAGTAATAAAATGTGTTATATTTTTGATAAATTAATTATATTTTAAGGAAATAATTGGTAAATATTAAAGTCACGTTTAATTTATCAATAATATGTAATATAACTCCCAGATTCTTTTATACGTTTACCCGGAGATTATGTAGATGTTTATTGATGTTCTAAGATGCTTTTTAATCGATTTTAGATTTAAACATATGAATGAAATTAACAACACTGTCTTTTCAAGATTTTCACACAAGAAAAGAACAAGTGCATCTACTTGATTATTATCACTATTAACTGATTTCTTTCGAAGTCACTCTGTAACAGAATAACCTTAACTTGGATTCCAAATTCATTCAAAAATAAACTATTGAGCGTGCCTTTTGATTGATATAGTTACGTAATACCCACCTGTCCCAGCGATCGTTTTTCGAAACCAGAAGTAAAAACAGGTTTCCAAATACTAATTTTCCAAGCAGCCATTCTTTAAACACTTAGTAGACTGGCGTAACACAATATTCCTACAAGACCCCTAACCATTTTAACTTGTAATGCACTAAGCTGTAGTTAATACTGATAAAATATTTAAACTTGTAAAAAAATGAAATCTAACAATAATAATGCACAGTTTTCGTTGGTTGGTCAATATGTCACACAAGAAAAATAACTTCCTTATTTTCGTGAAAGAGTTACTTCCCTTAAAAACTTTTATGATTTCGTCATTTGTAAGAGAAATGCACAATAATACTTGAATTCAACCGCTGGATATTATGACTCAACAATGGATCCCAAAAGCTCACATGTGCAACCAAGGCCGATAGAATACAAGATGGTGAAACGAACTAGACAAGTTCAGAGAGTATTGGCTCCGTTACGCCTATTGTAGAGAGGTTTGGCAAATCCTCGGGAAGATCTAGTCCAACGACGGGCGATAAAAGACTGATGAAATTAATGAAAAATAGTTCTTGTGAAACTCTAAACCGGAAGTGGACAACGTTGTCAGTATCTTTTAATCTAGGAACGCCAGCTTAAATTCGATTGCATATCTGAAAGGGTTCATCAAAGTTGAGTCTGTACGTCTACAACACGAATCAGATCAAAATTCACCAAGGTTAATTCATATTTTATCTACATTATTGTAGGTTTTCCCTGCTAGAGCGTTCCTACTGGATTTTTCGTAAGCCGAAATTTGAATAAAAGCGGAAAAAAATAAGAACCATTAGCAATAATCCATGTGAAAAATTGTTTAGCGTTCTTAGAACTCAAAATGATCTCGTGATATATTTTCTGTACGATTGACATTACTGCAATGATTGTAGAAAAGTATTCAGAAAGGGTACGTTGGTTTTCGGTAGGTTTATGAGATTTTTTGATTTTCTTCAAAGAACTGTACATTAGAGGCTAAGCGCCAAGCGTGCTGTCGTATTTCAAGCCTTTTGCATTAGCCACGGAACGGACGACAAACCTCAATCTTCGACATCCAAGCTATCTTAATCTATATACCAATGTATATATATATATATATATATATATATATATATATATATATATATATATACATACATATATGTAATTTTATTTTTTACTTTTTTGTGTTGGACATTAATATTAAACATAAAGGAAAACTAAAGATTTATTTTCTGAAAAATTCAAACTTCTTCAATGATCACTGTCTGATCCTCCAAAATTATCAATTGATTACCCCTTTTCCGATTTTTTTATTTGATCACCCCCAACACTTCATACTGTCAAAAGACGTTGATCACGTGCCGTTTTCTATCAAGTGACAGATCTGTAATATGATTATATCTATTGATTCATTTCATTTCCAGATTGAATTTTAAAGTTAGCCCTACGGTTAAAAGTACTGAAAAAGGAATCCGTGAACCGACTTCAAATACTAAGGTATTCTGTTTGAACACTGTAGAAATACTCTTGGAAAAAACATACCCCTGTCGATGGGACAAGACAGAGATTACTCTCAACTGCCGGTAGCATGTAGCCCAGTATGAGCTGTCGCTTGTTACTTGGAGAGTAGACAAACACTTTACAAAGAAATCGCCATTTTTCCGGAAAGACACGGTACGATGTCCAAATGGTTTATTATATCACTGGATAATTCGATTCATTGTTCTGGACATCAGCATTAAAAATGAAGGGAAATTGTTTAATTTACGAAATATAAATATTTACGTGGACAAATATTAAATAAATGTATATCATTTTGATTTATCATTCTAATTTTATCTTATTATATTTTTTTGTTTGGTGTTGGACATGACTATAATATAGAAGTAAAATATACGTACATACACACACATACACACACACATATATATGTGTGTGTGTATACATGCATGTATATATATATGTATATATATATATGTATGTGTGTGTGTGCATGTATATATATATATATATATATATATATATATATATGTATGTGTGTGTGTGCATGTATATATATATATATATATGTATATATATATATATATATATATATATATATATGTGTGCATATATATATATATAAATAAATATGAGTATATATATATATATATATATATATATATATATATATATATATATATATATATATATATATATATATTCACTTCAAATTCTTATCTCGTTTATATCACGATCTATATCAATTCGTTTCTTTCAACGCAACAGTTACGTGGAAGGAAATGTATGTATATGATCCGACAGAATGATCATAAATCATGTTATATTATTTGAAACTTATTTGAAATAATCCCCCGTCGGTTGATGTATCGGTTGGCCTAGACAGCGTAAATAGAATAAACAATTATATATATATATATGTATATATATATATATATGTATATATATATATATATATATATATATATATGAATATGTATATATATGCATATATATATATATATGTATATGTATATATATATACATATGTGTGTGTGTGCATATATATATATATATATATTTATATATATATGTATATATTTCTGTACGTATACATACATAAAAATGTGTGTGTATGTGTGTGTGTTCGTGTGTGCATGTATTAAGAAAAGGATATGATCCGACAGACTGATTATAAATTGTGTCATAAACAGAAACTTTGAAATGATCTTTACAGACACACACACACACACACACACACACATACATACATATATATATATATATATATATATATATATATCATCTTCGTGTTTTTGCATTTGGCATTAGTATTCGAAAATACTAGAAACTCATAGAGTTTATAAAAGATAAATCATAGGCAAATATTGAAATATAATGCATTCTTTTTTTTCCATAAGGAAAGCACATCCGTCTTTTGAACTCAGGAAAAATTATAAAAGAACCAAACTTGTCGGTTACATACGTTGAGAGGTGAAACATATGTTTCATAATAATGTAAAGAAATATCTTGACGTTAGTCGTACAGAAAAATATGTTTAAATGTAAGGTTACAAAAAATCATTCATTAGAATATAGGGAAGGGCATTCGTAAAATATTTTACGCGCATTCATTTTTTTAAAATAGCTGGGAAGTAATACTAAAGAAGATAAATACATACAATGCATGTGAATAGATAGATAGATAGATAGATTGATAGATAGAAAGATAGAAAGATAGATAGGTATAAAGCGCTTTTCCTCCTTTACACCCTAACTTCAAGTTGCCCCCTTCCGATATATTCAAATTTCCCCCCAGATGGGCGAGTATTCAAAATCACTGTTCAAGATAAAACTCATCAGCTTATTGTATCTGACGACAAATGATGATCTCAATATGTAGTTTGCCTCTACAGGTTTTATCTTTGACGAAATCTACAAAAATTTGGTGACTGAAATTTTATAATGGTGGTAATGGTGTATTTATAGAAATGTAGACACATGAAGAGTACAGAAATATTAACTTGGAAAATATCCAGGGCCGGCCCTACGTACCAGCCACACGGGCAGTTCGCTCTAGGTGCAAGTGTTAGGGGTGGCTGCCGTGTTTCTGTGACAGTTGGACTATCCAAATACAAATCGAATTTGGGGGAAATTAATAAGCCAAACAGAATAGAAATAGTGAGAATCAAAAGAAATTCCTTTATGTGAAGTCGGATTTTTCAGGAATATCTAGAAGTTGAATACTTCCGGTTGTGGTGAAACTATGGAAAAAAAAGACAAAGGAAATTCTTATGAAGCACTACGTTCAGTCAAGGCGTTTAGATTGTCCAGAACACTAGGAACCTTGGGGGGCCCTGAACATTGAAAACTCGTAGCCACCAGAAGCACTGAAGGGTTCCGCCCCTTTTTATACGTGCGTGAGTTTGTGTGTTCCAGCGCTCCTGACCATACCGTTTTGCCCACAGACTTGAAAATAGGCATCAGTACCCCATTAGACCCCTTCTAAAACTGCTATATTGATTTTTGGGAAAAATAGCTTTTTTGATTTATGAAAGGTTTTTTTTTTCTTTTTTTTTTTCATGGATATATTTCGTTAATTACATGTATATTCTCCCGCATTTAAATTTGTAGATATTTTTAAAAATCTATTTTAGATGTTTTCCAATGGAAATACCTGTGATGTCATGAATAGAATTTATTCTAACCATATTGATTCGTCGATGGAATTTTTGTATGACTGCGATGGTGAGTATATATCATATTTAAGATAATACGTTTATAAGTGTTGTTATGAAGGGCTTCTAATGAAAAGATACGAAAAATGTGAAGCAATGTTTTGGGAAAACTTTGCTAAATGCTGAAATTCGAATTTGTAGAAACGCTATCGACAAGCCTGGCTGCTGCTGGGTCAAACTCCAACCCTACTTCTATTCCGACTGAAGATGAGAACTACAGCTTTTGTATTGTACATATGATAAATAAAAAAAGAATACAACATCAATTTTCGTTGATATATATAAGACTTGTCAGTTTTGCTCAGTTGGTAAGAGAGCTGCCTACTGATCACTCAGTCGTGATTTCTAATCACGGTAGATAAACGTAAATTTTCTATATCGGTTGGGTTTTAACGTGACGGGACAAACAGTGGAGAGTTCACTCCCCTTGCTTAGGTGAGGATTGTTCTCGTTCTTAACGTTTTAGTTGTAACGGTGGAAAAACAAAGTTAATTCCAGCTTCCTATTTGGACTGAAGTTAAAAAAACTTTTTAGTAAATAGATATTTTTTCTAGATTAGAAACAGATAAAAATGGCGGAGAAATGTCAAAAAGGATAGAGAAAATATTGGATGATATTTTTGAAATATTAAAAATGCGAAATACAAAATTAGCTGGTACAGAGAACAATTGATGCATGCTACAGAAGAACATAAGACTCTGTGTATGGGGGGGGGGCGAATGTATATACAGATATATATTTAGGTACCTCAATAAGTCTGTAACTTAATGATGAAAAGGGCATTTATTCTGCGGGACACTTCTATTTTTCTACATGATTTCGCCATCATCTCGAAGACCGTCAATAACAGCATCCTCTGTCTAAATCAGTGAATCTGTAAGTGGAGTACACGCCCCACACGGTTTTACATTCAATATTTTGTGGGACAATTTCGAATTTGCGTTTGAAGAGCGAAGAAGTTTATTTTGATTAAAACTGAGTTATGTTGAGGCTTAACTGAATATTCTCTAATCATACAATACTACTTGTTAATATCTGTGAAAGGAATTTATGAATATATTTAAATTCCTTTTGAACGAATTTTCAAGAAAAAAAATAGTGAATTTGTCTCGGTTGAAGGGTCCATAGTTCTAAATGGTGAGTAGCGTCGGGGTTTTCTTATCAACAAAATTTCACCCCTGAGTGAGAGAGTCCAGTGTTACGAACAGTGAACCAAGAAAAATTACACTGTTCATTACATAAGTTTTATCAATTTAGTATGAGTTGATATCCGACCGTCTCTACTGGGAGGTCAGATTGAACCCATCAACAGCGATTGGAAAGATTAGCCCGCTGATCATTGCTACACGACGTGCATCCTAATCTATTTTTCTTTTCATATGATCTATTCGTTAATCCTAAGGAAGAAATTCACGGACGTATTCTGATTAAATACTGAATTCGTTTACTGTGAATAGTGCATATTTTGACGTGTTGAGTAGAAGGTATTTTTATCTGCAAAATTTTCACCTCTGAATGGAATAGACAAATGTTGGAGACCAAGAAAATCACTGTTTATTATAAGAATAGATTAATTCTTAATTACATACTGTTATCAATAACTAGTTTTATTATGGATTCCATATCAACTAATGTTTAGCACATTAACTTTATGAGGTATAAACGCAATGAATTAATTTGATTGTTGTTACTGAATTTCACACAAGAAAGAAATTGACAAAAATTAGTAAGTGCCCTAAAGTTCATTTGTAAGTATTTTTTTTTTTTGTATAAAGCTAGAATTCATTTTTTGATGATATTGTATATTTAAATGGCATTATTGTAGCATATCATACTTAATGAAAGTTTTCTTAGAACTTAATTATTTTCTTGTTGTTGAAATTATTTCCAGCTGATTTAAAGTTTTTCTCCCTGATTTAAAACTGTAAATATTTGTGAAATTCTGAATTTGATCTGAATTATGTTTTTATACCTTTTTAACACCAAATTCATTCGGTTATTGAAGGGGGCATAAATAGTTTGAGCAGTTTAGATGGGGTATGAAGGTGAAAATGTTTTGTTTTTTTAAACTCATCAAAATGGTTTGTCACTTTAATATTTTATTTTCTAGCGAAAGTACGAATCGTACCCAATAATCAACACAAGTGAACACTCCGCTCCTGGAACTGTCATCACAACTCCTCTTGTTGTACTTCAAGCTATGACTACGCTCAAGGCGTTTCCATTGTGCTATATTAATGTTTATTTTCATTACATTCATGAGAATTATTAATTGCTGCTTTGATTTTATTATTAGTAATTCGTCATTATTGCTATTTTATATATTTTGTATCAGTTATTTTTATTAGTTTCGTTGATATCATTAATTTAATTATGATAAATTTTGTTATTGCCATGTTTAATTTCATAAATTTCCTTTGTTGTTTTTAAACCTTTTCTTTACTTTAATGATTATTCCTTCCCTTTCTCCTTTACCCATCCATTCATTATTGTCCACTCTTTTTGCCTCTTGAATTCTTCTTCTTCTTCTTCTTCTTCTTCTTCTTCGTATTCATTCATTCCTTTTTATCTTTCTTATTATCCGTTTTCACTCTTCCTAAACTTCTTCCTCCTTCGTCTTTTTCTTCCAGCTTTTCCTTCTTTCTTCTACGTCTTTCTTCTTCTTCTTCTTCTTTTTCCTTGCTTTCCTCTTTTCTTCACACCTACTCCTCCTAGACTCAACTTCAACCTACTCCTCCGAACCTCGAATTATCTCCTACTCCGTCATTTTTCTCTATTTCCGTTTTTTTTTCTAACGTACAATTCTTCTCCTCCCCTTCTTCTTCTTCTTCTTCTTCTTCTTCTTCTTCTTCTTCTTCTTCTTCTTCTTCTTCTTCTTCTTCTTCTTCTTCTTCTTTACCCCTTAGTCCTCATCCACCTTTCTTCTCCTCCATAGATTATAGATATGAATGATGCCTTTAGCATCTTTCGATTCGGCATCTTCTAACCGTGGCTTTTCCTCCTTTCTAACCTCTACAATCTGTACTGCTTCTCTTTACTTCCCTCACTTCGCCTTATCTAGAATCTTGTCCTGCTGTATTCTTGGGCCTTTTCTCCGTGACTACTGCAAATTACTTCAAGCAGTAATGCAGGTGTTTTATATATAGGCCAGGGGCCATTCAGAGAAACAAGGTGTTTTTTTTAAATATATATATATATATATATATATATATATATATATATATATATATATATATATATACATAAATATATATATATATATATATATATATATATATATATATAGTACAGGTCAGGCTAGCAGTGTAGCATAATATAATAATATATTAATAATATAAAGCAACTTCTGATATGTGATCGGAGAGGGGAGAAATATGAGCTAGTTTGTGTAGCAAATCCACATTCTACTATTTATATATATATATATATATATATATATATATATATGTGTGTGTGTGTGTGTGTGTGCGTATGTGTGTGTGTTGTATGTATATATATATATATATATATATATATATATATATATATATATATATATAAACTATATTTCAAAGTTATTCAGTAGCAAATAGAGTGGCTTCAGGTCATGTAAATAAAGAAAGAAATGAGCGTAGTGCAGGATCGAACCTGCATCCATCAAGAAACCGCTTTTATGCGGCTCTGCTCTCACCAAACACACACATATATATATATATATATATATGTATATATATATATATATATATATATGTGTGTGTGTGTGTGTGTGTGTGTGTATGTGTGTGTGTGTTTGCATGTTCCCTATGCCAACAATATGAAGTATCAGAAGATGGTCAGTTTATGTCTGACAATGAGTTAATAATAAAAGCATTCATGCTGAAACTATATTTTGCTTGGTACCGAATTTACTCGGTAGCAAATCAAACGGCCTCAAATCATGTCAATAAATAAATGAGTGTCAAACTGGGATCGAACCCTCGTCCACTGAGAAGCAACTTGAGCGCGACCCTGCTCTTACATAGTCAATGACACCCTTGGCAAGGCAGGAATAAAGAAAACTAGGAATTACATAAAATTAACTCAGAAGAATTATTGGATTTTTTTCCAGTTTATATAAAGTCAGTAAACAACCAACTTATAATTAGATTTTTAGAAACAGTGTTTTCATTTTGTGTATGTTTACCACAAAAAAAATACTTTTTTAAGTATAGAAAATATAAATACTTGAGTAAATTAAATTAAGCCGTCCACTCTTTATGCTTCATTCGCTCTTTATTCAACCTCAAAATAATTTCATTCGCCCTTGGGTGAATCATTCACCAGCTTAAGAAGCACTGTCCTTAGCAATCCCAGAAAGAAGATATAATTAAATAATAACAAGACTACACCAGAAATTGTGAAGATGACTGGAATAGAACCATACAGAAAATGAGTGAGCAGTAATGTTCTGGAAGATGTGAAAAGAAAGCTGTTCAGAAAACTAGAGGTGCGTTCGGCTTGCTAAGTTGAAGGGTGTCGTACAACAAGCCACGGTTATTTTTTCCTTTTGGATTCTCGTAATAAATCCGTTCGCTCTGTCGTCGATTATCTCGCCCCCCAAAAGATTATTTCTGTATCGAGCAAGAAGAGAAAGACAAATGTTTAAATGCTAACATATAACCCTTGCCTTGAATATACATGTAACCCATTTTCCAAGCTTCTGAATCTTTCGTGAGTATTATCAACAACGTACGATAGTTGACTGATTACACAAGTAAATGAGCTGAGTAAAGTTCAAAGACACTTCTAAGATTTCCATGGCATTGTATAAATCACAGCAATGCAAACCTTCACATGAAATATATATATATATATATATATATAATGATTAAAAATTGTGTCATCCACAGACAACTGTTACGTTGTATTACAACTCTTCCGTATGGCTATAGACTATCCAACATCCTTTCCAGTACCACGAGGTAAGAACGAAACCTTCGCTTCAGACCCAGAGGCAGACATTCTACCCCTGCCCTACGCAGAACTATTATGAGTGATATAATCATAAAGACATCATTTATCACATCTTATCATACATAAAATTGTCCATTCTTCTGATATACAGACGCTCGGCATAAGGGAACACATATATATTTACATGTGTAAATATTTGTACTTACGATCGCCGAATGTAAGTGCGATTTCAGATTCCTAACTTGCTATAGGTACGCTGTCAGTTCAGATGATATGAGCAGCATTCATTTTCCTTATTATTCCCATTTATGCTATCTAGGACTGTTCAATAAGCTACTCGGTGAACACTGGTGCCGGGCGAAATATAGTTCTTCTAATGTCTTTATAATTATTACATACTGTTAGACATGAAACCGTCCATTCTACTGATACACATATATAGTTTAATGCCGTTTAAAAAGACTTGCAGAAAAATGTCAATGGCAAGGAATTAATGCATAAATTACTTACTGATTAGAGCTATTTTCTTTATCTAGTTCTATTTTTTTATAGCACTACTGACCTGAAAACGTATGCTGTTCACCTTGCATGTACACCGCTTCATTATTATCAGTTTTTGAACACCATTAACCTTTATCCTTTCCTTCCCTGGCTTTTTATCGTAACTTTCCAGAAGCAGTCATTCTACGGCAGAGACTAAGCTTTCGGTGAGAATCGAACTCGTGCCCCCAGAGGAAGGATGCGGTACCGTCGGGCGTAAACCTGGCTTCTCTCCGGGGACGTGATTTTTCTCTCGCCGGGATTGACGAGCAGTTGATATGAAAAAAAATGGATCAGTATGCACATCGTATAGCAATAATCAGCAAGATAATCTTGCTCGCCTTGGTTTATGAGTTCGATCCTCATTCACTCCCCCACTACTAAGGGTCTGATACTAAACTTCTATGCCTATGATTTTTTTTTTAATGAATAAATAAAAACGGATTAGGGCGTGCGTTGTATCGCAATGATTAGCAAGCTAATCTTGCTGGCTGTTGTTAGTGGTTTCGATCCTCATAGGATCTCCAACAATTGATGGTCTGATACCAAACTGCAATGTTAATTGATATTTTCATTTAAACAAATAAATGAAACGGATCAGACAGCATGTCATATAGTATTGATCAGCAAATCGGGGCGTTGTTAGTAGGTTCGGTCCCCATTCGACTTCCCACTATCGATGGGTGATACCAAACTGCTATGTTAATGAATGATATTAAAAAGAATGAAATAAATAAAAATGGAATAGGATACACATCATGTAGCAATGATCAGCAAGGTACTCTTGCAGGCCGTTGCTAGTGGGTTCGATCCTCATTGTATCTTGGATCAATGTCAAACAGCTACGTTATTAACTTTTTTTCCAATGAATAAATAGAAACGAATTAGGACGCATATCGTACAGCAATGATTAGCAAGCTAATCTTGCTGGCCGTTGTTAATGGATTCGATCCTCTTTGTATCTCTCACTATTGAAGAGTTGATACCAAACTGCTATGTTGATAAATGATATGAAAAAAATGAATCAGGACGCACGCCCTAGAGCAATGATTCATCTTGTTGGTCATCGCTAGTGCGTTCGATCTACATTTGCTCTCCCAGTACCAATGGTCAGATACCAATTCATGCTACGTTATGAATTAATACACGTATTTAATGAGCAGCATGACTTTTTGGTTTTTCTGTCCATAGGATTGAATTCTTTCACTCAGGGGTAAATATTTTGCTGATAAAATACCCTCAATCCACCATTTGGATCTATTGAGTCTCCCACTGAAACGAATTCACTACATTTCAAAGAAATTATTTTATGGAAATTCAAATAAGTCTGTGAATTTTTCATGGGGCTAACTAGTTGGTGATAATGACTTTCAATACATCAGTGAATAGAAATAAAAATAACAGGCCCGGTTAGTTACTAACTAGAAACTGTCACGGAACCAACGTCTTTTGACAGCATGCCTTGTGTTAGGTGATCAATTAAAAAATTGGAAATAGGGCTGTTCAATGGATACGTTATTTCTTCAGCTTTTTGTTGGATCACTGAAAAGTCCGAATTTCCAAAGGCATTTCAAGTAACCAATGTAGCAAAAACTCACATGGTAAATTGAACCCCACACTAAAAACTCATTTAAGGAGGTGGATGTTTTTAAAGAAATACGTTTTTTTTTCTCTAGACATAATAAGGAATAAAGGTTTAAATGTTTAACCCTTTAGCTCCAATTGTTGCTGCCTATACGCGCCAGATACTTTCGTAGCCAGCTGGGTAGAATCACTTAAAAACTGAAGAAACTGAGGTTGGCTATCTTGACAGATTTAGTTGACGATTTCTGCTGAAACAATTGCCGAATTACGCTTGTTTGAGTGCCATTACGGAAAGGCTGCTTGGAGGGTGAGGCTCATTGAAAATTTAGCTGAAGCAACAGATGGCATCAGGCGAAAAATGCATTATTAGTCCAAGTGTGATTGTGTATCTATTGATGAGTTGGGTTGTCGGGGGGGGTACCTACCTATCAGAAGGAAAAAAGAAAATGGTAAGAATCTCCCTGTTGCATCTACAGCTATCAGGTGGGTGACAATTCGAGAAAGTAGATACTTGTAACAGTATCTTCAATATCTCGGTTATTAATTTTGATAGTTTTGTTTATTTGTTTTTGTTTTTCAGTTTTTTTTCGGATTTGTGTTGTCGATATTGATGTTGTTATTTTTTTATTTTTTTAGTTGTTGTTGGGTTTGTTGTTTTGCTTTTGTTTTTTGTTTTTTACTGTTGGGGTGTTGTGAAGTTTTTTATGTTTTTTTGTTTTCTCTTAATTGTTTTTTGGGTTTTTTTTTTAGAATTTGGTGGTGGTATCCACATTCGGAAAATTGAAAAAAATATCTGTAACGCATAAGTAAATTACCATAGCCCGCGCATATCTTTGAAAAATATCAATACACGATTCTACTCTACATTGTTGGTTCTGAAATGACAATAGAGACCAAAAAAAATAATTTTTTTCGGATAATAAAAACAATGTTTTAGATGGTGCCTGGTGGTGTACTCATGCATATTGTCAAGGCTGTAGCCCCCCAAAATATGACCAGGAGCACCCGGATACACACACACACACACATGCACATAGATATCTACGTAGATACAGACACTCAAAGAGAGAAGAATATGTAGCTCATTTGGCTGGTTCGTCGGGCCATTTGTGGTGCTTTTAGGTCTAAATTGCCAGCCACTCGCTTTCAAACTGCACATACATGCACCTACACACACTTTCATTAATTGAAATGAGTTTAATGAATCAATAATAAATTCTTTAAAAATAAAAAGAAATTTAAGTGACTTATTTCAAACGATTAATTTTTTAAAAACTTTTAATAAATTCATTATATATGATGATATTGTTGGACTATTTTCCTTGTCTATTTATCCACAGCGTTTCAGTTGTATACCCAACGACCTTAATCATTTTTTTCCGTTCTTTTATTTTGGAATAGCTTCCTAGAATGCATGCTAATATTGGACTAAATACGTTACATCCATTTTTTTTCTATTTCTATACATTAGTATTATGTTTTGGTACCAAATTCTGAGTTGCTCCCCTTTAATTAGATGATCCATTTACTTCTTCAGAAATGGCCTTTTTGATAAGGTGGTCCAGGATGCTATTTAAAATTTGGACTATATATATATATATATATGTGTGTGTGTGTGTGTGTGTGTGTGTTTGTTTGTTTGTTTGTACAAGTAAATTCAAGACAAAACAGGAGAATATCAGCTAAAGAATACACTGTTTTTTATTCTTCCATTTTATTCTTTGTTGGGTTCATTAGCAGACTAGTTCCGACAGTGTTGGCTTCATCTGTGCATTGCACGTTATATATATATATATATATATATATATATATATATATATATATATATATATATATATATATATGTGTGTGTGTGTGTGTCTGCCATGACAGTAATTAATGCACATGCATACACATATATATCTAACATGAAATAGACGCATTGATATTTTCCGTCTATTTTATGTTAAGATATTATTGTTTAGTGCTTTTTCAAGTTTTTACAATTATATTTTTCTTGCTGTTCCTGCTTTCTTAAATATTGATACATAAACACGACGTCCTCAAATATAACTATCATTCTTTCGAAGTATTTCACGGGGGGAATTCAAACCACCAACTCTTGATTAGTAAATGAAGACTAACCAACAGCGCTAAAGAAGCATATACACTAGAGCTAATTTACTATTGAATATAAATCATTTGTGCCTGACTTCTGAAATCTTTCTCATATCCAACGCTGAAACTCTCATTATATGTTCACAAATTGAAGAATCTTTGTCGTTTTAAGAAGAAAACAATTATAAGGTCAAATTGAATAGAAAGTTTGGTGTAATTCACTTCTGCAGGTTTAGGCGTGCATTGTGTTTTCAATTTTCAATTGAAGATTCCCAAAAGATTTGTATCTTGCGTCTTCCAGAACAGTTTCCGTTAGTTGGTGTGATTAAGAACATATTCATAATAAAAGTCTCTACAAGATGACAATTTTTTTTAGATTAGTTGTGTTTCACAAAAGTTATTACAAAATTAAAGTCGTCGATTTGAGTAAAAACTAAACTTACTCATATCAATACACACACACATAGGTCCACACAAGCAGTTATTCAACACACATGCACACACACACATGTACTCACACATCAAGATCGATATTTGTTAAGCAACGTCTAGGTACTTCAGCATATTCGTGAGGCACTCACTGTTGAATCAACTCACTTCCAACGGCTTGCATGACTAACCAACTAACCTCTTCACGACAGATATTGTGCTTGATATCAAGATTGCCTGTTCAAATCGTTGTTGTAGCCCAAATAAAAGCCGTGATTTCAAAAACCGTTTTTCAACACAGACAGGCTCTTCGCACTAAAACCATTGGTACAATTCAATCTTCAAACCCAGCTTTTAGGGGTTCAAAGTGATGGGACGGACAAACAGTGAAAATTTGCCTCCCCTGAGTTAGGTGAGGATTGTTTTTGTTGTTAGGGTTGGACTGCAATTCAGACTAAAGAGTGACCACAATTCTATTGGGATAGCAATTACGACTGACTGTTCGAGCGTAGTCTGAGATGACCCGAAATCCCCTCTTTCTTTACTTTTTTTTTTTTATTTTGTTTCCTAATTCTATAGTCTGATTAATTTACGCCAGGCGTGGCTATCAAATAAAGAGACTGTGATTGTGTGAGTGGGCCCATCCATGACAAGCAGACGCATGCACAAACCCTGGGGTATATATTGGCCAATAGGCAAGCATGAACATCCCATGTAAGCTTCAGTCCGCTTGCGTTTTTAGTTTCAGTGAAGTTGTCATATTTTTTGACCTGCCAGAAAAATAGCCAGTTCCAAAATCAAACAACGTGACAATTCAAAATTTTCAATTGAGTTCAACAAGACAGCTACCGAATCTTTTCGTTTGCTAACTTGAGTTGATGTCACGTGCACATATGCTCGAACGGCACAAGATATTTAGATTATTCATTTATATATGTATATATATATATATATATATATATATATATATATATATATATATATATTCATATTCATATGTATATATATATATATATATTCATATGTATATATATATATATATATTCATATATATATATATATATATATTCATATATATATATATATATATATATATATACATATATTCATATATATATACATATATATATATATATATATATATATATATATATATATATATATATATGTATGTATGTATGTATATATATACAACAAAGTTGGCCTTTTTTAAGTTTTTGCTTCCTCATTTGCTCAGAGAGATTACTCTATGCAACATTATTTTTTAACATTTTGTTCCCGGGTAATAATACCGAACGTCGTGAAAGGTTGAACGACCGTAGCCAGCAAAGGTGGCGAAGGATTCCATTCTTTTTTATGTGTGAGTGTGTTTGTGTGTTTGTGTGTTTGTGTATGTATTTGCATGTTCCAGCACTCCTGGCCTTACCATTTTGTCTACAAACTTAAAAATCTGCATCAATACTCTATTACACATCTAATTTTTTAAAAGCTTTTTTAGCCTTTGTAGGGGGGGGCATATTTTGGTGGGTTTATCAAAAACATCTAAATTCTCAAGAATCTCTATTTTAGATGTGCTCCAATGGAAAACACCTGTGATATCATAGATAGAATCTATTCTGAACAGATGTATTCTTCGACTGAATTCTATTTACATGACTTCAAATTTTGACGCTACGGTTGTTTAATTATTGAATGCGATGGTGGGTTCTCTGAATCGTTGAGTCCTAAAATGTATAAAATCCCAATTATTCCCTTCAAACTTTGATTTTGAAACTAGGTTAGTGATAATTAGAAATATACCTATTTCCAAATGGACAACGGGCGATTTTATTTACAAATAAACAATTTAAAAAAAACACTACCGGGAATTTAAGAAAAAATGCGTCGCTTGGTGTTATCCATCGAAATAATTTTTTTGAGTCTGGCAAAATGTATAGCAATATTCGTAAATAGAAAAAAATGAACGCTCATTCATTTATTTGTACAAAGGTTGCAAATTTCGTTTGGGTTTTTAGCAATTTTGTTATAGTTTTTTTTTTCCAACTGTGATGTTCCTAACAGCCAAAATACAACACTAGTTACCGCCCCTTGATTTTGGATCTAAACGTCAAAATATCCGAAATGTTATTTTTATGTGAATACATCGCTTATTCAAGACTTAGAAAAAAGTTTATAACAAATAATAAAACCAACAAACATAAGGACAAAAAAAAAAGTAATGAGAGAACCTCTTATCGTTCAAAGTGCTAAAACTACTGTTTTCCGCTTCAATAAATAACATTAGTCACAGTAGGACCTCGTTATATGCGGTAGATAGTTCCAAGGAACCCAGCGAATAATAGCAAACAATATATACTAGCAGTGTTGCCAAATTTATTTTCATATCTATGCTTACAATAGGGTAGACAAAGCATCTAGAAATATCTAGATTTTCCAGGTATAAATCTAAAATCTAAAGAATACACACATATATATATATATACATATATATATATATATATATGTGTGTGTGTGTGTGTGTGTGTGTGTATATATATGTATATATATATACATGTGTGTGTGTGTGTATATATATATATGTATATATATATATGTGTGTGTGTGTATGTGTGTATATATGTATATATATATGTATGTGTGTGTATATATATATATATATATATATCTATATATATATATATACATACATACATACATATATATATATATATATATATATATATATATATATATATATATATATATATATATATATATATATATTACTTTATTCTGCAAAATCTAATCTGTTAAAACATTACCGATTTTATCGAAAATGATACTCATTTTATCACTCTAAATTAAATCAGATTATTTAAAATACATAAATAGGTATCTCAACTGAAAACATCAAGTTGAAAAACATCTAAATAGGCCCAACCCCGGATTAAGTGAAACTGCAATTAGTGATTCCATGGATGGTCAGGTGCAGATTCTACCTTATTTGATATTCTGAGTTTCAATGATATTTCTAAAAGATAACTTATCATAATCTGCCACGGCCTCATAACTAAATCGATACAGTATTCTCATCAATCATTGAAATTGGTAATTCGGTCGAATATTTGGCGCGATTTCCAGTTTTTGTAGTGGTTTTTGCATAGTTCATCTAAAAATGAAAAGTGATAAATCATTAGAAAAAATATTAAAAAATCACAATCAACAAACAAACACCAATGACAACCACATGTAACTGCAGACAAAAATACACATTAAAGGAAATTGCCTCTAATCCACTTTCAAAATTTGTGTCCAACGATTGTGGCATATGGATGATGTGAATCGAATAATATGGTTAAAATGTTTGCCTTTCTATCAAGTGTCGTATTAACCATGAGGCCCCAGGGCCCAAGACTCTGTCAGGCTATAAAGTGGACTTGGTGGGCTCCGAGTAGTCCATTGCCTGAAAAAAATAGCTAAATTTTTGGCTCACAAATCGATTTTTACGGTAGATAATAACAATCAATTCAGCTATTTTTGTTCTTATTTTAAAATTTCAGTCACGAAATTAATTAAAGACAAAACCTTTAGGTGCGAACTATTAATTAAAAGCATTGTACCAGCATTTGTTGTCAGAAACAATAAGCCGATGTGTTTTGCCTGGAACAGTGATTCTGAACACACGCTCCACTAGGGGACAATTTGAATATATTAGGAGAGGGCAACTTGAAGTTTGGGTATAAAGAGGGAAAAACATTTTACGGCTATCTATCAATCTATCTATCTATCTATCTATCTATCTATCTATTTGCATGCATTGTATGTATTTACCTTCTTTACTGCCCGGCTATTTTTTTAGAAATAAATACGCGTAAAATATTTCACCAATGCCTTTTCCTATATTTTGATGTGTGACTTTTTTCGAACCTCACATTTAAAACATATTCTTTCCGTACGACTAACGTAAAGATATTTCTTAACATTATCATGAAACACATGTTTCACCTCTCAACATATGTTACCGACAAGTTTGGTTCTTTTATAATTTTTCCCGATTTCAAAAGACGGATGTGATTCCCTTGAGGAAAAAAAGTGCTTTATATTTCAATATTATCCTATGATCTATCTTTTATAAACTCAATGAGTTTCTGGTATTTTCGAATATAATGCCAAATGCAAAACACACACACACACACACACACACACACACACACACACACACACACATATATATATATATATATATATGCTCTTCCAACTCTGGAATGGAGCACTCTAGTAGATGGGAAATAATGCATAAGTAAATGTATCGCTCAATTCAGTCCTACTGATCATCCAGTTCTGCGTAGGGCATCTGCCTCTGGGTCTGAAGCGAAGGTTTCGACCCTACTTAGCGGTATTAGAAGGGATTCTGGATAGTCCATAGCCACACAGAAGAGTTGTGATACAACGAAACAGCTGTCTGTGGATGATACAATTATCAATTATATTGATATAGATAAAGATATAGATATACTCGGTTGGTATATCATTTGGCCAAGGCATAAATAAAATAAACAATTAAAGAAAATTGAACTGCAGCAGGAGTCGAACCTGTGACCGATAGGGTATCCTTTTCAACGTTGTGTTGCACTTACCATTGAGTTAGACAGCCTAAACAGCTGTTTTTGCACGATTTTCTTTAATTGTTAATTCTTTTTACGTTGTCATGGCTAAATGATATTTTGACCGTGTGATACCGGGAAATCTTTCCAAGTGTAAGTTTCAAAATGTTATCACCCAATTTATTATCATTTTGTCGGATCATATATCCATTTCTTTATAACATATATAAATATATGTGATACTTGCACCCCGTTTTCGAAAATGGTCATCTCATGGTGCCATTTCAAAAAATCACTCCACTATGCCAAGAACGGGTGTGACTTTTAAATCCAGCCAGGAATTTAAAATTTCTCGCTCAAAATCGGCTCACAAGAGAATTGATCTTACAGGTACATGTTTACAATTTCCGTATACTCTAGCATTTCTTTTAATCTCCCTGCAGACTTAAATCGTTTTCCAGAGACTTGACAGGTTTTGTGATATGTGACTATTTGATACCTCGCCTGTTGTCTGTTGCCATGGCTTTATGAATGACTTTTTTTCCAGCTTTAGAACCTCCCACTCATATGACAAGTTAGTTTGTGGCGGTCACCTTTGTGAACGTGTCACTCAAAGACAGATATTTCTCTTCGCGTTTTCATTTTTAATGTGAGATTCCTCAAATGTAACTTTCCCCCCGGTGAATCGGTTTCCGCCAAGAATCACGATCGTTCGCTTGAGTCTCCCAGTGGTCAACTGAGATATTTGCAGCTTCAAGTGAAACCTTCAAACGATCCTCGTACATCATCTTCAGATTGTGAGTAGGATATTTTCCATTAGCAAGCTCTGGCATGAGGTTTCTTCCTTCACTCGGTCTTACTAAATAACCACTCCATAGCAGTCTATGCTTCATAACTATGGCTCCTATACAAACACAGTGACATCTCTCAAGCGCCTCGACATCACTTCTGTGCATTTCCCAATGCACACATATAATCCTATGCAAACATTGTTGGTGAAAGCGCTCCAGCTGTCTTATATGGAGACGATTGGCTATACGTGTCTTGTATACATAAATTACAGAAGCATCGTTCACTTTTATCTCCATGTTCAACTTTGGCGTTGTCTTGGCTGTCCGAATGTATCTCTGGCTTTTTTCTTAATCCTATAAGAGATTTCACTGTCAAGGGTCTAAAACCTGTTGACAATGATTCTAAGATGCACATACATTTCCACCACTGCCAAACATTTACCACATACATAGGCATTTGGCTTCCTATGTGCAGGTTGAAATATCACCACTCTTTTCTTTAGATTAATGCTGAGGCCCCAAAGCAGTGCAATCTTTAGTGAATCCATCATACGTGTATTAATTATTATCATAATTAACGCTCCCTTATTCAGGGTTTAGCACTCTTTAAATGAGGCATCTCATTCATTATAAGCTAAATAGCAATGCTCTTCCAACTTTGGTAGGGAACACTCTGATGGATGGGGAATTGTGTGTAAGTAAATATATTGCTTATATTCAGTCTTACTGACCGTCCAAATGGATGGGATAATGGATAGTCTAAAGCCACACTGAAGAGTTGCAATATAACGAAAAAGCTGTGTTTGGATGACTCAATAACTATTATATATATATATATATATATATATATATATATATATATATATATATATATATATAATATATATATATATATATATATATATATATATATATATCTCACTTCCTTTAGTTCACATTATATATATATATATATATATATATATATATATATATAAAAAGGTCTTGGAGAGGACATAGGGTGTCAGGGTAGAAGGGAAGTGGTTTATTGTTGGATTGTGTGGGTAACTTAGGGATAGTATAGATGGAGGGGTGATGAGGTTAAGGAACTTCATATGTATTAACCTTACAGGTCATTGAAAGTATGTTGGCCTTGATTTTGTACAAGTGGAATGCCCTATAAAGGTTTTAGTTGTTATGGATCAGAGTGACTGTGAAGTTCTCTATATTAGATATATCTGGGAGAGGGTAGAGTGTGGATGTGAGGTTGTTATTTGTGGGAGGATTATGATTTAGAGATCTGTTTGGTTAAGGTTGTTAGGTTGGTGTTAGGTCCGTTAGGGGAGAGATATTTGAGTTTGTTGATCCATATATCAGGGTGAAGATTTCTTTTAATAGCTCGTTACAGATTGTAATTCTGTTTTCCTTAAAAAAAAGATTTTCAAATAGCCATTTAGAAGAAATCTATGAGAAGCAGAATGTGCAATTTGTAATGAGCTATGGAAAGAAAAGATCTTTACTCGTTTTATAATTGCTCTACTAATGGTATTGAACACTCTTTTGAACTATGATCTACTTAATACATATATACACGTTTTTGTATACTTCATTATTGTTCTCATATATATATATATATATATATATATATATATATATATGTGTGTGTGTGTGTGTGTGTGTATATATATATATATATATAGAGAGAGAGAGAGAGAAAGAGAGAGAGAGAGAGAGAAAGAGAGGGCGAGAATCACTAAGCTGACGAATGCGAAGGACACCGGTACTTCGTCACCGACCGTATATGTACTCGAATGGAAGATGTCACTTAAGAGATGGAAGCAAGAGGCTAATAAAACTGATATTCTTCTTGAATTTTTAATCACAGTCTCAATGAATAAATATAAATCCTGTCCTTCAATGTTAGTTATTTCATTAAAAAAAAGTTCTACTCGCATCAATAGGTAACCACCAATTTATTCTCCTGATATGTCAGAAAACTGTTGAAAAAATTCAGTTGCGCATATAAAAAAATCAGAAAATTGCCACCCTTGTATATGTCGTTGGCTATCTATGTGTATTTGTAATTAGCACCATCAGAATCCTTTCTCTCCAAAATGTTGATTTGGTAACTCCAATCTTGATCCAAGGTTATCTCCAAGTTATAATATTGAAAAGCTAGTATTAGAAAGTCGCCATTTTTTTTCAATCCAAGATGATCACCATACTGACATCCGAGAAAATGGAATCAAGTATTTTCTGATTTGTTATTCTATAAGGTTTCCAAAAATATAGTTTTTATGATCCTGTTAAAACTTGAACCAAATTATCAATATTTATTTTATATGACATCATTGCTAACGGCGCTGGCACTAGTAAATAAATGCCGGGTACCTCGATTAGTGCAGTTAATTCGCTTAAAAATTTTCCATACTGTCCGGAACTGCACGGTTGGATGTCTTATTCTAATCTGATGTGTTTTATGTCAGCTTATACATATCTACACCAAAACCCACCACACCTAATTAAAATCAAACTATTCGAGGTATTCCTGTGAATATAACTATTTCTGTCCCATAAAAATTGTTACATTTAATGCGCGGAATGTATATGCAAATGTAATAAATATTATGGACAATGGTAGTAATATTTAAAGGAATTTTTGAAAATTCCAAGGGAGGCAACTGTGAGAAAAAAAGTAGTTCAAGGGAGAAAACTTAGTAACTCTTTCGACAGATTTCTATTACATCCAGGAGGGATTAACGAACCAATTTTTGAAATAAGAACGTTTCGTTTAAAAATAACAATAAAAATAATACGACGTCAACCCGTATTATTTTCCCTAATTTCCATCCAAAATGTTTTATTTGCATTAACTATGAAAATAGTTGAAATTACTGTTATCACAAATATATTCGGTAAAGTCTGTTTCCTTTCCGACAATTAGCCGGCTCACATTCAACCTATGTAGATTCTACCATTAAAACATGCCTGTTAGCTCATTAGATTCAGCATAGAAGATATATTTAAAATCTTTAATCGACTGAAGTTTTAGTCAGTATGAGACACGCTAGTAAATCGAGAAACTGAAGCAACTGTAGAAATTCAATTAAAGCTGTTGTTTTTATATGGGTCACACTATCCCGAATTCTATAAAACCGAATGTTGAAATCCCGAACCATTAGAATTAGGAATGGTTCAAATAACTGAAATCACACTACCGAGTGTTCAAAATCCCGAAATAACTAAGGTTAATAACTTCAAATCTCAAATGGTCATTTGTTTTATACTATATTGAGGGGTTTTGAGTCTTTGCCAATGTCAGGCATTATTGCTGCATTCCTTACAACATAAAAATGATATTTCCCTAAGAAGGATTGGGGGAAAAATTATATATAAAATTATTTTCTTCTGTTAGAGAGTTGATTGTTAGTTTTTAATTTGTGTTTTGTTCTTGTTTTGTTTTTAATAACAGCAGTTAATTTTTAACTTTGAAGATAGCGTTCCCGTATCCTCTAGAATGTTCTTGAAACTGAAATATAAAACGAAGGACCTATTTTGTAAAACAAATTTTAGTTTTATTGTTAAAGTGTGTCGTACATTCACGCTTCATGAAAAAATTGATCTATTGTAGATTTAGTATTTATGTGAAATGAATTTATCGGGTGAAAAAACGAATATTTCAGGTATTTGGATTGTGATTGATATTTTCAAAACGAATTTAGAAATCGATTCAATTCTTCGCTGATAATTAATTAAAAAAAATATCCTTGTGAATTCACTGAAATGTTGTTTTGTCGAGCTCCTATCCAAGTGAGAGGCTGGAGTTAACTTTATTTTTCGATCCTAATTACAAGAACAAGAACAATCCTCACCTAATTCATGGAACTAAACTCTTTACTATCAGTCCGTCCCATCACCTTTAACCGAGCTGATATACAAAATTAACATTTAACTACCGTGATCTGGATTCACGACAGAGTGATTGGTCGGTAGCTCTCTCACCGACTAAGCCAAACTCACAAGTCTTTTATGTCTACGAAAATTTATTTAACAGCTGCGCAAGGGCTTATTTTATTTTACGAATAAATTAGTTTATACTAAAAATACAGAATTTTTATAATGATTCATTTATTATATATACAATGGGAAAGTTGCTGTGATCATCCTCGGTCGGAATAGAGATGGGGCTGGAGTTTCACCCTACAAGGCTTTTATACAATGGTAATGCGATATGTGAAGCCCAAGCAGGGACGGCTGGAAGGAGAGAAGTTGGTCATTGAAAGCAAAGTAAGAGTGAGAGCAGACATTATGAATTGAACTCAAGGTCTCGTTGGTGAAGTAGGGAGAAAACTAAAAGAGGAACGTAAAATACAGAGGAAGTCGTTTATCAAAATCACTGATAAGCTTAGAAAACGGTTCTTGTTATCAAAATAGTCGGTCTCAAATATTTTATTTAAACTGAATAAGGAATTTATATTAGATTCTCATTAATTTCATTTAAATTTCTCTAATGTTAAGTTGTTTATAGCAATCTATTCATGATAATGATTGTAAATTCATAGCAATGAATGTTTACTGTTGTCAGCCGGTTATCTGAGAGATCCAGTCTTAAAGTGATCACAATAAGCGGCTTCCTCAGTACTTATAGAATAATCTATGGAACACTGTTCGCAATGGAATTTCACGCACACACGCACGCACGCACACACACGAACACACACACACACACACAATCATCATATTAGATAAGATATTTGTTGGGTAGGGACAAAGGGCAAAGTTTTAAGAGGCGGTTGATTGACGGTAAGATTTAAATTTTCAATTTTAATGCAAAAAAAATCAGTAAGTATTAACTCAGCCCTCCGCACTGCACAGAAATAGACTACTTTATAAGATCCAATGAACTTAAGGTATTTCAAGTTGATGCGAACAGCAGTAGCTTAGGTATATATTCAGTCATAACAAAGATTTAAAGAAATTGCAATTTCCTTTTCAGTGTTAGACGATATGATTTTTGGATACATTTTTTTGTAAAATGATTTTTTTTTCAATCAATCAAATCACTTTCATCATCATCATCATCATCATCATCATCATCATCATCATCAGTCTCTTATCGTCCGTCGTTGGATATAGACCTTCCCTAGGATTCGCCACATCTCTCTATCGTGGGCGTCGCGAAGCCAATACTTTGTGAACCTGTTCAGTTCGTCTCGCCATCTCATATTCTGCTAGTTTCGGTTCTGCATTTGATCTCTGGAGATCCATGATGTAAGTCGTGATGTCCATCGGTCGTCTGTCATTCTTGCAAAATGACCAGTCTATTGCTATTTGAGTTTCGTAATGATCTCTATGATATCCCTAACTCCTGTTTTTTTTTCTCTCTCTAATAATCTGCACTATTTTGTGACCTCTCCATGTGATGTTGAGTATGATTTCCTCATGTGCACATTGCACGGTTCTCAGATCGTAGGTCATTCTTTATGTTAGGTTCAATGTTTCAGCTCCTCAGGTGACTATCGGGGGGACGCGTTAGTTGTATACTCTTTTTTTTTTTAGGACTGATGAGATTCTATTGCTCTTGAAGGTTGAGCTTGCTCTGCGGAACGTTTACTATAAAGAGATTCTTTGCTTGATTTTTTTTCTTCTTCTGAGGATTTCATGGATATTCAAAAACTGATGTGCAGTTTTGTGAATCGAGTAACTTCCCTTGGTATTTGAAAGGGTCGGTTGCTTCCCTTAGATTCCCATCTCCCCAAGAGTTAACTCCCTTTAAAAATCCGTCAGATATACTGGAGTTGGGGGTTTAGCCATTCGAAAGAATCTAGGTAAGGCCGACCCCAGAGCTCCTGGTGCCTCAGGCAGGCAAGCTAAATTTCGGTGCCCTTCAAAGTATAGTATCACCTAAAAAAAATCAAAGTATATGAATAGAAAGTTCATTATTTTATCATTTTCCAATTTGTATTTGGAAAGTCCAACCGTCTCAAATACATGATATGGGTCTCATAGCACGTGGCGCCCTGAGCCACTGCTCGTGATGCTGATACCTAGGACCAGCTCTGAATCAAAGGGATATGTAGATTTATAATCAATTATGCTCTGAATCAAAGGGATATGTAGATTTATAATCAATTATGCTCATATTTTTTAGATTGTTTTATAATTGCCTGTGACTCAAAAGCATACATAGGCATGTCAGTTTGAAAAAAATTTATTTATTATCCTTCAAATTCCATTTTTTTTTTCTGCTGGATCAGGTCAGAACTAGTATCACAAGAAGGGTCTGCGTCAGAAAAAAAAAACAAATAGCATTACAAAAAAAGAATTATATCGAATTATTTTTCTTCTTACGGAATCGAATTATTTTTCGTAATGAGAAAAAGTAACTTGTATTATAATTTACAGCACCAAGTACTTTCCAAATGTGTCATCCATTGCATATATCTTCATTAAAATGCAGTTGTATCAAAATTCCTGCGAGGATATTAGTATGTATTAAAACAAAGATTGCATTCTGAAAAATATCCTTATAATATAAAATATAAAAACAAACAGAATAAAAGGAGGGCCCTAGAGAATTTTCCCTGGGCTGGTCGGATGGAAATTAATGGCCGTATTGGATTTGTATTCTATACACGATAGCCGTATAATAGATAATCTAAAAGGTATTCATTTCTTTGAATAAGGGATCATTTTCCTGCTTGATGTTTTTAACATTTTCAACATTTATTGTGGAAAGATCTTATTCGATAGATTATAATTGTTAATATTTCCGTTGATAAACAATATAATAATTCATATTTTTTTTCAGGTGTTGTTCTCATAGTTCTCTCTCAGCTGTGCACGAATACACAAACAGTACACAATTAAGGGAATAAATGTGCACAAAAGGTTAGTTGCCTAAATTAATGAAGTAATGAGAGGAAGAAGCTTGATTTAACCGTTTCCAGCAACTTTAATGATAATAATCTATGGATCGATGGGTGTATTTATTCATTTAGACTTTGTATCACATAAAAAATAAGACATTAATTCTTTATTCAAACTGTGCAAAGTAGTTCAGAGTATACAACAAAATCTTAACTAATACAATAATACTTGTACTATACCAAAACAATCTAATACAGTTTTATGAGCCATGGGAGGTAGCTGTACCAAAATTATCTCGAAATATTTTCATGTTGACATTTGCACAAGCATTCAGTGTGCACATACTTTTGTCCCAGGAAACACATTTACGCAAGATAAGATTTTTTGCACACACTGTCTACTAGAAACCAGACGGTTCCTTGTGCCCGGGCGGGTGAGCTGAACTTTGGTACCCTTCAGAGTATATTATTATCTTATTTCTTTATCTAAATACTCCTTTCTTATTCATAATGCAGAAGAAGGAGAGGTGAACATCCTGCAAGTAACGAAAGAAAAATTGTCTATGAATAAAACCTTTTTGATGGAAGAAGTAGATAAGATAAACGAACATTTAGCAATAGAGTGAAAGCAATCAGGGATCCTACTGACAAGTGTTGCCTTGAGCTTCCAACCACAAAATCTGGAAGACTCTCTCATCATTCTGTAATACCGTTGGACATTTTCTCATTGAAGTTTTTTCCTTCTAAGGAGACCAGAGCCCTAACAAAAGGGTGAATCGTCTGTGACCAGAAGCGTGGTCAGAATTGGGAAAAGAAACAGGGAAGAAACCCGATACCAATCGAAAAATTAAAAGAAAGTATGAGACTTCTCTTCATGTTTCAATGAGTACCACACTCAGTAATACGCAACACTTCTTTTTGAAACAATTCTCGTCATGAAGATCCCATATATTTTTCGATTTATATTTTTGGTCCTCCTTCATTAGCACTGTATAATGCCGCTCAACAAAAATGGATTGCCATTTGGGTTGTTTTTTGTTTGTTTGTTTGTTGTTTGTTTTTTGTTTTGTTTTTTTGTTGTTGTTGTTTTTTTTTACTAAGCTCAAGATTTGTCGGGTAAAACCCAAGGCTATCATTTTCTGTTGATTTTTCTTCAATCGAAACTGCAAATAGACAGAAAATAATTTCTTTCTGAGAGAGCACATTGCACGCGTGAATTTTCCTTTCTAATTACAATACACAAAATAGTGCGTTTTTGAGCTGTGCAGGTTTTGGTGCAGAACGGTCAAGGTGTGTGCACACAAATACAAGTAAATATAAGTAAACATAAGCTGGAAAAGAATACATAGAATTATGGTTTTGAACAGTACAGGGTTTGGGAAACGAATTGATCGCACTAATCAAGGTATTACTGAGTCAAAATAGGAGCATTTTTTGTTTTGTTTTTTTGTTTTTTAATAAATAAAAAGATATTAAGGGATTGAATCTAATAATCCCTCCTCTCTATGTTGCTTCCCCTTGCGAAAAAGAGAGAGTGCGAGAAAATTAAGCTTAACATTGTTTATTTATTGGTTTGTTTGTCATTTTTTTCCAACAATTTGGATTTTTGTCTCTCATCTGATGTCGCTAAAATGCATCATCCGGTATTTCATTTTTAATATCCTGTTTCCCTACTTCAAAACTTACAAAGTTTGTTGAATATATAATAATGATAGGTACTATCAAAAAGATAAGTACTTAATCAGAATTAGTCAACGATTACGTACAAAAATATTGCAAAGAGAATGAATTCTTAAAACTGATTATTGAGTTGATGTCGAGATTGAAGAAAAAGCGGAATATATAAATCAACCAATATATGTGTTTACAAGTCGATATTGTATCATATTTGACACTTTGAATATTTTTCAACGAACTGGCTGTTCAACTGAAAATGAATGCGTTACAGTGGGATCCGACTTCGAGGTTTCCGACTTTACGTGAACCCCTGCCTGAACTATACGAGGAAATATGAAGACATATTTCTTTTTCGAAAAATAATTTGACCATTTCAAAACATTCATTACGTTAACACGTGAACAATTTTCAATATAGCGGTTCAGGCAGGATTTATGGCTCGTAGTTACGACCGAAATCGCATTGGACACACCGGTTCATGTACGATACCCGAAGTTAAGCAACATCGAGCCTGGTCAGTACCTAGATGAGAGACCGTCTAGGCAAACCAGGTACCGTAAGCAGCTGGAGATCGAGTAGAAAGTCTCCAGTTTCGATCCAGTTGACCCTCATAAAGAGGAAACCGATATCTAGACTATGTTGAATGGAGAAAGCCAAAAGACCCCAACTTCACTACCCTGAACCCTCAGGCTGCGTGCTGCAAGAAATGAATGAATGAATGGCGTGTAAAAAAATGTTCGGATCAAATTTGAAGCAATTGTTACCTACTTTTGTTATTATTTACCTTCATCTTAATTGTTATTGCTTTTTATCGCATGTTTCGTTGCAAAAAAAGCAATCACAATTCAAGGTAAAATAGTAGCAATAGAAAAACAATAATGATTTATAATACTTCATCAACTAAAATAAATGAAAATAAATTTAAGTAATTGAAATCTCTACACTGCAACATCCATTTTTTTATGTCTACATGGAGAAGCTGAACGACTAAAAAACGTACATTTCTTTTGGAATTGCTTCTAAAAAACGGTTTTCCGGCCCAGTGATTCATCATCATCATCATCATTTTCAATCCTAAGATATAAAATATTGCTACCTTCATCTCCAGCCCAGGAAGCTGAATAACCAGACCGAACGCACAATTAACAAGAATTGTGAAACAAAACTAAAACATTTAGATAGTTTGAAAAATATTCTTTAGGGTTCCAAAGGCGTAGCTAAGAGAGAGGCGGACCCTCTATAGAGAGGTAGGGCAAAACCTTTAGAAATAGTACTTCACCTGCATTTCTACCTACCACACATTCTGCCACAACAATAACAGATCTCATTGAATGGGAGTGGGGGGGCCCTAAGGTGCCAAACTCCTGAGACTCAAAATTTTTAGCTACGGTTACATCATCATCATTATCATCATCAGTAATCTTCCGTCGTTGGACATAGACCTTCCCCGGGATTTGCCACATCTCTATCGTGAGTGTTGCAGAGCCAATACTTTCTGAATCCGGCCAGTTAGTCTCGCCATCTCATATACTGCCGGCCACAGCTCCGTATTTGATCTCTGGGGATCCATGTTGTGAGTCGTGATGTCTAGCAGTTGTCCGCCATTCTTGCAACGTGATCAGCCCATTGCGATTTGAGTCATTAGTGACCGATGATCTTAAATTGAGTATAAGCCCTAGTGTCTGGAGATCAGTCTTCCTGGCAATACCTTCCCACTGCCTTGCTCTCGTTGATATGGATTCGAACTCTATACACGAATCTTAAAATTGATATTCTTTACTAAGTCTCTTCAGACGTATCGGATGAATTGGAAACAATTGAAGTTTGTGAAAAGATTTCCGGTTGGGTAGAGAATAAGCTTCCAATGGGGGGGTGCATATGCTGCTCCCTCCCCCGAACTTTAGTATTTTCTAATCCCTTACTTAAGAATCGACACTTGGATATATCAATATCGTTTTGGCCCCATCCCGAAAAAGTGACTATGGACGCCAATTTTGTGAAAAGAATTGATTAGCAAATGTTTTATTTATTTACATAAACTTTTTTTTATCAGGAACAAAAATATTGTACCTGCCCTGTTGTCAACAACTTCACGAATTCCCGAAACGAAAGAGTCGAAAGAGTAACGAGATAAGGGCTGCGAGGATAGGCAAAATATATTTCAAGATGGACACGTGATGATAAGATGAGTACAAGAGTCAAGCGTTCCTTTTTCAGACATCTTTAATTTCCACTCATTACGATTCACTTCACACCAAACAAACGGTCGATAGAACTTCATTGAATTACTGATCTTAAAAGACGATCAATTTTACCAAAAATTAACGACCGGTGGAACTTTGATTACCAAAAAGACAAGACGATTGATTACCTTGCTGTCGGTGAGTAAAAAATTCTTTTGCTTAAATAAGCGGATATATCCGCCCAAAAATCTATTTCCACAAACTACAGAAAGCAGACGTACAAAAAAATCCTGTTAAGCTGCTAAATACAAAGATCTACGAACTTTTTTTCGGACAATCCCATCTCATTTTCCCATCTTTAATCTTGGCGTAACGTTTTGACCGAAATATTCTACGTCCTCCTTCAGGTGTAATATGTAATATCCGTAAAGAAGTAGGGTCAGAATATTACTTATCATAGTTAAATAAGACCGTATAATGATTCGACCAAAACGTGTCAATATCAAAGATGGGAAAAGACATTGCATTGTACGGAGAAAATCGAATATGAAAAGCTCTTTTTAAAGTTATAGACAATCATGAAGATTTTCGTTTTCCCAACAGTACCTTTACTTCCCACACTCTCCTATATGTAACTATGTGGCTCGGTTTCTTGTCTCATCGGTGGCCCAAAGGAATCGGGTGGCCCCGAAGAATCGGGTAATATAACTGTAAAGAAATGAAAGTGTTGAATAGTTTAAAGTAAACTGCAAAAATGAAATGAATTACAAGAACATTTCAGTGGTCATATTCAAAGACTATGTATGTTGAAAACCTTGTAATAATAGTAAGGACTAATAACAGTAACAAAACATTCCAATAGAAATTATAAATTAACGCCATCCATGTATGTTAATTTCTATCACGTGCATTTTGCATGAACTTATATCGTAAATCGAACCCTCCACTAAAAACTATGTGGGGGGGGGTAAAAAAATGAACATAGGAACTTCACCGCCTATTGGGGAAAATGTGTGTGTGCAGAATTTTAAAGATTCAACTCTGAACGGTTAGAGTTGGGCAAAGTCTAAATACATGGATAAATTCACACACACACACACACGTATATATATATATATATATATATATATATATATATATATATATATATATATATATATATATATAGTACAGATCAGGTTTGCAATATAGCATTATAATATAAAGTAATGTCTGATATGTGATGGATTTATTTCATAGAGTGCTCGATACATTCAACTTTATACTCCGAGAGTCAAGTTGTTTTAGAGTAGAGCTGGAAATATGATAGGAGGTGGATTTGCTACGCAAAAAATTATGTTTCTGCCCTCTCTAAGCCTCATCAGTTTCGCCTGATGAGGCCCAGAGAGGTCAGGAACATAAATTTGTTTAAGTAGCGAATCCACTTCCTAATATATATATATATATATATATATATATATATATATATATATATATATATATATATATATATAGCCACATTGAAGAATTGTAATATAACGAGACAGCTGTCTGTGGATGACACAATGATATATATATATATATATATATATATATATATATATGTGTGTGTGTGTGTGTGTGTGTGTGTGTGTGTGTGTGTGTGTGTGTGTGTGTGTGTATGTATATAATTGTCAGAACACACGAATAACTTAAAACCAGCAAAAGAGTTTTAACTGGTTTGTTGTGAGCAGTGGCGGTTACGAAAAACAATAACAATGAGAATTCCATGCACAACAGATGAGATATAAGTGGAACGTTGATTTTCCTTAACATCCGGGTGGCCAATGTCTTCTGTCAGTATGCTATTTCATTTAAGATATTTCTTATTCCTATTTCGAAAAGAATACGGACAAGAAGAAATTCAAGTAGTTTACTTTAGGGGTAGGGAGAGAGAAGGGTAAAAAGGGAAGTTTGTTAGTTTAATAAGAAGATAGAAAGAGAGTGGAAAGAGAGAAAGTTAGGTAGTTTACTAGAGGGGGAGGAAATTTTTGGCATATGAATCTTATCCATGATTGTATAACAATTAGATAGAATCATAAAGCGACAACGAAAAATGGAAGGGACAAAGGAGGGAATGAGAGTACATAGACTTTGGCTGAGAGAAATACAAAGGTATGAGATAATATTTAGGTTTGGTTTTAATTAAGGTGACAATGACGAAACAATCTTCCAATGAGTACAACTAGTGTATATTAATGTTAGAACCCATGTATAACCTGAACCCAGCAAAAGTGATTAAAACGGTCTGCTGTAAGTAATGGTGATTAATGAAAATAACAGATAAGATATATGCGAGAAGGTGGTTTTTTTTTCTCAACTACTCGGTGACAGCTGTCTTTTGGCAGCATATCGTGTTGGGCTGATCAATTAAAAAAATGGGGGAAAAAGTGTTGATCAATGAATTAATTACTTCTCTAGCCTTTTGGGGGGCACTAAAATGTCCTAATTAAAAGCAAAAACAAGGGTGAACTCAAAATAAGGGACTAATTTAGCATAAATTTACATTGAAAATTGAACCCTCCACTGAAACTTCATTTTGGGAGAATGGTTAAAAAAATTTCTTCTACTCATTGAGGGGAGTATGTGTGCGAAATTTCAAGCTTTTAGTATGAACAGTTAGGGCTGTGCAAAGTACGGATACAAAGATACATATAAAAGTCAGAAATTTAATAAGCCATCAAACGAACAAACAAAAGGAAAGGCCCCTTGACCAGATAACATCACCATCAACCTACTCAAAAATTCTGGCAAGGTTATCACTAGGGAACTAGCCATTTTATTCAACTTATGACGAAGATTGAATTACTGCAATCACAATGTTGTTTCATAAAAAAGGAAACCCGAAAGACCTCAATACTACAGACCAATAGGTCTACTCAACTGCATCTACAAACTTTTCCCTAAACGAATCACCAAAACGCTAGACGAAAACCAACCACGAGATTAAGCTGGTCATAAAAGAAGCCATTCAACCATGGACCATCTCCATTCGATAAATTAACTAAAAGAGAAAGCAACAAAATATAAAATTCCACTTGCGGTAGCAATTATAGATTTCAAGTAGGCCTTCGATCCAAGGTCATTGATGCTATCATCCTACAAAGTGTAAACTCCATATATGTCAGAGTATAGCATAATATTTACCGTCACAGCAGCTCCTTTATCAGACTATAGAAAGACTCAGACCCTTTTCAGCTCCAAAAAGAAGTAAAATAAGGTGATACCAGCTCACCCAAAATCTACAGCCCGCCTCGAGATGATCTTCAGAAAGCTAAACTGGGAAAACAATAGAATCTGAATAGACGGCGAATACGTAAGTTACTTAACATACGTAGATGACATCGTGCTTTTTGCCGAGAACTTCCACGACCTCCAACTAATGATATATCAACTGAACGAAGACAGCAAGAGAGTTGGCCTTCGAACTTCGGCAAAACAAAAGTCATGTACAACAAACACGTCGGAAATAAACGCACAACGATCAAAATCGAAAATGCAAAACTGGACAAAGTAGACCCAGACAGCAAATACCGGTAGCATCTCTTCACTTCACTAAAAGGGGTAAGATCCTAACTATGTCTTATTGCCTGGAGAGTTTTGGAACGCTCAAAACAGAAAGTGTGTAGGTACCCCATCCTGACAAAGAACACTAGGCATTGTATGTATTGTACTTTTATTTTTGTACTGATAGCTACTTTTAAGAATTAAATGTGAGCCATATGCGTACAACAAACATGTTAGAAATAAATGTACAACATTCAAAATCGAAGGCGTAAAGCTAGACCAAGAAGACCATTACATCTACTTAAGACAACAAGTCTCCATGAGATTCTCAAGAGAAGAAGAGATCAAGCGAAGAATCACTCTAGGATGGCAAGCCTTCGGTAAAGCAACCTCAACCTTTAAGAACAAAAAAACCTCATTAATCCTAAAAAGAAGAGTGTACGACCAATGCATCCTCCCGATAGTCACCTATGGAGCTGAAACACTGAACCTAACCAAGAGACTGACCTGCAAACTGAGGACCAAGCAACATGCAAAGAATCATACTCAACCGCTCGTAGAGTGATCACAAAACTGCGTTGTGCGTTAAAGAAACAACAGGAGTTGGGGATATAGAAACCATTAGGAAACTCAAATGGCAATGGGCTGGTCATGTTGCAAGAATGATGGACAACCGATGGATTCCAAGAGATCAAATGCAGAACCGAGGCCGGCAGAATATGAGATGGTGAGATGAACTGGACAGGTTAAAAAAATAATGGCTCCGGGATTAGGTAGAGAGGTGTGGCAAATCCTAGGGAAGGCCCATGTCCAACTACGGACAATAAAAGACTGCAGATGATGATGATGATAATGATGATGATGATGAAATATATATATATATATATATATATATATATATATGTGTGTGTGTGTGTGTGTGTGTGTGTGTGTGTGTGTATGTCAGAACAAATGAAGAACCCAAGCCCAATAACAGTGTAGCGTTGGTTAACAACCTGATAATTTCAAGTTTTAATGCTGGGTAAGGAAAATCAGGCAATTTTTGGTGGATAATTCACACCATGACGGAAATGACTTTGAATTTCCACTCCTCACTCCAAAATCATGAATTTTATCGCAACGTAAACAAATAACTTGATGAGTGATGTAATGAAACTCAGAGCCAATGAGAAGAGGTGCATCGTACCCAGGCGTAGTCCAAAGGGGTGCAGCAGCCAAGAAGCTCTTTTTTTTTTTTTTTGATACATATTAAGCCTAATTCTTCTTTTATTTTCCACTGATATTCATGTCTTCTGATCTGTATTGAGCCTACAGTTAGTATCCGGCACCGCTCATGTTTGTTTTTTTGTTTTTTTTGGGGGGGTGCTTTTTTTGTTTTGTTTTTTTCCAATTGGACTTTTGAGAGCTCCAACAAAAACGTGAGAAGTAACTTGTCCATTTTTTTTCAATTTTTTAATTGATCACCCCACCCCCCAACAAGACATGCTGCTAAAAGACGTTGGTTACCTGACAGTTTCCATTGAGTGACCAACCAGACCTATTAGGTTTTTAAGTTTGATACAATTAATCATTAATCTGAAAAGTTATAATAAGTGAAAAAATCTTTCTTACGATTTTCCATGTTTCTTGACGCTTCCTTGATCTTACAAAAGCGCGATACCTACGTCACTTGATTAGGCAAAGCAAAAATGTGTGAATATAAGAGATCGACGATCAAAACTGTCAACATAGGTCTCTTCAGTTTTTAAGTCAGTCAGAATGGCTAGCTATATATTTATGTATCATGCGTATAGATCGTAATGATGGAGGTAACGGGTAGAAAATTTGAACATAGTTAGGTCCGGAAAAAAGAGATTGTTTTTTTTGTTGTTGTTGTTTTTTAAATCCTCGCGCTAAATATGTTTTTAGTGAGAGATCGATTCGTAGTGTTAAGTTTATGCTAAATTGGCCCCTTAGTTTGTGTCCGTCAGCGTTCACGCTTGTTTTGGTTTTTTTTGTTTGTTTTTGGTTAGTTCGTACATATTTAATGATCACTACCGAACAAAAAGCGAAAAAAATTAATCATTCATTGATCACCCTTTTTCCAATTTTCTAATTGTTCGCACCTCTCTGCACACACACACACACACACACACACACACACACACACACACACACACAAACACGGCCAGAAGGTGTCACGTGACAGTTTCTTTTGAATGACTAACCAGACCTGTTACTCTATTGTATTGGTTGACCGTGTCCGTGGCTATGCGAAAATGTGCCTAGCAAATTGTGCGTGGATGCTTTTTTTTAGGTGGGGGGTCATGTGGGAGCGTCACAGCAATCTCTCTGTCTCCAAGGTCGTTTTGTCGGTGGTACAATGGGACAACACGACTGGCGACCTTTAATGCTGTAATCTGTAGTGATTACTCATTAATACCCATGAGAGAATTCACGGGTATACAGATTTCCCTTGCTGTCCGAAAGTAGAGCGCTTCTATAAAAGACTTTCGTAAGCCGATATGACGTAAAGCGAAGAAACAATTACCATTAATTTACATGAGAAAAAAAGTTGAGCTTTCCCACACCCCAAAAAAACGGAAAGGATGGTATGTCAAGCTGACACATCGGAGGTTTTAGTGGTGGGAGGAACAGGAGACCGAGATGTAGAAGAGAAGGGAGGGAGTGCACTGCCTCTATGATGGTTTGCAAACAAAAGCTAAACACTGCTGCCATTCGTTTTTTTTTCCGAAGAATGGAATGTGGTGTAAAGCGAACTTTTGAAAAACAGGGATCAACAGTATTTGAATTCTATTAAACCATATTTTTTCCAGAAAAGAAACTAAAAAAGAAAAAAAATTGTTTAAGTGTAAGAGTTTAATTGTTCAAAATAGTGTGTAGGAGAAAATTGTTCCCTTAAAGTGGAAGAGTCCTTAGAAATGGGGCTCATTTCTCTATTTTCCGATCATCACCGGTTTTTCGCTAAATGCCGAAAATATTTCGGCCAATGCAAAAATTTGGTTCCTAAACTATTTTTCTTCGTTCACACAGTCAGATATTAATAATCATTACTTATCATATATATATATATATATATATATATATATATATATATATATATATATATATATATATATCAAACTGTTGATTATATGAGTAAATTATTCAGTCAGTTTTCTCCCAAGAAATCGCTAATGATCGCTCCACTAAACTTTGGTAAATATAAGAGCTGGGTTCATTGTGGATCAAAATCATAATAATTCGTTTTCATGCACAAGTAACAGTAGATAGAACTTCTTGATCCTATAAGTACAATAGATATGGTTCCAGGTTTAGAACAATAAGCTTTTTAATCGAAAAAACACCGGGTAATCTTAAATGAAACACCTTCTTTATTTCGCTCAATCCTTTTTTTTCCCTCTCTCTCTCTCTCTCTCTCTCTCTCTCTCTCTCTCTCTCTCTCTCTCTCTCTCTCTCTCTCTCTCTCTCTCTCTCTCTCTCTCTCTCTCTCTCTCTCTTAGTGGCATCTCCTAGGGTTAGTTGAGTAAAATAAATGATGTAAACATCAAAATGGCTAAAACTATCTTTATCTATTATTTTATCAAATGTTTCCCCTTTGAGAAAGAAGATCCTAGGAACGAGAGATAGCGGTGCCATTGGGGGCGCAGAACCATGAAATCAAAGATATACTGTCATCAGGCTCAACGGAAATCTGTTACGAATACACCACGGGAAAACATATATCCCGTAACAAATCTAATAGGATTTGGCATTTCAGGTGTGTGCATTTCGGAAATTTTTATACTTATATTGCAAGCCAGTTTCTTTTTATACATCTTTATAGAAACAGAGTTTACTGTTTTATCTGTAAAGGGATTCCAATATGAAAAAAGATCTTGATGTCAGGAATCTGTCACCGATACCAGGTGAACAAAGATATAGAAAAAATATTGGACTTCACTCTGATGATGCTCACCGTCAAAGGAGAGCGAAATATTTGACAAACTATAAAAACAAGGTTAGTTTCCGCCATTTTAATGTTGATATGATTGATTACTCTTGTCATACCCTGCGTGCTTCTCTGTGATTTAAGTCTCACTTCATCTTTGGAAATCTTTTACCAAACGATCTTTCTGGAGCTGTAAAGGGTTATCTATAAAAATGTTAGTTAAAGCTAATTGTCTCACATATAATATGTAAAACTCTGAACTAAACATTGGGGAGCCTGCCGTGTCGTGATGTTTAGCAAGAAGTTCATCTTGCAAACCAATTTGTGAGTTTAGTAAGGTCGATCCTCATAGGGTGCCCCTCTATTGCAGCTGTGTGTCGTACTACGAAAAGACTAGTAAATAACTATAAAAAGTTTCTATTGCAAAATCCCAAGATGCCCTTCTTTTTAGTAACGGAAACGTAAGATCATTAACCTCAAAGATTTTTCTCCTTTGGAAACCAATAAAAACAAGTATAGGGGCGTGGTTCCTAGGGATCCGTCTCCTAGGCTGCATCTTCCCATTATACGAAAAGGCTAGGGTCAAAGGCCGGTAAAATTGGGCATTTAAAGTTTCTGGCTCGTGTTATCTACACGCAAAGAAAATCTTCGGTGCTTGTGTGATTTCGGGCCACTCCTTAACCGAGACTCAGTTGACCCCATGCCATGTGAAACATAAAGCAATGATTTTGTCTCCATTTCTCAAACGATCCATGGAGACCCAATCATTGTCTTGTAGCGATTGATGATTTTCACAGGACCAGAGTGCAAGCCTAACACTCATGATAGACTGTCTCGAAGGGCTAAAGGGCTCCAACTGCCACGCTATTTTCCCATATCTAAGGAGAGAAGAGGATTTATGTCTTTCCTAACGGCATTTGTGCAAATTGGATGCACACTACCCAAGTCGGAGTTTGAACCCGGTTCCGCCGATTCCATTCCCCATGCCATCAATCATTAGGCCACCCACACCTCTTCCTTTCCTTCACCTAAAATTCTTCATTAAAAACATTCTCTAATCCAAATGCCCTCGGGAAAGACCTAAATCCTGCATGGTGCTCCGACGATCAACTTGGTCATGGGATAATTTCATTCGAGAAAAAAGAACAACTAAAAACAATCAATCGCTCAAAAAATCAAAACCTGTTAGCAACTTTGCGCAAAAATGGCGGTTTGATAAAAATCGAGAGGACGGGTATTTTTTGTTTTTTTTTTTTGTTTGTTTATTTATTTTAGAAATATCAAAATATTTGATTTTCAATAAAATTAATTTATTTTATATCATCCTAAAACTCTGAGAAGCTGAGACAGTGCATTGAGGCCAAATGTTTCGAATGTGATTTGCAACTGAATAATAGTGTGGAATTTGCTTCGCACGCATCTCTTGCTATATCATTATGACTAGTTTCTCAAAGCATATAATCAATAAATTCTAATTATAGAGTAGTCTCCTTTATTTATTTGTTTATTTGCAAAAGCGAAAAACATCCTGGTTCATCCTGGTCCAATCAGATTGCACTAATTTTCTCTCAAAGAGTAACCCAGCGGGTCAAGGGGCTTTCTTGTTTTCAATGAAATTATTTTACATTCAAAGGAATCGGAGTATCAAAGAATGCCAAATGTAATGTCGTTGTTAGCTTATTCTTCGCTAGTAATGACCAGGGGAAGGTTTGCCTGTTGAACATTCGCAGGATCGATGCTCACTGTGAAGACCAATCCGCGCAGTGTAGATCTTTCCGAACTCTTTCAAATAATAGAAACCCCGTGTTTTTTCCCCTACGATGTTTTTATTCTCTTTGGGATGATCAATTCAACGCACCAGGTTCACTCTTTAGATGAGTTATCGTAGTGCGATGTTCAGCTGCAGGTTCATCTTACAGACCAAGTTGTGAGTGCAGTAAGTTCGATTCTCATAGGGTACCCTACTATTGTAGCTTTGTATCGTACGATAAGATAAGATATTCAAAAATAACAATAAAAAGTTCCAGTCACAGATTCTCAACTTTTCATTTTCATTTTCGATTACGGAAACACGCGATTGTTAAATAAAGAGATCTCCCCTGAAAAACCAATAAGAATAAGTATAAAAGTCTGTTTCCTGTTGATCTATCCCTCAGGCAAGACCTCCCCATTACACCAGAGGGATATGGTCTGGGGTATCTCCTGACGCATTCGACAGAAGCTGGTGGAACTAAACTTTTTTTAATACACCTTGATAAAAATGTAAGTGGGATCCCTCTTTGAATATCAACCATGTATCAAATCTTACCCTCGTGAACTAATTGGATATCTTCCACATACAAATATGTGAGTGTCACTTTGAAAACGACTTTATGTGAAGGTTTACCCTAGAGAGGGGGCAGACAGTAACGTCTCCCAGATAGTATTTCTTCACCCTTCTAGAAGGGGTAGGATCCAGGGTGTGTCTTATTGCAAGCAACAAAAGCTGACGGCTCTGGGAAACTTTTAGGACGCCCACAACACGGAGGTGTGTAGGTACCCCACCCTGAAAGAGAACGCTAGGCGTTGTATATATCGTTCTTCCATTTTTGTACCATAGCTGCTGTTAACTTTGCAAACGATTTAACGTTAGCCTTGTTACTGATTATCACAATTTGAAAAAGCTAGGAAAAGTGATTGTTGTGAGACGGAGTTGTAACTGGAGATGAGAAATCCTTTTTCGCTGTGTTGGGCGCCGACGTAAGTGGTTTACATCGTGGTGATACACCTGTGCCCCAGCAGAGAGGCGACTTTCATCCGACGATCTTGTTGAGTGTTTGGTAGGATATGCAAGGAATCATCCATTACGAAATTTTAAACAATAACCAAACGATCACAGCTGAAGTTCACTACCATCAACTGATTAAATCATTAGGCAGAAAAGGGCTTCATTAGTAAAGAGAAAAGGGGGTTAACTTTATCATTATAATACACGCCTTCATACCACTCGAGTGACCAAAGATCTCATGGAAGCATTTGGATGTGGAAAATGATTCATCCATTATAATTTCTTGGCCTTGGTCCAATTGACTATCATTAGGTCAAGAGTTTGCAAAAACATTTTGACAGACAAAAATACACTTACAAAATTAGCTAGTCGCTTATTACATGTCAAAATCTAAGGAATCTGGTATCGAAAAACTTGTCGATAGATGCAATAAGGTTATCAAAAGCGGAGGAGAGTAGATTAATGATTAAGCGTATCTTCAAACACTACTATAATTGTATTTCAAAATAAATTGAAACATCGTGCAGAAGTTCTGTTACAACCTAATATGCTCTCTCTTCTGATTCCTTTGAATTTCTGCCATCCAAATACCTGACCTAAAAAGTGATGAAATTTTTCTTCTGGTGCAAGAAAAAAATCGTTCGTTCATCATTCCAATCTCATTACAGTTTTTGACGGATAGATCTCTTTGATCATTCACAGGGGCGCCATTTCTGTGGTATTTTTTTACTAGTACCATGTTGACTCGTTCTTATCCTTCATGTCCTGAGTATTGGGACATTGAAATTTGTTGCAATCATATTTTTTATATATATTTGAAGGACTTATGAAGAAAACTAACATTGTATGGTAAAGAAACATTTAGGTAAGCCTTAATTTTGAGCGTACAAGTACCACCAGGACACGCAGGTCTCAAACTAATTTTTTTCGACTTTGATCGTGTGAGTATATTTCCGACGTGATTGTTGCACATGACCTTCGTTTTACTGAAGTTCATACAAAGGCCGACTTTTTTGGCTTTTTTCATTGAGTTAATCTAGAGTTAGTAGGAGGTAATGGAGGTTTTCTACAAAAATGACGATGTCGCTCTGATATCAACCGTCTATTCTGATTCCTTCATTTTCCCAGTCTAGCTCGTTGAATTTCTAGAAGTATTTTGAAAGGGCACTTACCACGTGCAAACCACAAATGCAAGTGAATTCAACACCTACTGGGTCATCAGCACTTGTGGCTTTGCGTCAATCATTTCAGAAAATAACTGGAGGTACTTTTTGTAATATGAAACAAAGTACACATAACCAGCCTTCTGGTTCGTTTTGAATGAAGATAAGGCTAAGAGTGACAACAGTCATTGTCCCCTTCAAGCTGTACGCGTGTGCGCGCGTACACTGGTTTCTCAACCAGCAAAGAAAATGTATGGACACAAAAAAAAGACTAGTTACCTATAATCATGCACAATTTAATCGTTATACTTGTAAGTATAAAAATAATACATCATAATTATACGTATTGAAAATTATCTCTTAGTTAACTGTTTCTCTTTATTCGTAAGTTATGTTTTTCAAATGCCAAATAATGATCTGTGAATTGTGTTATAGTCATCAATTTATTTCAACATTGTGTCGCATAGAAATAAGAAATAATGATCGATGTTTTATTTAATCAAACAGCAAACTGAACAAATTAGATCAAAGTAAATAATAAACTTTCGACTAAATGCGTCACTTCTTAGACTGCAATCATACTTGTAAAACATGCCAATACAGTTGTATTAGCCATGAGAGATAGGCTGTGCCAAAATTATCTTGAAACAAGTTCAAGTTTACATTTGCACAAGGAATCAGTGCGCACATAGATTTGTTATGGGGAAAAACAATTTTTGCATACACTGACAACTAAAAATAGAGGAAATATTGACTGTAGGCAACAACGAGTCATTAGCCCCTGCCAAGAGTCAAGAGCTGACAAGATGTTTTATTTTGTTTTTGTTTTGTTTTGTTTTTTTCTGTATTGTTTGTTTTTTTAATTGGATGGCCAAAGACCTTTTCGTTGCTTTTACAGTATCAGATCTTGTCAAATGTATGCCACCGATAAGCACTATCACTTACTTTGTCCTACTTATATATTATCAGCACCAGGAAAGCACGTGCTTAGCCCTTTAAAAGAAAATAAGATTTTTGTATAGATTATCACACACATCCAATATATATATATATATATATATATATATATATATATATATATATATATATATATATATGCGTGCGTGTGTGTGTGTGTGTGTGTGTGTGTGTGTGTTTTAAACTCTTCCTTTTTTGAATAGCTTTTACTATTCACGAATTGCCTAAAACATATAGACTATTCACAAAAACCTCACGAGAAGATTAACAGGCACTCTAGATGAAAATCACTCACGCAGACGGACAGGCTTTAGGGTGGCTACTCAACAATAGACCGCCTACATACAATAAATCAACTAATCGAAAAGTCGTCTGAATAAAATGAACCACTTTTTGGGGGCCTTTGAATATTATGAGGAAATATTTGACTCAGTAGAACACCCGACAGTCTTCAATTTAATGAGAGAAGAAAGTTTTAACGAAATACAAGTTATTCAGAACATATACGAAAATGACACTGCAATAATTCGACTACATGAGGATATAAACGATGTAAAGAAAGAAGACGGAATAAGATAAGCAGATACAATATCACCTAAAGTCTTGAAAGCATCTTCCGGGAAACTGACTGGGAAGGAATGGGAATAGATATAGACGGGGAATATTTAAAGCACTCGAGATTTACCGATGACGTTTCCATGACATCAGGAACATCGAAGGAATTACTAAACATTTTGAGTGATCTAAAATAGGGAATGTAAAAAACAGGCTTAAAGATGAACAAAACAACGACAAAAGTAATGTTCGATAATAAAGACCCCAAAAGGATCATGAGAATAGAGGGTGAGGCCCCCTCGGAGAGGTTGACGAATATATTTTCCTAGGGCAAATAATAAAGTTTGAGAAAGACTATGGACGCCAAATGAAATGACGCATCAGGATCGGCTGGAAATCATTTCATATGAATAGAGCCATATCAAAGAGCACCATGCTAATGTGCTTAAAGTGTAAAGTGTACAATGGATGCACAATACCAGCTATGACTTATGGATGCGTATCATGGAAATTGACAAAAGTGAGAACCAACTTAGAATCGCATCGAGAGCTATGGAAAGAGCAATGTTAGGATAGGTCTAAGAGATTAACATGGATCAGAGAGAGCACTTGAGTGAACGACATTATACAATTAATTTGGCAACAAAAATGGAGTCGGACTGGGTACTTACCAAGAAGAGATGACTACGAATAGAGCCAAAGACTCACCGGTTGGTGTTTATAGGAAAATGAACGTAGTAGGAAAAGACCAGATACAAGACAGAGGGATGAGACAGAAAGTTTGGCTGGTAAGACATGACATAGGTAAGTGCAATCACCGTTGTCATGGAAGGAAATGAAACGGGCCTTAGTGGACTTATGATGGCTGACAATGATTACATATAACATACGACCACTGTGTAGAGAGACAGATAGACAGACAGAGACACTGGACACATGCCTGGACGAAGCATATGGAGATCATGGGACGCCGAACCTTTAGAATTTCCCTCTCAATGGAATCAGAATTGTTCTTCTCCTCTACTGGTTGCCTTCCCAAAGCCAGAGAGCCCAATCTAGCGCGCTATTCTATGGGGGAGACAGATGAATGCATGCCTCTCCCATGGGTATTAGTGCAAAGTGAACATAACCAGCCTTGACTAGAGTTTTGAACTTGCCAATTCCATTGTTCCAGTTGTTACCAAAAAAGCTGATCACTCTCTCTCTCTCTCTCTCTCTATATATATATATATATATATATACATTGTCTAGAAAGCTTTGCAGTTTTAAACATTACATCTTTAACTTTTTCAAAAAATTTCATTTCAGTTGATTATTTCCCAATAACTGTCAATGTAATTTACGTGATTTTTCCAGTGTTTTTTTTTTTTTAATGTTCTACACAGGGTTTGATATTATGTCACTTTATGCGAATTTTTCTTGTTTACCAAGTGACTGTTTCGAGAATCTAAAAACAAAACAGTTATATTAACAACAGCGTTGATCAAACACCATCTCCACCTAAGCTATGATTTTCATATACAGCTTTATTTCATTATTTTGGGGGCTGTGTCATACTACATGTACTTTGTTATTTTAGATAGGATATTGTCATTATGTATTGTACTCGGATGTTATTTTATACATCATATAATATATTTTTTTGAAATACAGGGCTTAATTACGTAGGTTCCCCAAAAAATGAATTCGACTATGAGATAAGTGATTATAACAACAGACATGATTCGCTTTTTGTGTCACTTATATTGAGTGTTCACCCGTTGTGTCAGTTTTATTATCGGATTGCATGCAAACCAACTTATGATATCATCTTTAAGAATACTAGGTACACAGAAGAACGTCTATTAGTTGATTTTCTTTCAATATATTGAACCGAAGAACTTGGCAATTTTTTTAAGATCACTAACCTTTGACTTAATTTTTCACGTTATAAACCATTTTGCTTCCATCAATTTTATAATTTCTTCTAAATGATCAAATAAAATAAAATGATCTTGTATGTATATAGTTGAGACGAAACCACACAATATTATAACCGTTAGTAACACCTATATGGGACATCCAATTCATATACTTCAGACATTTGTTATTTGGTATTCTGTGTTCAATCTCTCAACCCGCTAAACTACCAATCAGTCAGACAATTGGACCAGAGCAAAATGTTTTCCCCTTTCCCTGGTTCTAGTCAATATAATGATCTTTCATACTGACAAGGACTAAATCTATCTCTTTTACTTGCCTAATTCTCCTAACATTAATATAAATGTATTTGATTTGATGAACACTACTTATTTTTTTTCTCTCATATTCCCGTTATCATATTCATCAATTTTGGTTATTATTTCATTATGGTCAAACTGATAAGTTTTAAAGAGATCAGGATGTCTAGTCATGGCTTTATCAGATTGTCAAAAATTCTTATCCTTTTCATTGCCTTGATTAACAATTCTAATAACTAAAGATACTATTTTCGGAATAGAATCAATAAGTCCAAGTGTAACACGCGCTATCCTTAAATACTCTGATAATATAGTCCCATAAAATATACAAGATAGAACACAACTTTTTTTCTAAATGGCATACATACGATATGGGACAGAAATGAATCTCGTTTGCCGAACAAATTTATAAACAAACACTTTATTCTGGATTTTAATATCCAAATGTATGAAAGCTGCTCGCATTCCGTTATGTTCACTCGTTAGTTCAAGATCTTTGTGGTATTTAGCTCAACAAGATTTTCCGAATTCTCCCCCACCATTAAGACAATATAAGTCATCAACAAAACGGGAACGACCTAAAAATGCACGAGCTCGCTATATATTAGTTCTAGTTAAAGGCGACATGAATATATATTCATGTCTAAGTAGAAAGGTACAAATTAGCCCGACGGGACGCGGGATCAAGCCCCATGGGGATACCTATAACTGGATGAAATATTTTGTTAGTTATTTTCAAGTGATTTTCCCAATAAGATGACTAACAGTTGCTATTTTTTTGTTTTACACTAGAACGTTTGTAAACCCAATATACTTACTATTTCCTCTTGCAAATGCAAAGCCTATTATCTTATTTGATTCTTTTATAAGGTCGCCATGGGGAATATTTGTATAAAGAGTGATAAAATCGTAGGTTGAGAAAAATGTAGCCCCTTTACGGGTGTTTATATCCAATTTTTCTTTAACGTGTGTAGAATTATTTACTACCCACCAGAAGAGATTCAAATTTCTAAAGAATCTATTTAGTAAATTTAACTAAAAATTGTGCATATGTGTGTGTGTGTGTGTGTGTGTGTGTGTGTGTGTGTGTGTGTGTGTGTGTGTATGGTAACAGAGGATAAAAAAAATAGCGATCGGCTGGCTGTAGCTCCAACAATGTTCAAAGGTAAACTGCGGGGTCAAAGTCTGTGACAATCAGAAAAATAATTTCATGACAGGAAATGAAAGGATAGGCTTATCACATTCATTGTCAAAGAAAAAAAGGTCAACTCTGTTGATTCTCCAGCAACAGAGGAAATGGTTGAATGCTTTTGTCAAACATATACGATTGTTGCCGTGTTTTGTTTTTTTATCTGTTATGTAACATTTCCTCGCGCGCTCAAACAACAGTTTAGTGCTAAATAATGTGTGGAGGATTCAGGGCTACCAGCTCTAAGCACAGGGATTTTATTTGTTTAGTTATCAAGATTTTGGTGTGTGCAAATACCTTTGGTTTGCGTGGTCAAAATGCAGTCGATTGCACAGTTCCCAGTTGATCAACCTCCCCATCCAATCATGCATTTTCTTGTATGTTTTCTTTATTGATTTTTTTACATTCGCTCACTATGTGATGGATTCATTTGCTGTCTCGTCTATTTTAGCCCATTCATCGTCAGGTTTGATTGCGTTGTTTCAGGCCATTATTAAGATCGACCCAGTTTTTCTCTCTATGTTTCTTTTGTATAGCAATGTCTGTGTCATTTGATCCTTAATTCCTAGGGTTTGTCGTGTGAAGTATCTGCATAGTTGTTTTCTTCCCACTTTTGGATTCTTTTTTTTATTTTGTGAGTCTCCTGGCTCCCCAGTCATCCTTTTAGATCTATTTCAGTCGTCAGTTGCTGTAACAATTCTTTCCTCGCTATGTCTCGTATAACTTCCTTGCACACTTCCAAATCGATGATGATGATAATGATGATGTTGTTGTTGTTGTTGTTGTTATTATTATTATTATTATTATTATTATTATTATTATTATTATTATTATTATTATTATTATTATTATTATTATTATAATAACGACAAGTCACAACAATACTCATGGAATCTCATCAAAATTTAAGCTTATTCCAGTAGAGCTGTAATCTGGATGCGTTGGGCAATTCTCTTTAAGCTCTTTGTTAGGTTCTCTGGGACTGTTCCGAGTGATCCGACTACTATTGGTATTACTACTGTCTCCATTCTCCTTATATTATGATAAATATAATCTCATTGAGTTTTCACATCAGCAGTGACTGTTGGTTTTCATCAAGTGGTTAAGTGTTTGCAAGTCTCAGTAGTCCAGGAACCCCATCAGCTGATTCCAGCAGTGCTGTCGTCTGGATTGTCTCAGCTCTTCTCCGATTCCTACTTATTCCAACTTCTTTGCTAGTGTTCTTCTAGACTGTTCCCAGAGCTCAGCTATTTCTACCGTTTTCACCGTCAAACTTACAAGCAGATTACAATCCTGTGTGGTCCCCCGTGCAAGTACTGATCAGGTTCGATGCCGCTCAACTTCTGTGTAACAGTTTTGTGTTCTCGTCTCATATACGTTTTTGCCCTCCCCAATACGCATTTCACAGACACCCTTGTCCTTTAGCCATTCTATTTTGAACTGCTATAACCCTTTTAGCAAGCTAAACTACAATCGCACGCCGATTGAGTCATCCTATTTCATTAATGGACGTATCATATAGACTTAAGGGTTTCCATTCAGTACACTGCTCTACCCAATAAACTCTCAGGACCCTTGGCCATCTGGGCCCTATTGCAAAGCAACAGCTATACACCCCTCTGATAGGCCCAACCCATAATCTACAGATCAGACGGTTCTGTTTTACGATTGGGTTTTTTTTTCTCCTGTTCTCTAAACACGATCAATCACGTCATTGGTCCGATAGCAATAACCTTACAGACTTTGGACAGATCTTCAAGATTGCAACCAAGTCTCTGATAACCTCAATGATAGTGGGAAGGAATTACACTCACAATGTTCTGTATGATTACAAGTCCACTCGTAACACAGTCATTCGAGGTAACTGACGTTTATGCTCCTTTATTTTCGAACATTGTTAATCATAGCAATTTTTGAACGTTAATTAGTTTTGGTGTAAGGCATAGATATGGACAGGGCCTATGAGAAAGAGTGCAGCTGTTGTATAGCACCGGATACAAAGTGGAGTCCAAGAGTCCCTTGATCAATAAAGGACAAGAGTGTTTGCATAGGGGGGGTTGTCGAAAACAGCTTTGCATTGTCTTATAAGAATCTTTCTCGAGAGCCATGAATATGGAGTACCCTGTTAGAATCAAACTGACCACTCAATAGTAATGATCTACAAGGTTGGAATGCTAACCATTATACAATGGAAAAGCACCAAAACATAGTTACATATGAACTTCCAGGTCTTCTGGTTGGGATCAGTTGTATCTCATCTCATTAGGAAGCTGATGTTTACAATCAGTCGTCTTCTGTACTCAGGCGAGACACGGGATGAATAAAGGGGGCTAATTCCTGTGGATTTCAATCTCAGGACATACGTCCCCATCGCACAAAAAGGGATCGAGGGTCGACCTTACACATGCAGCAATGGGGTTGTTATTTAAGACTGACTCATTGGACGTTATGGCAGTGGGAGGTGCCGAGGATTCGGACGTAAAAGACTTTCCGCTTTCCGCCACTTTTCGGAAAAACGAAAAAATTGCATAAATCGAACTTTTGAAAAAGTGGGACAACTTGTATTCGAATTCTATCGTGTTTTCTTTTTCGATATTTTTTCTAAGATTGTCACAGTGGAAGTGTCCTTTGTTTGAAATGGTGGGTAGGAGATAATTTCATAAGCAAAATTTTATCTTCAAATGGAAGAGTCTATGGTTACAGACAGAGAACCGAAAAATTCACGCTGTTCATTATTTATTTATATATATCATATCCATTTACATGATAATAATACCCTATATAAAATAAAAAAACTACGTGTATGTGAAAAGTTATGTATTAAAATTATAGCTGAAAGGGGGTGCTATGTTAATACAACTGTTTTGTTTTTAAAATCCTCGAAACGGTTACATGGTAAACAACTGAGGATCCAAACAAGAAAAAAATTACACGTTGTACCATAATAACCAAGTATAGGCAAAAAAGAAAAAAAAACTCCGAAGAAAATTACATAATTACATTAAGAGATATTGGGAAATAAGTGACTGAAGTGACTCAAAAAAATTGAAGTTGGATGTTTAAAACGGTAACACTTTCTAGACTATATATATATGTGTGTAATACAAATCAGGAATTTAATATAATATAATGCAATATCTGATGAGTGATGGGTTTATTTCATAAGGTGCTCGATACAATCAACATTAAATATCAACTTAAATTAAAGTAGAGCTTAAGATATGATGATATTGAGGATTCGCTACACAAACACGTTTATGTGTCTGTCCTGTTTGGGCTTATTCGAGCTAATGATTCAATTTATTTTTTATCCCTATTTAGGACGTTTTGGGGATGTCTATTTTTCTAGGACTGAGAACCTTCCTCTTATTCTATTAATAAATCTTTTCTTTTCCTTTTTTCTTTTCCTTGTTCAGTTTTTGGTCACTATTCAACATGTTTTTCTGTTTAAACATAGTGTAGATTCTTTATTGTTTGGTAGTTATGAATAACAAATTAGCAGGAAATGCTTTAGACACTTTCCTTATCAGTATGTGGTTAGAACATCAGCTCTCTGTGATATGCTTCCCCTCTGAGAATATTTTATTCTTACTTAAACGTATTCCCCTGTGCTGGGGTTATTCTTAAAGTGGCTGGAGTTATAGAATAACAGCATTAGTAATGCTGCTACAACTATCGTTGATAACAACGAGAGGGATATGATAGCTATGGTGGTTAATTTTTATACCTGTATTTGGAGTGTTAAAATTTTCTTTAATAGAAATTTTGATCAATGTCGGTACTTTAATGCAACTACATTTTTTTTCCATTTGGTAATTCTGCTTTTTGTTTTTCATCCTATTGGCTGAGGAAAGGATTTCAAATTTTTCATTTAGGCATAGGTAACATATGGTTTCAATGTTCTAGCGTATCTGTTTTGTTTTAATATTTTCGATTTTATTGTTTGTGGGAGATCGCCATCGGTTAATATAAATAATATATTGACAGTGATGTACTGTTCTGTATTTTTCGTTTACATGATGATATATGGTTGGATAATTTTAGTTTAAAGAGTGTTTTAGATATTCCTATATAGTATTTCATTTCTAACGGTTTCTCTTGGGATGATATTACAACTTGATATACAATATTCAATTTTAAACGTTTGTTCTGCAAAGGGCGTCTGTTTCTATTTGTACAATTGAAATCTAGTTCATTTATGCTTTCTCAATTAGTATTATTTCTAATTACTTTATTTTTATGTTTTGTTATGAACTTATCAATTTGGGAAAAAAATAACATTCGCAGTGACTTTTGCAGTAACTGTATACATATGATTATTATTCATCTATTCGGTTCACTTGTCTTTTTAATTTGTTTGCAATATTTTTCAGATGCGTCCACATGAGACACTTTTCGGTCGGTCTATCCGTCGGCCGATCTGTTGGCCTGTCGGTCTCTGCGTTAGATATCAATTTTCTCAGCCGTATAAAGTTGGATTGATATGAAACTTGGTACAGACCTTCGGATGAATCATTTTTATCTATGTCCTCCTCCCCTTCATCGTGCTACTACTATCACAACTAGTAAGGCTACTACTACTTCTTCATTAGGAATCCCTTTGAAATCGGAAATCATTTTTACTTCTTCTCTTTGGAAGCCAGCCTCTTCTCCCCCCCTCCCTCTTTTTCTTTTCTAACGGGCTGAGGAAAGATTGGGAACTTTCAAGACAATTCTAAGTTAGATTGATTTGAAATCGAAGTTAGACTTTGGGTCTATCAGGTGTACCATTATTGTAGTCCTCTTCATCTTCGGTTGCTGAGGAAAGTCGACGGTCAAGGACGTATGACTGACTGACTGACTGACTGACTCTCTCTCTCTCTCTCTCTCTCCTCTCTCTCTCTCTCTCTCTCTCTCTCTCTCTCTCTCTCTCTCTCTCTCTCTCTCTCTTAAATGAGAGAACATCAAAACCTAAAAAATTGACCCAAGATTTAACGGAAGACATTTTTACATTACACCGTCATCACGTCGTGCTTTTAGCATTATTTATTTGCTTTCTCCTTTAATTTTTAGATACTGAATTTTCCTTTTTATCAATATAGATTCTCTTAATTATTTTTGATTTTCTGAGCACCATGCGACTCACGCCATCTTTAACATGGGGTCTGTGTGGGTATTAGGTCTGTGTTAAAAATGGCGCATGAATAAAACAAAATGAGGGAATTTGTGAAAGAAAAATTCTGGATTGAAAGAAAATTTACTGAAAAAAAGAAAAAATCCGTTTTCAAAAGATTTTTTTAAAGAAAAATTCTGTGTTTAAAAACACGTTCACAAAGAAAGATTTCATATGTTTGTTTGTTTTTTGTAAACAGGAAAATTCTCTATTTTAAAGGCACTGTGACATAACGTGACGTAATGGCAGTGAAGTATCAAAATGTATTCCATTCAATTGATCCAATTGCGAGTCATATCTGCTACCATTGTGTCAAAAATACTATTTTAAATACTGTGTGTTGTTCCAATTGAGTCCAATAAAATAATTAGTTTTGTATTCCATAGCAAGGATCCCACACTTATCTGGAAGAAGTTCATTTGATGAAGCTAGTGGTGTAGAGCTGTGGGAACGCATGGGGTCGGTGTTCCCTTACTTTTAGGAGGAAGAAGAGCGGCGTTTCCACATTACCAATGTACTACTAAAATGCTCTACTGATAGGAGAAAATAGCCAGTGAATGTCCAAATACTCATCTAATATGACCTGAAAACATCGCTAAAACGGGTTAAATTCTTTTTAATTTTCCGGCGGAGGGGATTAAAGTACCTCTCAAGAACAGGAAGCCCTGCGTTACCCCCACTTGTATTTCAACACGAGACTATTGGGTAAAACTCTATCTTATTTTGCAACTCTTCACACTTCAGATTAGATGAAGATGAGAAGATCCGGTTCGGAATCTGATAGACTGAATATTCTGATTCGTAGGTACACTTGCGTTGTTTTTAATCAATATTTAATCTCTAAGTTAAAAGTGGGTCTGAAAATTCGAGTAAAGTCTCTAACCGGAAGCTAATTGTATTTATGACTGCACCAATCGTTTGAGCATCGGGTTTAAAAAGCAATGAACTAAAGTACCTAGAGTTATCTCCCTTCCGAAAATAAGCAGGACTTATTGAGAGATAAGTTCATCAACTATCTTTTTTTTTATACTAATAGTCCGATTTTGTTCGCCTGTACCCACCGAGTGGTTGAGACGGTGCATTTGAGCCAGTAGTATTGGATTAAGTGACCCCTAAAATACGGGGATTTGAGGAACACCTACCCCCAAATTCGGTTGATTTTCATTATCATATTATGTTAGGGGGTTCATTTAGAATATAACAATAATGCATACCATTCTTTCCGTCAGTCTTACGTAACTAGGTCTTTGTAGTATTTCCGTTTATTCTTTTTACTCCATTGAGAAATTTGTGAGGGGGTTCTATTTACGATGTTACTATAATCTCAAACGGGACCTTCATTTTCCGTCCATCGTACAAAACAATGGCTTTGAAGTATTGTTGTTACTGATATTTACGACATTGGGAAATCGTTTTTTCCAAGACAAAAATTTAGGTATTGGATCTAGATAACCCCTAAAATGCACAAACTTGAGGAATGCAAAAAGTTCCAGGTGATTTATGTCTGAAAAATAATATTGTGTGGTTTGCGTTCGTGCGCGCACCGATTAGGGACCCAAAGGGTCATAGGGTTGTATGACGACGACGGCAATAACAGCAATAATAATAATAATAATAATAATAATAATAATAATAATAATAATAATAATAATAATAATAATAATAATGGGCGCACTACGAACTGATCCAAAGACACTGAGAGTGAGACTGGAGGAGATCGGGATCAAGGGAAGGATTGAGACTGTACAGACCACAGCACTGCTAGGAACTGCGCAGATACTGAGGAAAGTGCTAGAAATAATAATAATAATAATAATAATAATAATAATAATAATAATAATAATAATAATAATAATAATAATAATAATAATGATGATGATATGATTCCACATAGCTGGATACTCGAATGCCTTAGAATGTTCAAAATTAGCGAACCGGTGGTTAAATTCATTGGAAATTCGATGAAAAACTGGAAAATAGACTTGAAAGCCGCAGGGGACAAACTAGCAGAGGTAGGGATAAAAAGAGGAATCTTCCAAGGAGACTCGTTGTCCCCATTATTATTTGTTCAAACAATGATACCGCTCAACAGAATCCTGAAGAACAGCAAAGGATACCACTTCTCTAAAACAAAAGGAAAGGTCAACCACTTAATGTACATGGACGATATAAAATTGTTCGCAAAAAACAGGGGAGAGCTTGAGACTCTGTTCAACGAAGTAAAGGAATATAGCGAGGACATCGGAATGGAGTTTGGGATAGAAAAATGTGCAATCATGGTAATGCACAAAGGAAGGCTTTCAATGACTGAAGGAATTGAATTCCCGGACAACAGCAAGATTAGGGCATTGACCGCACAAGACCGATACAAATACCTAGGCGTCCTTGAATGTGACACGATAAAACGGGAAGAGATGAAGGAGAAAATAAAGAGAGAATACCTTAAAAGGATAAGGAAAATATTAGAGACCAAATTAAACAGCAGAAATCTAATAAAAGAAATGAACACCTGGGCTGTGTCAGTAGTTAGGTATACAGGACCATTCCTAGGATGGACAAAGGAAGAACTCCAATCAATGGATAGGCGAACAAGGAAACTTATGACAATGCATAAAGCATTACACCCTAGAGATGATACAGATAGACTATACGTTAAGAGAAAAGAAGGTGGCAGGGGGCTCATCAGCATAGAAGACTGTGTCCAGAGAGCTAAAGTAGTCCTAGAAAGGTATGTGCAAACGAATAGTGAAGAAATCATAAAGAGTGCGAGAGATAGTGCAACAAACAATAAAGTAGAAAACAATGGAACAGTACAGCAAACAAGAAAAGAAAGATGGGAAGAGAAAAAATTGTATGGCGAGTTTAAAAGGCAGATACAAGATGTAGCAGACGAGAAATCATGGACGTGGTTACGAAAAGAAAACCTTAAGAGAGAAACAGAATCGCTCATCATGGCAGCCCAAAACAAAAGCATAAGGACAAGCTACATAAAAACAAAAATCGACAGAACACAGACAAACAGCAAATGCTGCATGTGCGGTGAAAGAGATGAGACAGTAAACCACATAACTAGTGAATGTAGCCTACTCGACCAGAAGGAGTATAAGCATAGACACGATAGAGTAGCAACGATGATACACTGGGAACTAAGCAAACAAATGGGATTCAACCATGAGGAAAAGTGGTATCAGCACAAGCCAGAGACAGTTTTGGAGAATGACAACCACAAACTACTCCGGGACTTTGACATCCAAACTGACCACCTCATCCAGGCAAGAAGACTGGACTTGGTAATAGTAGACAAAAAAAGGAAGGCCTACCAAATAGTAGACGTTGCTGTACCTGCAGACCATAGAGTAAAAAAGAAGGAGAGTGAAAAACGGGAAAAATACCAGGACCTAGCAAGAGAATTAAGGAAGATGTGGAACATGAAAACCAGGGTAGTACCGGTCATAGTGGGCGCACTAGGAACTGTCCCCAAAACGCTGAGGGTGACGCTGGAGGAGATCGGGATTAGGGGAAGGATTGAGACCGTACAGACCACAGCACTACTGAGAACTGCACGGATACTGAGAAAGGTGCAAGAGATATAAGGACTGCAACGAATTGTAGCCCTGACATGATAGGTGAAAGAGAGAGGAGACGTTAGCTGAAGATCTGAGGAGACTTATTGTCTCTCAGTCTTCAGCGATAACCACTGGGCAACCGGTGTGAAACTGTAAAATGCAGTATTACTGCGACCTATGAGTACTAGGAGAGGAGGGCTGGAGACTTGAGGAGACTTGCTGTCACTCAAACTCCAGCGGTTACCACCAGGCAACTGGTGCGAGATTGCAAATAATAATAATAATAATAATAATGATAATGATAATGATAATAATAATAATGATACATCAAATGTCCTTGAGTGCTGTTATCATAATATATCTCTTGAGATAAATATTTCATCCTTGAGTTATAAATCATATTTTAGTTCGTGTTCTCATATGCTATGGTGGATTTCATTGCGATAAAAACCTCTATGGTAATGTCAATGTAAATTATAATCAGAGACAGTTTTTTGACATAATAGAAAATTTAACTAGCTTAAAAGACGACCCGAGTTTAAAATTTCAATTTTGAGTTAGTTACTATAGATTTTCATGAGAGCAAATATTCACTCTTTAGGTCTCGAGTCAAGTCGGCCCATTACCAAGTTGGCCTCCCACCAAGTTGGCCCTAATATATGGCCAGGTCGGCTCAACCCAATATCAACTCGGCCTAAGGCCAACTCGGCCTTCCTTACATTAGTCGGCCCTCTTTGTTGAACAAGTCGGCTTTCCTATTCTTTTTTGGAAAAAAATATCTGTGGATTGATTTTCGTTGCAAATAAATACGTATAATTATGTTCTAACTTTCTGGAAACATTGGATTTTCTACAAAAATTACCTTGAATAGATTTAATACACGGAAACGAACAAAAGAAAAAAAATGACCATAAAGCTTGCAGCATTCTTTTATTTCGTCACAATAATTCGATTTTGTAATGAAGTTATTTAGAAAACCTTTGGACAAAGCAGAATTACATGTATTTATCTGCAATAAAGATTAATCTACAGAAATTTTTTTCAAACCAAAATAGATAGGCCAACTTGGTCAACAAAGAAAGGCCGACTTGACTAACGTGAAGAGACTCAAGTTGGTAGTGGGCCGACTTGACCTGTTACCATCATGAAGTATCCAGCCAATCAACTATAACATTCTTTCGGTACTAGCAAGGTTTTGCACCTCTCTTGAAAATCAACATTTAAAAAAGTAATTTGAATTTAACCCTAACCCTACCTATTTGGGGGGAGTGGCCGTGCGAGTAACGGGAAGGTGAATGATCACGTTGTACTAAGACCGTTGGGAAAGTCGTGAATCAATCTCTCTTCCTCGTTATAGGTAAAATAGAGTAGAGTGAAGTGAATGACACCATTTCAGATACTTGTCACATTGAAATCTAACTCACAAACCTGAGTAAGAATTGTGATATATAGAGCCCTAGCAAGGATGACTTAATTACTTACTTACCTCCTTTTTTTGTGCTATAAATTGTCCGATGAATCCTTCATAGGCATCCTCACATAATGCCATCGATTTTCCGGACATTTACAGGTAGCTATTGATCTTACACTGGCTACAGAATCAGTCGTCCCTACTTGGGCCTACCATATCACAAGTTTCTCTTGTCTTGGCTTATGACTTGTAAAATATGCTTTAGAGGCGCTGAACAACCGAAGTGGCGTCACTCGATTCACCATTCTCGTTTACGGCACCTGGTATTCCAAAGCAGTCATCCATCTAAGTACTAACCAAGTTTAATGTTGATCACAACAGAACCGGTGTGTCTGCTAGCATAAGACTGTAAGAGTAGTAATTTCGTGATATCCCTGATCATTTTAGTAATTTTATGAAGTGCGTAGTTTCACAATAAGTGTAGTAATGGTTAACAACCTTGGGTTGCGATATGTAAAATACCGTTACTTCTGTAATAAGAAGTTTTCATTGGATGTCCCACTACTGTGGCTTTCTTTCAATCAAAGCCGCATATACACTGTAAATACTGAAGCAGAATATACTTGACATTCATTAAGTTTAACTTAGTATGACACCAGTCCCTGACAGAAAATAGTAAGATTGTGTTGCACCAATCTTCCGAGAAGGGGGGACCTCCTAGCCCTGGAAATAAACTTTTAAAATTCGAACTTCTACCTCGGGTCGATCATGTGCCCAAATGAGAAATGCACAACTATCTTACCTACCAAGCAAACCCTACAAATAGACTGAGATTAGTTTAGTCTAACACAAATCTATCGTATTGAAGCACTTGGTAAGGATCGAACTCCAATCAATAGCTGGCAAAACTTCCGCTCTACAGCAGGTCTCCCTATTGCTCATTATATACATGTAATTGCCCTAGAAGTGCAGAGTTAGCCTAACTGTTAACGACATGGAAAATGGAATCGATGAACACAATTCGAACTCTAGCTGTGGTAGTTTGTGTTAGCACAAATGGTATTGGGGAAAAGAAGGAATCCAGCCCCCAGCTATAGCAAAATACAGGGCTTTATCCCTGTAAGGTAGTCCATCCAAGAGAGGTCTACTATGATAAGAAAAAAACTGCATCGTAGCAGTTGCCTTTACTTTCTCGGCTCGCCGAGCTAATGAAGAAGGGCACCAACCTTACGCGCGAGCTGATCTCCATTCAATGAAAAATCTGATTTAAAATAAACAAAGCAGGGAAGAGAGAACAAAAAATCCTCCAGTCCAGGGCGCTTCCTTCATCCCAAAGTATGGAAAGGTCTGCACACTGAGTAGATTCCACGGGGATAATTCATTTAGATAAAAAGTATTGATCATAAGCACGAAATCATTGTGTATGATATGGTCGGACGATTTTCCTCGTCGATACATTAATTTATTCAGAACGTTTCGGTCATGTACCCTCCAGCCTTCGTTGAGTTTTCTTTGAACAAGAATGAGGAATCACTTCCTTTGCATACATGCTCGTATTATCCGAGATTGCAGGACCCATGAAAGATTTTGAGCAGTGGGGGGATCTGAATTAGCCAACTAGTTAACCATATGTGAGTTCACCTTTTCAATCTCCTTGATCGATTCTGAGCAAGATTTTAGAAGGATAGAAAAGCCTTGCTCTTTTTTTATTCAACAATCTAATTCTATTGAAAATATTTCCCGGAAATTTAGCGTCAAGAACTAAATGTGTGTCTTATTATGTTAATTGCAGAAAAATCGTTCTTCTGGCAAAATGTTTTTAACTCTCAAAACACCAAGCGATTCAAAGCAAAACTTCTTTTAGCTCCAATACTTCTGACAAGTACTAATATATATATATATATATATATATATATATATATATATATATATATATATATATATATATATATATATATATATATATATATATATATATATATATATATGTCATCCACAGATAGCTGTTTCGATGTACTACATCTCTTCAGTGTGACTTTCCATTAACCCATCCAGTACCGCGAGGGAGGATTGAAACCTTCGCTTCAGATCCGGAGACCGATATCCTACCTCTGAGGTACGGAACTGGACAGTCGGTAACGCTGAATTTAAGCGATATATTCATTTACACATAAATTCCCCATCCACCGGAGTGCTCTATTCCTATAGAAGAGCATTGCATAAGCTTACAATGGATGGGTTACCTCACTTAAAGAGTGCTCAACCCTGAATAGAGGAGCATTAATTATTGTGTCATCCACAGAAAGCTGTTTCGATGTATTACATCTCTTCAGGGTGGTTATAGACTTTCCATTAACCCATCCAGTACCGCGAGGCAGGATTGAAACTATCGCTTCAGATAGATATATATATATATATATATATCGTTACTGTAATGCATTTGGCAAAGATATACCGGTACTTCAGTGAAGTTCGCATAGTTTCTCCACAATCTCTTACTTTAAGACTTAATAGCTCTCCACTTCAAAGCTGTGTAAAATATGATTACGACTAAACAATTTCACTTTTAATTACAATAAGTGAAAGAATCCATTGCTTCAAATGTTAGGTAGGAGATATTTTTATTAGCAAAATTGTTATCTTAAGTGAAAGAATTCGTTGTTACGGACAGAAAAACAGAAAAAATAACACTGCTCGTCAACTTACATAATAAACAGAATGTTTTTCTTTGTTCACTGTCCGTAACAATTGACTCTTCCATTTGGAGGTAAGAATTAGGATTCCATTTTAATACAAATTTTCGATACTTATTTATTAAAGGACAATTCTTTTTAAATAATTTCCCATCAGCAAATATCGGAATTATGTTTTCATATTTAATAAAATAAAAGATCGAATAATAGGCTGATTTTTTACCAAATTTTGAAATTTCTCATGTATCGATTCCCCGGTGAAATAACGACCATATTGTCCATACCTATCATTGGCTCTCTCATTATTGGTGGTCTTGTGCTATGTTTTTCTGTCTGCAACATGGGCTCTTCCCATGGAAGGTGACAATTTTGCTGATAAAAAATCTTCTAGCCATATTTAAAACAATAGACCCTTCCATTGAAATAAATCATAGAAATCCAGATTTATCCATGTTTTTTTTTTTTTTCATGGGAATCAACTAGTTATGTAGTTTGAGTTTGATACATATGGGTCAAGTTGAACATAGAAATTTAATTCAAAGCATGTTCAAAAGAATAATCGGACAAAGAGGTGAATATGATAAATATATATTCTTTATTCACAAATAACAACAACAAGGATAGTGTATCTTTAGTGTGGATTGTCAAATTATGTTCGTGTTCAAAAGAGTCTGTATGTAAATGTGCGTGTGAACGTTTTAGAATTGTAAGATTGTGTGAGTGCATTGTAGTAGACGCAACATTTTTAAAGATGTGAAGGATTGAATGAGGGAAGAGGGTTACTCGCTACCTGTAGAGTTGTATATGAATATGCGAATAGTGAAATTATATCCCTAGAGAATTGTTGATGATTGCGTACGATTGAACTGACTGCCTGACTGTCTATTGCTGACTGAATGACGGCACTGAACTGAACCGAATAGGCTTCCTTGTATGTATTTTTGTGGGTATGCTTCAATGAAGGCTCATCTCGCCTGCTGAAAGTCTGGCCAGTGATTGGTCATTGATTAATGATTATGTTATTTCTTTTGATTTTTTAAATATTTTTCTGTTAAACTTCTGAGGGAATCTCGTGGAGTCTATCGTGCATGATTTTTGTTCGGCTTAGTTTGAGTGGTCCCTACAATAGATAGATCATGCTTTGTTTCATCTGTGCGGCAAGATTTGTATGATCTTCTTCCTTCCAACAATCAGTTTCACCTGAAAATTCCACTGATAATCTTTTTCTATGGACATTCTCAGCTGATTTCAAAATTGCTTCTATTTCTTAACTGCGATCAAAGTCAACGGTTCCCAAAACGAGGGAAATGTCATGTTAAGACCCATTTTCAAATCGATTAACAGCGTTTGTGAAGAATTAAGTGACCAGAGGTGGGATCGGGTGAAGAGAGATTGACAGCCCTCTTTTTATCAATTGGTCCATAGCGTTTGTAAAGATAGGAAGATAAGATATAGAGGGTGGGAAAAGAAAGCGGAATATTTTTTCCTTTTTTACGTCACACTACGTCATATCATTCCTTTTTTTAATCCAATCTCGACATGAAAAAAAACTTAATTGCAAACAAATAGTTTTATCAGAGACACATATATAGACAAATGCGGTCAAAAAATGTACACAACGTCGTGGTTTTTAACAATGTTCGTTTTCTTGTTTTTTTTCTTTTCTATTGAAGGCTATAAGGTCACGAGTTGACTTTTTAAAAGGCTACACACATATTGAATGCAAAGAGAAGATGATCAATGAATAATAAATAAGGGAGTTAACTGCATGTTTATTGAATTAGGAATATAAAGTGGGTCGAAATATGATTTTAAAAGGTCAATACATCCGTATGACTTTTCTATTAGGTCAATCGTTACATTTTCAAAACAAGATCAAAATGATTTTACTAAATTGGTCAAGAAAAACCTGCACATATATATATATATATATATATATATATATATATATGTGTGTGTGTGTGTGTGTGTGTGTGTGTATATATGTATGTATATATATATGTGTGTGTGCGTGTGTGTGTGCGTTTGTGTGTGAATGATTACTTGATATCTATATAAACAAAACTTTCAACCATTTCTTTTCATTTTCAGATGAAAAAGGCTTATGATTAGATTTCCCGAAAACTAATTCAATTTAACTCCACAAATTGTAAGTAAAGTCTATTATTATCATTATTATTATTATTATTATTATTATTATTATTATTATTATTATTATTATTATTGGCTTTGATTTCAGTCTCAACCAGTGAGTTGTTACAGTCCGTTACACACTTTAGAGAAAGAGAAAAAAAGGGGTGTAAAGATTTTACACACATACACATACACACACACACATATATATATATATATATATATAACACTTTCACATTCATATTTCTATATAAGCATCAAGTGATGTGTGCAAAGGCCAGTACATACATTCAAATTGACAATATTTTTCTCATAATGTGTGCAACGAAGGCACGAGCTATTTTCTGTATTTTTACACATGCTGGGCTTTCCAGGTATGTTGTCAGCAAGCTCACTTGTCCCTTTTCCGAGTAACCCAAGGGTTCCAACAACAATCACTATTATTTTGGTCCTGAGTGGCCACATTTCACTGATTTCTATTTCAAGGTACTCATTATTATTATTATTATTATTATTATTATTATTACAATATCACTACTAATACTACTAATACTAATACTACTAACTTACAAATCATGAATTATCTCTGAAACGTTTGCATTACTCGATATGGTAAGCAATGAGTCGACTGATAAATATCATTATTATTCCATGATCTATCCGGGCTAGGGTCCTCATTTTAGTTACCATCGCTTCAACGTTTCAGTCTGTCGTATTCAGTAACATTCTGGTAATTTCGAACCAAATTCCTAATTCAAACCACGGCGGTAGATTGTTCTAGTCCCGTTGTTCATAATGTCCCAGGGGGTGGGGGATATCTTGTGTCGGTTAATTCTTCCCAGTCAATTCGTCGCTTGTCTACTTCTCTTATATGATTTTCGGCACTACCTGACCCATTGGACTTGTGACCACCGGGCAGGTTACTAGATACGTTAAAACGACATCGTTATCCATCCGTTCATTCATCCCGAGTGACGTCGTGGCGATAACGAACAAGATGGAGACACTGGTCCAAATAAATCAGTGAATGATAGCGATAACTCCTTATCTCAAAAAATTTACAACGAAATTATCAATATCAGCTTATACTGATAAATCGTTTTCTCGATGGCCATTCAGGTCGTCCTCAAAATAACGAATAGAATTGACTGACTCGTGACGCTATTTCACACGAAGTTGAGAAGGAGAAAAAACTGAAAGAAGAAACAAATAAATGAACGAGTAAATATTTTCGAAGTTATTTTCCTGCTACTATGTTTTAATGACTTGGAGCACAATCATTAAGTGTATAATAATCTATTCATTTCAAGTAAAAGAAGAAACAACGCAATTCAATTAATTTTGAGGTTAAAGAACCCTTATCTGCACTCAACTAGATACTAATTCATTATTAGATTTCTAACCTGACAACACGCGAAGGGTTATGGTCTAGGGATCAGTCTACTATATTAGTGTCAATCAGTTTAATATCAAAATCCCCATGGGACCTATCAGATATCAAACCGATAAAAACAGACATTACGTTTTGAGCTTAGCTAAAAGTCCCACAAGCCACGACCCACTGATAGGGCCCAATAGACCGTGCACTGTAGTAGAACTGGTGTTTTTACAGCAGTCCGGTGACTCGTCTTATAAAAACCCTCCAAATTTTATATGGTAGATTATAGAGACCAATTTAAAACGCCTGCAGTAAAATACATCATTTCCATTGATTTTAATTATTCTGTAACTACTGAAACCAGAGTTTAGATTTTTTTTAATGTATTATAAAAATTTCCATTAAAAAAATTCTCGTTGCTGCATACCGATGTAAAAACGATTGGTGTTTCTAGTGAACTGCATGAACAGAACTTCGACGCCCTTCAAAGAGTAGTATTATTTTATCTATTTGTTGTCGGTCATGTGAATTGTTTCTCGTGGTTTCATGACAACAAAAAGTATACTGTGTCTCAGATATTCCAGGAAAATCTGCCTTCACTTCAGAGAATTTTCATATTTCAACTGTTTCCATAATGATTTATTCATTTTCCATTTTTTTTTATTCGTACTTGGAAAGTTCTACAACCTTAGTTTGATACGATTTTTTTTTTAATTTTATACTTGGATGAAATATTGCAACATTATTATTAATTCTGACTAGCTTTTACTTTCATCCTAACTTTCAGTTGCGTTTTAACACAACTTGGGGTCGGATCGTAATCCAATGGTAGTGAATTTGGGGCACGGATGTCTCTTTGGGTGACGACTTACCTCCCTTACATTATTTGAAAGTGAGGAAGTAAATTACAATGTTTCAGTTACCTCCCTTAGATGGTTTCAAAATAACCTTTCGTCATAAAATGTCCGAATTTATGATATGAAGTATTGTCACTGTATTGATAGTAAGCTTAGCTTGGTACGTAAAAAACTCAACTGTTAACATACTTATGTTCATGTATTGATGTGCAGTATTAAACATTGGATTCTTATTTGATATTTGTTTAATTCAAGTGTCCAGCAGTCCTAATGCTTTGAAGATATGAGATGAACATGATTAGCGGGTCAAATGCGTATTATTGAATTATTATTATGCGACCTCTGTTGGTCTCGTTAAATAGATAATCCAGCGCAGTACTGGAACATGGGGCACTGGAATATCGGGGAGGTGAACATATATTGTGTTGATGCAAAAGTTTCCAGCATTTTTTTTTTCGCTTTTTTTTTTGTATTATTTTTTGTTTGTTTAAGGGTTTTTTGCGAAATTTCTTCTTCGTATGAATCTAGCATTATTAAATCATTTAGATAATTTTTTTTGGCTCTCTTTGATCTTACGCCACGTTTTAACTATCTTGTGTATTTCATCGTAAAAGAACGATACCAGTTTTGACTCAAAAAATTCTTGATGGAAATTTTCGCTATTGTTGGGACCACTAACCAGATAAAAAGTGTGGCATGCAGCGAGACAAGTAATAGTGTTTGTTGAGATAAGACACAAGATCGCTAATAAACGAATTTATGTCTTCTCTTCTTTTCAATACCTAAACGTTAAAAAGGGTCTGGTTATTCACCCAATAGTAGCCATCATGTCTTTTGGTAGCAAGTTCTGTTGGGTTTGATCAATAAAAAAATAGGGAAAACCTACACCGTATATTGAATAACCCAGTAAAAACATATCTTGAAGGAATTTTCAACAAAAGAAAATGTATTTTTCTAACCATAATACGTAAAGAGTAAATGTTGAAATTTGCAGTCATCCAGCTCCATTGGCATAGCTTGTACGCGCGATATATAGGCTGAATCACTTATAAACTGAAGAAACCTCTGTTAATTATATCGACACTACCCAGGAACAAAATTGGCATTGCACAGTGTTATCAGATAATAGCTGATGAATAAGAAAATTGCGCTTAAAGAAATCAGAATCGGAAATAGGTATAAATCTATGCAAGGCCAGATTTTATTTAGGAGATATAGATCAGTGAAATTAAAAGAGATAGATAAAAACTTAATTACTCGATCATATGTTGCTCACCACAAAGTCAAACTGAACTGTCAATCATCGAAAGTGTTTCAATGCATACATACATTATTGAACATTTCACGATCCCTTTCTGATCACCATTATTTCAATATAGTGCCTATTTCAATCTTGGAAGGGGTATTTATAGCATCCATATTGAACAGCACTACTTCGAGACTGAGAATAAATAAAACAATCTGTGTATACTTGAATAGGAACCAGGCGACGTTGAGAGTTTTCGACTAAAATTAAATCAAAATATACAAACCAATCGGAAAATAATCAGATTATATTTTTCAACCAATCAAAATAAAAGAACCAGATTTCAAATTTTATATATTCCTATAGCAATTCAATTTAGACCCAGGGCGCCTTGAGCCACTCTATCCCCAATTTAGTGCTGTTTTTCCTAACCCGGGGGCTGTGGATCCCTGAAAGTCCACAAAGGTATTATTTGGGGTCCGTGGACAGTCCTTTTAAAAGCATGGGGTCCATATGAAATTTGATTGAAATGAAAGGGCCCCGGTTAACGAAGAGGTAGGAAACCATTGATTTGGTGAAATTTGATGAAAACGGAAACTTTGCAATGAATAGATATGCATTATCGCCTTTTTGCAAGAAACAACCCTAATGGCTGATCCATTAGATTAAGGATCAGCTCAATGCATATCTGAATTAAAGACATAAGTTGATCAGGTCACATGTAATTGAAAACGCACATATAGGTGCAGGCTATTCAGTGAATTCTAAAAGTGTTTACCTTTTGGCTCTGCTAGATTTGAAAATGCCAAAATTGACCTGACCATTAATTGACATTTAGAGGTCTTTAGAGGTCAGCGCCACCTATCCTATATTCATCATCGGGAAACTTACCCTTAAACCTACATTTGAAAGCTGATGGGAGCAGCCTATCCCTCAGATTTGAATGTGCCAAAATTGACCTGACCCTAAAATGACTTTTAGAGATCACCAGAGGTTAACGCCATCTATCATGTGTTCATTCTGGGGCCAAGTTACCCATATACACAAATTCTAAGCTTGTCGGGTGCAAACTCTTAGGAGTCTATAAAGACATAGATATATTCTTCGTCTTTATAGTGTTAGATTATAGTATTATTTTTACTCTAACTGTTTCTAGATTATCATTTATGCAATTCGCGTGTTTACAAATATATCCTTATTATATACAGATGTCAAATGAGATGTAGATGAACTACAATTCATAAAGCCTGTGGGTCCCCTACACTGGGGGCCCAAGGAGGGGCGATTTAAGGTACCCTCCCTCAGCTGCTCGCCTGCATAGACTTTACGGCTTTCTTCCATACGAACTCAAGGACATTGACTCACTGAAGTCAAACATAACTACACGTGTCAGCTTTTGTAACATTCACGAATAAACATTCCATGTGCCTCGAGCATTCAACTTCTGGGTAAACTTGAAAGGCATCTTATGTCAGTCAAATAATTTAACAAACTTTTTTTTAACTATTATAATACATTTTGAAAACGAATACAAACATGTGCAACACTACCAAATTTCAAACATTTCTAATGAGCTTTCACGACGGATATCCAGAAAGTATGTAAATTCTTATTTCAAATCCATGTAAGATTAGTCTTTATTACATATACGAATTTTGGTATCTGCTTCTGCGTTTTGTGTGTGTGTGTGTGTGTGTGTGTGTGTGTGTGTGTGTGTGTGTGTGTGTGTGTGTGTGAACGCTGGGAAAGAGAAAAGACTATAAAAAAAAAACCAACACGACTGCCTCACCTACCTCTGTGTTGTACGCTTATCTTTCTGACACCTTGGACTTTACTACTCCAATCCCGACGCTTCAGACGGTGATGAAAGATTACATAGAACAATATATCGGCTTGCTGAGACAAACAACCGGGGCAATCCACTATTGTTGTCATTTTCATATTCGTAGCTATTGATTAGAGGTGCGGATGTTGCAGACCTGAAGGGAGAAACGGTTGCATTTTTTATCATTATTAAAGATTAATGACGTTAAAGGCAATATTTCATAATTTTTAAATTACTAGCATGGATTTCCAGCGTTGCCCGGATATGAAATAACTTCCTGCACAGTTTAGCATTATTTCCTCGCTCGTGTTGTCAAATTTGAGGTTTCTTTTTTCTCCTGGCAACGCTGGGATTCCTTACTTGTTTTATGTAAAAAAATGAATCTGTTCTTGTAACTATAAGTGAAACGTCGTGTCCATCACATTTGCTTTTTTCCTCCTTGAAGTATTCACTCGACGAGTTTGTTTGTCGTACCATTTTCGTCACCTACTGCTACAAGGGAGAGGGAAGTTGAAACAATAACGCCTAAAACTCTCTTGTATACATTTTAGGTTAAACTATGTTAGAAGAAACAAGAAGCCGCTGATGTCCTGTCTTCGTAAATTTACTTGTTTCACCTTTATCGACGGTGAATTATAAAATTATGAACGTTACATTTGCTTGCAGAGAAGTTTCTTTGAGTCAGATGTTTACAGCATTTTTTTTTTAAATTTTCATTTTATCTTCGTGTCGTAGGGGAGGCGTAGACGGCAGTCGATGGCTTGGAGGGTCGCCTCTGTGAGGTACAGGCCGTGGAACTTGGGCGTTTCAATGTCATGCCTTCAATTCAACGCCAAGTCGTCCTCTTGTCATTTCGTTTTTGTTCCTTCCATCCTCTCTCGCTTTACTCGAGCAGTTCTCTATATTTACTCCTGCCTTACTGAGCCTGTCGAAGCTTCACTGTTTACATCCGTCGTTAAAGATTGCTTTCTTTATTTTCTTCTTTCGACTCGAAGCTCTGATGATAGAATAACAATTCTAAAAGCAAATAACTTCCCTACCGACCACTTATTGGTGAATTCATAGAAATAGTCGTGTCTTTTTACCCCCAGCTTCGATGTTAACGCAAAGATGAAAGCCGGGATTTGGAATATCGATTTCCAAGGCACAATCTCATTCATTTGAAAAACTGGCGGAACACAGTTTTCTTCACCCCGTCCCCTTTATCTGGCTGAAGTTCAGACTAAGCTTAACGTAGCGCAATGATTAGCAACTCCGTCTCGCAGGCTAATAATTCGTCAATTTCAGGAATATGATTCTCACTGGGTGTCTCACAACTGTGGTCTCGTGCTCGACCAAGACTTCTCAACCTTTTTTCCCCAGTCACCTCTTTGTTGTTATCCTTTAAAGTAATCAAAAAAATCAGTGAAACTAAAATAACATTTCACTAACGTCACTTATTCAATGTGATACTTGTTTTTTTTTGGGGGGGGGGGGTGAAAACTAATAATTAAAACCGTATTTTTGAATATACATATTTTGTTATTCACGAATTGGGAGTAGCTTACCCTCTAACGGTGGCTTTACCGACATAAAACGGAAAGACTGCCATTTGTACGAAAGAGAGAGAGGGGGATTCTCTCGGGGGCACAATTTGTGGGGGGGGGGCTCCTTTCTCCATAAGTCTTCCCTTTTTTTTACTTCAATATATGCCAACATTTTCTGGGATCCCAGAAAATTCCTGGGTCTACTATGGTTCTCAGACCCCTTCCTCTCCCCGGACACCCGGCCCCAGGTACGATGTACTCCATAGATTTCTTCTCAAAGGCACTGGTGTGAGTTACCATCTCGTATGGTCCTGTAGATTGATATTTTTTTTTTTCTTCTCATCTCTCCGTTCTTGTAAAGTATTCCCTTATGCTGACAACGGCTTCAGCTGTTCTTGCTTAAGCACCACATGTCGCATTAACACTTACTCGGCGCTGGTTTACGATATATGAATTATACTTTAGGGGACAAGCACCTAATGAGGCGACACTCACTTCATCCTGCGTTATTTTAGCCATAGTAGAGGGGGGAAATTGTAACTGCAAAATGTCGTTTGGTTGGTTGCTTCATTGGTTAGTTCCATGATCTTGGAGATGCAGCGATGCTATTTTTAGATCGTCATTGTATTCCTAAGACAAGAAGTGGGTTCCTTTACAGCGCCCATCTCCTCTCTAAGTGACATACTGGGTTACATACCTACTAGCAGCATGGGAGAATGTCTGAACAGCAAAAATGTACCTTCAAAACAAAAACAAAAATCAAATTTCTAATCGGCGATGGATATATCACGATATTGAGGACACTATCAGTTGAATCTATCTACCATACATTATTATGGGTAATATCCATATGGATTATACAAGCAAGTCAATGAAATTTCAAGACGGCCACCATCTTGAAAAATGGCGACTATGACACAATTCCAAAATCAAAATAAGTAATATCAATAACAACCCGAACCTCGAGTCTATGGCAGGAAAGTCTGTTCAGCATTCCTCTCCACACTAACAGGGGATTTCACGGTGTAAAATACGTGAATTGAATAACAAAACTTTGTGAAGATATTTCATCATCGCAAATAAGCTGACACTTCATTTTAAGAAAGTAACCGATAACATCTTTGATCTATGAACACTTTCTGTGCAGTTTGTCGAATACCTTGGTGCCTAATTCCACAATATCGCTTTCAGTTTAATGAAAGTTATATAAATCATCAAATATGGCTCTTCATCATTTTTTACAATGATGACAGCCAAAAATGAACGCATGTCTCACGAATTTTATAAATCCACTGATCGGTATGTTCATGAGTCGATATTTTATTAGCCCCCGTCCATATCTTATGGTTAGAAAACACATACAGTAGAGAAATTACTTCTCTTTTAACTCAATAATAGCAACTTGAAAATCAGTTTTAACAGTTATTTCTGCAATTTTCAATATTTTCACTCCACACCGTTGACAAATTCTGATTATGCACTTCCCATTATAGTTTCGGGTTTCGGTTTAAAGGATGCGACATTCTGGGTTTTGATTAAGTGAATGGTCACCGAACATATAATCTGGACTTTCCAAATTAAAAAAAAACATTTTGCTCTTTGAGAATTGAAGCAATCTATAGAATCTCCATTTCAACTGCAATTGAAATGCAACAAAATCTTTATACTCGCCAAACGTGGTCTTTTAGAAAAGCATTAGGCAATAAAATTTCATTAACAAGAACTGGAAGTTCAAGGAAGCGTCCACTATAAAGTTTAAACGCCATTATTGCAAGGGACACCTTTCTCCCAAGTTTCAAGTAAATCTGACTTAAAACAGCTGAGAAAAATATAGAAACAGACCGACCGACCAAAAAAATCAAACAAACTGCAATGAAACGAAATCGTGTCTAAAACTGAATTATTATAAATTTTTTTATTGTCAAACTCTTGATTTGAGTCTCCTACCGTAACAAGATTCTCTCACGAAAAACCAATGGGTCATACACGTAAAACGATATGTGCACAATAAACTGGTGACGAGTGAGCTTATTTTAAAGTTAAAAGGTGTTTGTATTTTTTTAAACATTAATTTTCTGTAACGAAAAATATTATTTTAAAATTATATTGGGTATATATATATTTGCTTTTCTTTTCGATGAAAATTACCGTGCTTCTAAGGATGTCATTGAAAAGGTTGACATAACAGAATCATCTGAACAAGACGATATCATTTACAATCACAAATGAATTCAAAATATTCATTAGTGTTTCTGTGACTCTGTGGTTTGAGGTGTTCAGCTGGACACAAGTAGATCTGGGGAACGAATCCGGCACATTCCTTCCTTGCTTTCGTGGTCAGTGGCGGATTAACCATAAGGCTAAATACGCTTTTTTTCTTTCTTTCCTTCTGTCTTGCTTTTGGGACCAGTGGCAGATTAGCCATTAAAATGAATATGGTAACTACAACTGAAAAATGTGTGTATGGAACTCGATTACTTGACAAGTGGCCATTGTACGAAGTTGAAATTCGTCTTCACACAAGGCAGGGCAGTGATTAGTTTGAGCTTTTGGGGATCAGCAATTTTTGAGAGATAAAATATCTCAAGGGAGATAATTCATGGAAACTTTTCGTGGAATACCTGTATTCTTTGATTTTTTTCATTTATTTTATCAGATTTCGAAAAAACTTATTGGTTTGGCCATTTTTGACATTTCTTGGGCATTTTTTCGTTCATTTCTAAGATTTTTTTTTTAACAGAAAATGAATCATAATTTCATGTAATTTCCATCCATAACTTTTCCGTTTTCTCGGGAAATTAGTCAGTTTGGAAAAGGTCAATTTCTGAAAATTGGACTGGGGTTATATTTGCAATGTAGTTCTGATGCAAAACTGAACCCTTAACGAGTCATCGACTGAGACCTCAACGTGGAATTTCAGTCAAGATTGGTAACCCACTTTGAGTACGCAGAAGTATTTTTTTTCTTTTTTTACGACTAACTTTATGTTATAATCTTACTATCATAATCAAAATTTAAATGAAGAAGATACTTGAATTTTGCAACAAGTTTTTAAAAGAGCATTAAAAAATTGTGTGGAAGTTGCAATTCTGCCATTCAAATGGAACACAGTCGACTTCGTTGCAATAGTATTTTTTGTTGAATTATTATTTAGATGCAGTATTGCAATGTTAATTTTAGCAAATGGCCATTTTTTTGCCATTTATAGTGTTTTTGGCCAGAAACGTCTCCAATCATCTGGCAACCTTGCTACCACATTCCTCTCCTATTGACTACCACCCCATAACCTGGGTTCCTCAAGGAGCAGCAACTCGACGCTCGCTTGCTCATGGTGTTACTCAATGTAGATACAGCAATCCCCAGAGGAGCAAAGTTAGGGTGGAGGGTAAATTTGTATCGTGGAGGAATGGTATGGGTGGTGGAGGAAACAAATTACGAGGGTGAAGAGCAGTGTGTATGGAGGAGGTTCTGAGTGTCGGTAGCCCATGTGAAAAGGTGACCCAGGGAGAGACACCTGATATCTACACAAGGAAGAAAGTAATAGTAGTAGCAGCGGCAGTAATAGAAGTAGTTGCTCTAAACTGAGTAATTAGTGCCCTTAAGATGGCTACGGCTTCATTCACCCCTTCTTGGGCTCTACGTAACATATTACTACTTACTCGGCCTGGTTTTTTAGATATGTTAAATAGACTTCGAGACGACGGGCCCTCTAAGAGGCGTTACTAACTTCACCCAGCGCTATTTTGCACATAACTTGGAGAAAATGAATCCATGCCTTTCCTAATAGCATAAGAGCAAAATGAGCGCAAACTGTCTTGGTCGGAGTTTGAACTCGCCGTGTCCATTTGACGTGCCATTGCCCGCTCGGCCAATCAGCAACTCCTTTGGGATATAGATAGAACCTATCTAATACGGTAGGCTCGGGACCTGGACTTAGTATGACATAATGGTATAATGAGGGAAGGGGCAGATCAAAGTGTAATTAAAACTTGTTCGTTTCGTTTAATTTGATGTACGTGGACAAGTTTGTTCCCACGCGGGCGGAGATGCCTCAGAATTTCTCAGCCGAAAAGGTCAGAACGATGACCTCGACCGAACCGTGTGGAGAAGGCAAGCGCCTATATCATTGTTAGCATCACGAAACCTGACATCAGATTTTATATTCTGACGTTCTCAAGTGTCTAAATAATCGATGGATTTACTCGGGGAAAGACGAAGTTGCTTACCGGAAGAGCTCACGTGATTTTATGGAACCAATGAAAGCTCTAGGTTGGAGTGACGCTTGAAATCTTTTTTTTAGTTAAACAGCCTAAACTCAGAGTCTAAAGTCAACAGATGTGTGTTGGTCACACTCATAATCTCTTTCCCTCTTTAGGGGGGGGGTCAGTGACCAAATTGAGATATCTGCCTCTCCCTTTGCTTCGGCTTACGGAAGTGAGACAAAGTTTAGTTAATCAAGCATGGCTTGGAATCAAGGGATGGACTTTTAGCTTACATGTAAATATATTATCTCCCTCTCTCGTATCCTCTCTCTATGTGAATCAATTCCTTTTTTTCTTTTTCTCACTGGAAGATGATGTTTGGTCTTCAAGCGAAGCTGAAAACTAACACTACGATGTTCTGACGGGAGGTACTTGTCACATATTTGCACGGCTTCGACGCAAATGCCCTTCCAATGAAAAATGAAGCGCACTATTATCGTATTCGAAAGAATTCTTGCGCCATATTTTGACTGCATATTTGTTATCAGATCCGCATAGCCGTTTAATTGATCTCGTATACCAGGACGCATTTTCACGACCTGGGCTGCCGAAGAAAACGACGGGGTATTGCATCTCTCAACAACAATCATGCACCTATGGGACGAAATGATGAGAAAAAATGAGATAATAATCACTACGGATAGATGCAGCCAACGTCACAACATCAACAAAAAATAACAGAAAAAAGAGCCAAGAAAGACATCACAGCCAAACCAAAAATACATTTCTGCATCAGCTCCTGTCTATCCATGCGATATCTCCAAAATTTCCCAATGAATTTCAATGAAATTTTGAAAAAGGCTGGAATACGAATCATAGAATAAATAACTGAATTTGGGAGCAGATTCAGTGATTCGTTCTTTTATTGAAAGATATGTTTCAGTTTTAATATTTTGTAGTTTTCTGTCTGATATCTCCTAAGTTTGCAATGTATTTCACGAAAATTTTGTGGTAGGATTAACTACATGATACGTTAAGTTGTTGAATTGGGAGATGGATTCCCAAAAAGAATAGTATACAACCAATGTAATCCCCCGATAGTCACCTTTGGAGCTGAAACACGGAACCCAATCAAAAGATTGACCCTCAAAGAGAGAACCATACAACGTGCACATGAGAGAATCATGCTCAACCTCACATGGTGAGATCATAAGACAGCACAGTATATTGGCGAAAAGACAGAAGTCAAAGACATCAAAGAAACTGTTAGAAACTCAAATGGCAATGGGCTAGACATGTTGTAAGAATGGCAGACAACCGCTGGACATCAGGTGCGAAGCTGTGGACGACAGAAAGTAAGATGGCGTGACGAACTAGACAAATTCGAAAAGTACTGGTTCCACGATGCCCATGATAGAGCGGTCTGGCGAATCTCAGGAGAGGTCCATGTCCAATGACGGACGCTAACCGACTGATGATGTTGATGATGAAGTCAGAGTTGACAACGGAAGGGTGAGGAACGTAAATTCAATCAGGAGAGGTAATAACCGTAACATTAACTGCATCCTCTTTCAAAAAATTACTTTTTACACGAATGATAAATACAAAATAAATATCAGATAATGATAAATACTAACGATTATCAATTTAAAAAATACTTTGACTAAAGTAGTAATAACATATGATAGATATAATATGAATAGATAATTTTGAAAAATAGTTGTATAAAAAAGTAGTATCAAATGTTACATAATGAATAAGAAAGAAATACTCTATAAATACGGTTTTTATGTTGGACCAGTTGCATACAGTTGTGATCCCGTTAATGATATTTTTAATGCTTTCCATCCTTCCGTAGTTAACTTTCTGCAATTATATCACAAAGTAAGAGTTATATTTATATATTGCCCTCTTTTAGTGGGACTTCAAGTATATTTCGCTACATGAATACATAAACGTATCTTTCGAATTTTTTCAAACAAAAATGATAAATTCTTATCCAGGTAAATAAATAAACACTGTAGTATTAGTAACAGCCAACTTATTAGAAACAGTCCACTAAGACTGCCATCATCAACATAGGTTTCTTCAGTTATTTAGTGGGTCTTGTAGGGTGGATGGCTGGCCATGTGTCACGCATACAAACTTCACCAATGGAGCAAGGGGGCTGAAAATTAAAACATGTACTCTTTATTAGGTCTACAAACAACGTTTGTTTAATTTTTGAAAATCAACCCCTAAGTTTTTTGTTTTGTTTTTTGAGTGAAATAAATTTATGTAATTTTGTGCCAAAATACGACACCAGCTCCAATTTCCTGCGTCTCAACTATCCCGACCCATTGCAGGTCCAACCTAGTACATGGCTTGCTCTCTTGCGATCTCATAACAACAACTACTGCCAATGCTCTTTCGTGTTCAAAAAGCCGTTTGTAATCAATCACTTCACTTTTGGTTCTTTGTGCCCCTTTGAGGTGATGTTATGTCCCTTTGAACCACTGACCAGTTACTTCCCTTTGACTGTCAACCTCAACCGGGGCCGACACAGAAGTATTTCTGGTAGAAAAAGATATAAATAACTCTGCAGCTGATTATCTAAGAAATGTATGCAAAAAATCGGTAGTAGTAATTGCTTTGTTTTCAATTTTAATCAACACCACTCTGAAGGCAAAGTATTTGTGGCGATTCTACTCTTTAAATCAATTGCCTTTCTTTTCATGTAATGAGAAAAATAAGAATTTAGAGTTACTTCCCTTAGAATTGAGGTCTCAGATGGAGTAGTTCCAATAAATTGTTTTGTATACTTTGCACTTATTAAATACATATGTTTACTGCCAATGTAAAATGACAAGAATAGATACTACAGTAATTATTTTTACCCTCTACAAGAGAACTCGTGTTTTTTATAGTTTTTTTTTTAATCTCACCGCAGAATATTACAAGTTAAGAAACCTCACTAACAAGGGTTGCCAGTTGTTCTCCACTGTACAAGATCAAATTTGTAGGGTCTTCTGACCAAATTAAGTAGCTTCAGTAACAAAATAATTAAATAACTTAAAATCCATCATCAGACTAAATTTGCATGGTCTTTGGACCAAATTAAGTAATATCTCAGTGAAAAATATCTTGAAACATTTAGATTTTGGAGAATCTAGATTTTATTAAGAAAAAACAGGAAAAGAAAGAAAAAAAAAATCAGAATAGGGCCCCAAAATGCTCAAAAAAAAAAAGAATTCCCGAAAGGTTCTCCTGGAGTATTGATGAAAGTTTCAAACTCTGTCGACAAAACGGTATGGCCAGGAGCAAACAAGTAAACAAACACAAACAAACATGAGCATATATTTAAAAAAAAGGGTGGGGAGAAGCCCTTTGCCATCTTTGATGGCTATGATTGTTCAACTATCACAGATTTTACAAATAATATTTTTATGTGATACAATGTTGAAATAAATTCATCACACCATCAATCAATTCCCAGATTAACATTTATAGATTAAATACCCACCCTAATGGGCAAAGAAATTTGCAAACAAAAAAAGAAAAGAAAATAAAGAAAATAGACGTATGGATGGGAATCAAATAGTGTTTAATCTGATTTGTTTTTTTACTGATTTGATACTGAAGTGTAATAAAGAGTGGGCTCAACGTTTATTTGGTACATTGATATTGTGGTTGTATGTGTTTTAGATATATTCTTATTCAATTTGGAGGGTCAATCCATGTACAGTTACCTTCCCTGCTTCGTAGATATATGTCCACACTATTCAATATTACCAAATACTTTCAATAAATTTTGATACATGCACTAAGGAGGAAGTGATTCAATTCTGGGGCTAAATCAAAATAGTGAATGCAAGTTGTAATGCATTGAGAAAGGTGCTTATAAAGTGTACATGCCATGGATTAAGATAAGGAACAAAGATTTAAAAAAACAAAGACTGTATTTATTGAAATTTGTATAAAAGATAATGATTCGATTATCATTCTCATTAGAAGAAGTGAGATGAGAATGTATTTTCAAAGTAGTTTTACAACTTGTTAGAATAATGTTATTAACAGTTCAATGTAGATATAATGCATAATATTTATAGGTAGTTAAGAATAGTCATATATGTATACAGAAAGACTCTAAAATATTGGTTTGTATGTTAGTGTGTGTGTGTGTGTGTGTGTGTGTGTGTGTGTGTGTGTGTGTGTGTGTGTGCCTGAATGAGTACATACTTTAGTGAAATGGTTGTTGCATAAAGTTATTGGAACAGCCTACATTCTGCTAAGTGCAGAATGACAACAGGACGAAGATCAAGTGGTGTGCAACTCTTCTCATAGATAGGGTTAAAGGTTGGGGGTATGAAATGCAATATTCATTGTCTTCTAGGACAGTCTATATCAAAATCTCAACACTAATTATCTCTGAAATGAAAGTTGCCTCTCCTCAGACTTTGTGTCTCACATGAGGCTATTTTTAGAACAAATACCTCAATGCACTTGTTGTTATAGTAGAAAAAGGGTTAGGAATATTCTTACTTGTGTGTTCCAGCAAAACATGTTATCCCCTAATTAGACATTCTGGTATATTCATGTGTGTTTTAATAAGCTGGTTAGAAAGAAAAAAAGTGTGGTCAGGTAGATGTGTTATTGTTTTAAATGACTGAAGATATCAATCCATTACACTTTTGCATTACATACAGGTATTTAATTTCTCTTAGACGAAAAAAGAGGCAAGTTTTTTTTATAATAGTCATAGAAATAGATTTATTTTTCATTATGGTCAAGCTGATAAGATTTAAAGGGATCAGAAAATCTGGTCTTAGCTTTATTAGATTAACCAAAAATCTTACTAATTTTGCCACCTTGATTGACTATTCTTATAACTAAAGACACAATTTTTGGTATAAAATCAATGAATGTAAGTGTAGCTCGTTTATCTTTAAATATTCTGATAATATAGTTCCATCAAGTACATAAGATGGAATACTATTTGTTCTAAAAGGCATAAATAGGATATGGAATTGAAATGAATCTTGATTGTCAAACAATTCATAGACAAACACTCCATTCTTGATTTTGATATCCAAATCTAGGAAAGTTGCTTGCCTTTTATGTTCTCTCTTTGATTCAAGATCTTTAGAGTAAATAGTTTAGTAAGATTTTCCAAATTTTCTTCTTTCATTAATACAATGTAAGTCATCAATAAAATGGGTATAATTTTTTAAATGCCCAAGCTCGCTTTATATTATTTCTAATTGAAGACAACATGAATATATATTCATGCATACCCAGACACAAATTTGCCCAGCGGGATGCAGGATCAAGTCCCATGAGGGTACCTATGATCTGATAAGATAATTTATCATCTGTTTTAAAGTAACTTTCCCCAATAAGATAACTAATGATTGCTTCTAGGGTAGAGCATATAAAGTAAGTCTTGCCATTTTTCATTTAAAACTAGAAAGCTTTAGAGTTTGTAAACCCAATATATTTACAATTTAAAACCGGCAAATACCAGGTCTATGATTTTATTTAATTCTTTTATAAAATCCTAATGTGGAATCTTTGTATAAAGAGTACTAAATTCATTAGTTGAGATAGATTTAGTCCCTTTACGACTATTTATGATGTCCAATTTTCCTCTAACAGGCCTAGAATTATTTACAACTCAAAAGAGATTTGAATTACAATAGAATTAATTCTTGATATAGAATTTACATATTTCATTGTATATTAAATCTAAAATTCAGAAACAGATATGCGAAGAGGTTTAGTACTACAAACTCTACAGGCTACAATAGAGCAACTTATTGGATTTTTGTGCATTTTAGTTATCCAGTGCATAATTGGTAACTTTCATATGTTTTCATCTGTCTCAAGTCCAAACTTTTCACATAATACAATGTTATTGAATATGATATTATGAAGCTCACATGTATGGATGATGATGTTCCTATAATACAAACTTCAGGCAATATCCTTTGAATGTAATATTTTATTCATATAAATTCTATATCATTAGCTGCTTTATCAATTATTAGAATGTATTTTGGAGGCCCAAGAAATCTGCTGATACTTGAGAATTTTAAAGTACCATATTTGTTTTTTGACGGTGTTTAAAAAATTTTACATGTTGGATTTTTTCATTGAAAATCTGATTATTTATTCTTTCCATCTGTCGAAGGCTGATTCTAATTTTACATGTTGGATTTTTTCATTGAAAATCTGATTATTTATTCTTTCCATTTGTCGAAGGCTGATTCTATTATTCGATATTTATCTGACTTAAATACAATAAATATATCTGATGCTTTTTTAATCTCATTCAGACATTTACCATAATTCAAACACTATGGTTCTCTATAATTAGTTCCTTTCATGAGGAGTTTTCTTAACTTATAGTTTTTTACAATCTCTAGTTTGCCTGTCAATATGTGGCCAATTTTTATCATATAATTGCAAGGCCTGGATCTCACACTTTGGAATAATAATTTGGCCATCCTTATTTATGGTTAGAGATTCTACTGTTTGTTTATAATTGAACATTTCATATTGTTGGTCCCAGTCTGTATGTTACAGATAGATTATTCTTTTCTGATCTTTATTCATATATGTGAATGAAATGACAATATCAGAAGGACAACTGTACAAATGATTTTTTACAATTCATTTTGATGTTTTGTTCAAGCTGGCTTCATCAAGGAATGTGTATTGGTTTGTGACTTATAGTGGTTGGGGATAATGATTAAGTGGATGGCTGGGCAGATATATATGTCAAGTCCTCACGGAAATATTGTTTTGGTGTGGTGGTGGTGGGGGGGGTCATAAAAAATTCATGTCCTTCAGATGGGCTGGTTTTAGTTGACTGTGTATAGATCAAAATTGAGTGGTGGATGATTGAGGTTAATTATCCTTACAAGTCACAGGTCACCTACAAATACTCCATTTTCCTGTATATCTCCAAATTTTTTGATAAAGCCAACATGGCTGAAACATCAAAATAGAAAAGAAATCCTTTGCACAGTTGGCTTTCTCATATTGTCAATTCACTCATATCGCCGGATTAACCATAATCCATACAAATATGTTGGTTATATATATATATATATATATATATATATATATGCATATTGGTAAAATGAACAGCTTTATACCTGACAGAATGTGATAAATATAAAGACATTTGAGTAGGAACTATAATTCGTCCAGCACAGATGTTAACTTAGATGCTAATCAAACAGCCCTAACCACATAAAAAGAAAATGAGTGATATGCAAGCCTCAAACCCCTGTCCACAGAGCAGTCTTTTTTTTTTAATTCATTGTGTCCATTTTACAGATATACATACTGATGGAATAGGGAACATATGCACACACACATATATATATATATAAGTAAATTCATTCCCACGATCACAGAATAGAGAGGTGAGCAATGCTAATGCACTTTCTTGAACTGTTGATCTTACCCAAGTATCATCCAAACAAATGGTAGGAGCAGTTCAGTCTGCGTCCTTGGTGGACACAGTTTTGAGTTCCGCACAGCGCACATTTTCTACATTCATTTATGCTGTCTCGGACTGTTTGACTTGCAACTTGGTTAATACTGGTGCCAGATGAAAAATATTTCCTATTCAAATGTTTTTATAATTATCACGTATCTATACATATACATGCTGAAGAAAAAAAAAATTTAAGAGAAAAGTAGGGGCTACATCTTGAAAGTTTTTATGATATTGTGGGCATGTTTCAGAGAAAACGGAGAAAACTGTACAGTGTTTATGTGTTTGAAATTTGAGAAATAAATGGGGATATTTCTGTGTTGTGGGTTGTTTAGCCGGAGTGGGAGAGGAGGTGTTTGTATCTGTCTAGGTGAGAGGCAAGTTTGGTTTGAAAATGAGAAGGGTCTCTGAGAGAAGTAGGGGTCAGAAAGTGTTTGTATCTGTCCGTAAGTATTGGGCTTGTCTGAGATAGAAACAGACAGGGAGTGGAGGGGTCAGGATGAAAATAGTGAGTTCTTCAAGATAAGCCTGTTTGGCGGTTGTTGTTTTTTTTTTACTCGAATGTAGAGAGGGTGTCTAGCATTTAATGGATAAGTATATATATTTAGGGTGGGGTGGAACTAGGATGTGTTGTTTCAATCTTGTTGGGTGGCGGTGGGTTAGAGTTTGTTTTTTTTTTCTTCAAGGGGTGGTATGTGTGTGCTTATACTATTTCCTGAATGGTCTGTTGGATGTTAACCAATTCTTCGTATGTTTATAAATATAGGTACGTGGTAGGGGGCATTGTGTTGTGGTTTGTTTACCAGTTCTCTGACATTTGTTAAGGTCTTAATGGCAATGTGTATTTCCAGCTTGTTGTGGTTGGTGGTGGTTGTGTTGGGGGGGTTGATGTGATGCGTGTAATGGTGGTGATGTTATCCTTTTTGTTTTGTTTGGGTGTTAGTTGTATCTCAGATAAGCATGATACTCACAGACACAGATGAAAATACCTTCTGACCCCACCCCCCCCTCCTCTCACAGACCCTTCTTATTTTCAAATCAAACTTGACTCTCACCTACACCGATACAAACAACTCTCCCCCGACACTCCTACTAAACAACCCACAACCCCAAAATATCCCTATTTCTTTATCAAATCTCAAACATGTAAACACCATACAGCTTTCTCTGCAACACGGCAAGTTTATCAGAGAAAGATGGCTGTCAACCATCAATATGCATCAAAACATACCTACATGTCTGATCACCTCACATCCATACAACATATATATATATATATATATATATATATATGATTGGATCGTGTTATGGTTGACTGTTATGGTTGACAGTTTGGCTACTTATTGCCTGGGTAGGTAAGGTAGTTATGGGACAGAAATTTGTCTGAGTGATAATCAAAACCCACTCTCTTCTCCAATAGGTTTTGTGACATACCAGTGATGAGACACTTTGTCATGATCTCTAGTGATTTGATAGATCCCAGGAAAAAATGAATTAATGCCTTTCCTATCAGTATGAGTGGGAACTGAACATAAACAATCACAGGTGAAACTTGAACTCAACTCTGGCAATTCCATTTTCCATGCTGATATCTGGTATGCCACCCTAGCCCTCCCATTTGTGTGAGAGGATAGGTATGTGTGTCACAGTGTGTGTGTGTGTGTGTGTGTGCATACCTATCTCATCCAATCTCTGGTAATCTGAGAGGTAAACACTCGGTGGAAGATGGAATAAATAAGAAGTCAACGTCATATATAATATCTAACAGACCTATTCCAACTGAAAATGATTACAGCAACTTTTGTATTATGTATGTATAATAAATTTGAGAGATTATTTTAAAATATACATGCTTTTAGTATAAATTCATTTATGTATTAGAATGGAATGAGCCCGTGTATTTGTAACAAAGATTTTCATCAGTAAGTAAGACTTGTCAGTCCGGCTCAGTTGGTAAGAGGAACATCAACTGAACATTTGGTTAGGATTTTTAAAAAACGGTATGAGCATGAATAATTTTAAGAACAACTTTGATGAATTTAGATCATCTGTGATGGAAAATCAATGAGCAGACAGTTTGGGGAGTTATCAGCAGAGATGTAAAGAAGAATTTAGGTAAAAATGTGCCTGGTAAATGTTTCTCTGTATTGATACACTTGTATAAGTTTCATGCACATTTTTTAATATTTGTCTTAGTGTATATATTTGTAAGTTATGTATATATGAGTATGAAGAGATGGATATATGTGATCCATCATAACACGGTCAATATATCATTCACTAAATACATACATATATATATATATATATTTATATATATATATATATATATATATGTATATATATTTATATATATATATATATATATATATGTATATATATTTATATATATATATATATATATATATATATATATATACATATATATACATATATATACATATATATATATATACATATATATATATATATATATATATATACATATATATATATATATATATATACATATATATATATACATATATATATATATATATATAAATATATATATATATATATATATATATATATATATATAAATATATATACATATATATATATATATATATATAAATATATATACATATATATATATATATATATATATATATATATATACATATATATATATATATATATATATATACGTATTAAGAAATGGATACATATGATCCAACAGAATGTGTAATGAATTGCGTTATGTTTTAGAGAAACTTATTTGGAAGGATCTCTAATTATTACACGGTTAATGTATCACTCACACTATACAACGTGAATAGAATAAACAATTAATGAAAATGGGGCTGCATCCCATCGGCTGTTTGTGACATCAGCCTTGGGAGCAAGGCATATAGAAGATCCGCATCTTAGATTACCCGTAGTACAGTCAGAAATACAGGAGGAGATGGTAATGTATTGCCAGTGAGATCATTCTCTTGCCTTTTCATTTTCTTCCATCCAATTCACTCTTCCTTATATTACCTGAGCAGTTTTTCACATCCGCATCTGGCTTGCCAGGCCCATCAAAGCTTCCCGAGCTAATTGTTCTTCGTGCAGCAATGACGGATAAAATTAAATGACGGATTGAATCAAACCCTGTAATCTGATTTAAAAATGAAATGAACCCATATCAAATTAAATGAGTCAACGCACAAAATTTCAGGAAAAGTAGCTAGTTATCTTTAGAAAATCTATTATCAGAAATACGTACAATGGAAGGAAATGATCTTTCCCGCATCAGATGTAAAAGGTTAAAATAGTTGTGCAACTGATATGATTTTTTTTATCATTGATTATAGCTTTATCTATTTGCAAACAATGCAAGCCAGAGAGCTCATGGTTGACTGATCATATTGGATCGATTGAAATATGATCCTATTTAAGAAACCAAGAAGTAAACAAGTAACTCATTGATATCTAGAGCTGCCAATAGATTTGTCAGTTAAAATCAATGCCTGATTGTAAGGATAAGGAGTAACTCTTAAATTCATACAAAAATATATTCACCAGTTACTACGATTGATTGACTGTGCAGTGCCTTCAGCAGGTGAAGTTCACAAATTGGTGCGGAAACAAGCATGGAAACAGACAAAGAGCAATGAAGAGAGCAAAAACTCAAAGAGATCTATGATAGATAGATAGATAGATAGATAGATAGATAGATAGATAGAAAGGAAAGAGGGAAGAAAGTGAGAAAGATAGAAATAAGAATAGGGGGAGAGAAAAAAAAGGAACAAGGAAAGAAATAGAGAGAGGGAAAGACAAAAAAAGAAAGTAGAAAGGAAGAAAGAAAGGGATAGGAAGAGAGGGAAATAGATACATGTGAAAAATAGGAAAAGAGAGGAAAGAAAGAAAGGAAGAAAGAAAGAACAGGGAGAAAGAGAAAGAAAAAAGGAAATAGAGAAAAAGAAATGGAAAATTCTTGAAAAAAGGGAAGAGAAAGAAAAGCTAGGGAGGAATATAAAAAAGAATAAGAGGGGAGGAAAAAGGAGAAAAAAAGAGAGAGAAAGGAAAAGGGAAATGGAGAGAAAGAAAGAAAAGGGAAGAAGAAAGGAGAGGTTGAGAGAGATGCTGAATAGTCTTGAAGGTGTCTGTGTGCTTGTCTGTCTGTCACGCAACAGAAACCACCTAAACATGGGCACGGTACAGCCAAATTTGGCAAGATATTCAATGAGCCCAGGATAAGGTTTTAGAGTAAAAAGGATATTTTTTAATTTTACTTGAAAAAAATATGTTAATGATTAAAATGAAGAACAAAATTTTATGTGTCAATGTTACAATGAATTTGACAAGTCTGAAAGCTTCAGTCATTTTTTTACTCATTCAGCAAGTATGTATAGATGTGAGGAGGCCAGTCAGCCAAGGCTGCTTTTAGCTGCCATACCTGAGCATTTAGTACAGAGGATGTGTTAAGTTCATGTTCTACTTTCCTCCTCTTGACCATGCTGAACGCTTCCAAAGAAGGAAAGAAGTTTGAAGTCAAGTAAAAGAAATTCCACTGAAGAATAAATATGGTTATCACAGGCGTTTTCCACTGGAAAACATTTAAAATATAGTAAAAAAAAAAGGAAAAAAGAAAAATAAATAAATGAAGTATTGAGAAACATCTAGATTCTTCAGAATCAAGATGTTATTAAGAAACCTGTTATAATAAGGCCCTGAAAAGGTCAAAAAAGCTTTTCTTCTGAAAATCCCAAAAAGGTATTTTAAGATATATACCAATTTCCAAGTCTGTAGATAAAATGGTATGGCCAGGAGACACACACATATGTATACATATATAGGTGGTTATTCAATATGTGATTAAAAAAGAAAAAGATAAAGATAATGTTTAGACAAACAAAGACAAACAAGTGTTGTACTCTAAAAGAAACACGAGTGGAGAAACTTCAAACAGCTGCTTCATTGATTGTAGTCTAGTCTGGGAGTCAACATATGTTTTAATTGTTTTAACCCATAAAAAGGCTGATATTTATGGAGATATTTATAAACTTTAATGGTATTAGAAACCGGCATGCATAGTCAACATGAGTTTTTTCAGTTATCAAATGATTCTGGCTTACTAACCCTGAATGTATGCATCTATCTACCAATACATCAATCTATCTATGTGTCATGTGCGCAATGGTTAGTTTGGGCATTTTCAAATGGAAATGGCTGCATCCTGTGAGCTCCAAATTTGTATACAAGGGTAAATAGGCCACCATATGAACATAGGATAAGTGTTGATGACATCTGTTGACCTCAAAAAGTCAATTCAGGGTCAAGTCAGTTTTCATGTTTTTAAACCTAAGAGCGACAGCTGAACCCTACCTGCTGCAAATTGCACACAGGGGTAACCTGACCCCAGGACAAAAATAGGATAAGTTGCACTGACCTTTAGTCACCTGATAAATTCAAGACTCGGTCAATTTCAACATCTTCATAAAAAGGTCTATTTCATCATTTCAGGCCCACTTGAAGAGTTGTGATTCTAACTTTGAGAAGCTCTGTGTTAGAATTTATAACACGACTCTCATGTATTGAAATACTTTTTCCTCGGACAATGCTGGATAGCCCAGCTGATATATACATTTATTTCAACAATCAACAGAAAGGAGAAAAAAAAATTTAGCTTGTGAGTCAAGTGTCACTGTGTTTCCTAATTAGAATTGTTTAGAAATCACTTTTCTTCAAAATAGTTCCTTGAAAGAAGAAAATGATAAAAATGTTTGTACTAAGATAATTTTTGGAAAAGCAGAAAATTATTAAGGTATGTCAGAGTTCTCTTGATCTGCAGTATTTTGCACAAAAACATACATGTATATCATACTGTCTTACCTTGACCAAAGATAAGAAATAATATTCGGGGGGGGGGATAATTAGTAAAGCCCATCTCATATATTCTGTGTGGAAGCTTCTTTGAAGAACTGTTGTTACTTAACCGACCGTTCACAAGTTTGAAGTGAATGGCTCTTGCCTGAAGACCAGAGCTAATCTGATGGCTGTCATGACTTTTTGGCTGTAGCTAGGCATAGAAGAAGAATCAGTTGCTTTTTAGTGGGAACATCATTTCTTGGAACGTTTTTTTGAAAAAGTGCCAGAGTTCTTTGAAATTTCATCTGTTGTTTGGAAATGTAGTATCAGGAAGAGATAATTTGGATTTCTGATCCAATAAGTCGTTCTTCCGTATGAATGGTGGAAAATAAGGGTCTGGTTTTGCATTAGCATCAGAGTTACATAGTAAATGGAACACTCCCCTAAAACCTTTAAAAAAATAGATCTTTTCAAAACTGACTAATTTCCTGAGTAAGTCTTATCGAGTGAAAGCATTAACAGAATTTTCTAATTTTCTTTCAAAATTTTCCAAGAGGCAGGACCTGTCTCTATCAGTCGTGTTATTTTTTTAAATGATCTCTGTGTAATGTGTTTTATAGTGTCGTTGAAAGGGTTTGAAAACCAAAACAGAAGCTGAATCTTTTTTAATTATCTGCTGTTTGTGTGCGATTGTTAAAACGGAAGTTATTTTTTTTTGTTTTGTTTTTTTTAAAATTGGGGTTAAGAATAAATAAAACACTACACAATGCACTTTCGAGTAACTGTGAAAGAATAAAAAGGAGATAGACAGAGAGACGAGGGAGGAAGGGGAGATGATCAAGAAGCCAAACAAGCATTGTGTTGTGTTGGCTTTATGAATGAATCAATGACAGGATTATCAATGAATGAATGCGAATTTCCCTGCGCTGGAATCTAATGAATTATTACTACTGCAGTCTTAAAATAGTAGTCAGATGTAGTGATGATTTCTTCCACGCAAAAGTAACGACTATTTGCGGACCGAGGTAGTAGTATATTTCTTCCCTAACGACGAATAGATAAAATTTTGGATTTTTTAAAATGAAGCTGTTGGTTTTCGTGAACATACGATTGAAAACACATTGCACTATTTTGGTTTATTTACTCATGGGTGAACAGGAACTTGGTTAGGTTGGATTACGATTTCCATTCAATACTTATTGAATGGTGAACATGAATACTTGGAAATTCAGTGACATATCATGAATCAGTACAGTATTGGCAGTTAGACTGATTGTTATGTCGGTGGGGTAGTAGGATTTTCTTTTTCCTTTTCTTTCATTTCCTGTTAAGTCACTGAAAGTTTACCTCTGGTGATGTGTCATGTGGGAATGATTTTCTTTGCCTATTGTCTGTCAGTCAGTCAGTCAATAAGGGTGCAGTGCAATTGTTTTATGTAACTCCAACCCCGTGTTCCCCTACGAAAAGACTGTATTTTTATTAGATGTTACTCGCTCCATTGTATCGCCCCCCAGGGTCAGGTCATGCGTGTCCGTCAACGCCCACGGTCAACTGGCAACTGGATACGGTGTGTCGTGCTTCCTTGTACAACAAATCGTGGCGAGTACAGCTCTTTCTCCACCCGTGAAATGCCTCGACATGTTACACTTTCGTGGTTACCACAAAGATATTTTGCGAATGTATATCTTTTGGCCACCCTCCCCGCGGCAATATACACTACCCCCACCTTCAGAATATATGCCCCCTCTCCCTCTCGAATCACAAGTGCATTACAAACATTTAAACAATACACACATACACCGAACACCCCCAACCCCAAGTTGGCCTTTTGCTTGACTCCGGGACCAGACCGATAAAAATATAATCAAATAAATTTTGTTTGATGTGTATGGCACACAATGCTCTTTTTCATATTACACAAGAAGTCATTGTGTAATTCTTGTCGAGTAAATAAAAAAGGGCTTGAATTTCTTGGCCATATTTATTTCCATCACATTGCAGGGATGCGAATATATCTTTTTACAATCAACTTTCTTTCTAGTTAGGATTAATGAAGGGAGACTCACAGAGCAGGAGAGAGAGAGGGGGGAGCAAGAGAGGTTTTGTTTTGGCGGGTGTCGCTGACACATGTTAACTATTCATTGTTTATTTATGGGTTGAAGATCACACGTTCAAGACAATGAAATCGACGAGAATCACGAAATCAGTGGTAAATCGGACGAGCAACTGTGATCTCATATTAATGAAACTTCTGTGAAGAGGACGTGAACCAAAGCTTCCTTTTTCCAATTCGCGACTAGTGGTATTCTGTTTACGTATGCAAATAAATCATGTACATTCAAACTATGCGTATATCATTTATTTATGATTGTTTTGTTCGGGTACATAAAAGCTTAGCTGGCTTTTTAAAAAAAGAAGAAGAAAACCCGTACTTGAACTAGTTTGCCTTCGTATCATTTACCGAAGTGTGTATATGTCTGTGTGGGTGCAGGCCCGTATCTGTCGTCTTGCTCATACAGAGCCAATACGTGCGGCAGCAAAGAAAATCCGGGCAATGAAAGAAAAGATGGAAAGGGAAGGGCAGGAAAGAAAGACTGAAGGAATGAAAGAATGGGAGAAAAGATGCGATTGATTTGATCATTTGTTTTGTATCCATTTATACATATGTAAAACATATCAGATTCTTGACATTCTTTGCTTTATTTGTCATTAGATAAAGTCGAGATGAGTTTTGAATCTTGATAGCTATCTTACTGAATCGCTTGGGTCAGAATTGTACGGAAAAGGTGGTAATTTGTCTCTGTATGGTGTTTACTCGAAAAGTTATGCGATATTCTCTCTCTCTTTTTTTTTTTTTTTTTTTTTGGTGTTGGGGTTCGCACCAGGTTTAATATCGGGTTAAAATGAACCCCCGTGAGGCGTGATTTATAGCTAGCCCGTTTCATCGAGCAGAATCATGAAAAAACATTTTCAATAAAGGATTAAGAAAAATAAAAAAATAAACAGATTATAGGACAAACAATTGATTTTTGGTATATATATATGGAAACATATAATCGGATTTCTGAACATTTTATCGCATTTTTTGCGTTTTTGTCCTGAAATAAAGTCAAGATGTGTTCGAATCTTCAACATTTTCCTGAATTCCTCGCATCAGAATTACATGGGAAAATATGTTCATTTGTCTGCATGTTTTTAATTTCATAAGTTTTCCGATTTTCTATTTCTTCGGTGTCGGTGTCCGTGTCCGGGATCGAGTTCATTCTCTGTGTAATATAGGGTTCAAAAGTAGCTCCGTGGGATATCATTTCAATCTGTGAAAACGCAGAATCATGAAAACAGACACTTCAAGGATCAAGGAAAAAACAAATGATGAAAAAATAAAATCCGGATAGGGGGTCCGTAGGACCTACTTTTCTGGCCAGACAAATATGATTGTAGGCATGCCCGCGCACTGCGTTGACCTACTTGTGAGGATTCGGCATGAAAAAAAAAAAAGAAGAAAAGAAAAAAGAGAAGGAGAAGCAGAAGAACTAAACGCCATAAAGTTGATTTTATCGTCGAACTTTTTGTATCATTGGTGAGAAAACAGATTGGAGGAAAATCTGATATAAAGTTACTGGCGCCGCGACGCCCACGATAGACAAGTGTGGCGAATCCAACGACGGACGTTTAAAGACTGTTGCTGATGATTATGATCATGATGATGATGATGATGATGACGACAGTTAAGAAGATAGATTGAGTAAAAGTTGTGACAATATATGAACAAGACATGAATCAATCAGCATTAGAACATTTGCAATGATTTTACGACTAGATTTCAAAGTTTAACCAAAAATAAAAAGATTGGATTGTGATAGAATTTTCAGCACTTATCCAATAAAGGATGTGTAAAAGAAGTTTCCATTCTAGATTTTGGGAAAAAATATTTTTTCCCGTGTGATCACCTGGGATGACCCCCTTGATTCATTCGCTGATCAATAATACTTGAAATTTTGAACCATTCATTATTTTCACACGAATTAAAGATAAGTCCATGGAGAAATAAATTGTTTAATGCTGCTCAATTAAATGTAATATTAAAAAAATACTGATTTGGGAGTATCTTTTACGTATACTTTTGTTTGAGGAGCTGACTTTTTCAAAGTACGACCATGTATGTCATATCTTCCCATAATATGATAAGACAAAGAAAGGTACAAAGGCGTCGTTTGCTCTCTCTACGGTACACCATATCATTAATATTTTTGTTCCAACAATTTCTTCTTCAAAAAAATTAATCATCAAGTATTATTTTGAAAAGAAAGGAGACGACTGTGGCCATATTTTCATCAAGATATGAACGAAGTCGGCAACGATAAAATAGACGTGGAAAAAAATATGGCCCGTGAAAAAATGGTGAGGGTTGCCTTTTCGGCGTTAAATTCCGCTGCACTATGTTGGTCTGGAAACCTAAGAATGGCATTTTTTTTCCTTAAACTGTACAATATTCTCTAATCACAGTTTTTCACTTTTTCCAACTATGTCAGGAGGGTTATGGTTTAGGGTTGGGTTAGTGCTCGTGTTCAGATTAGTGTTTAGGGTTAGGTTCAGGCTTGATGTTTAGGATTCGGTAAGTTTTAATACACACACACACACACACACACACACTATATATATATATATATATATATATATATATATATATATATATATATATATATATATATATATATATGTCAATTACAGAACAGATAGAAGCAGAAAAATTGTCCGTACCACGATGGTAGTTTCATCACTGAGGAAATAGTTTCCACCGTCTATATGCTTTAAATTTGACGCGGTAAAGGTAACAATCGCCGAAGAAATATACTCAACGGCGTACTTCTCTGGTGGGTGGGGATGATTTCAAGACCTTAAAGATTTATGAATCGTAGTTCACCTAATGCAACTTATACTAACATCATGCAATAAAAAAAGGGGGGGAGCCGCGGCCACTAGTTCGGGAATTACAGTACTTACTCTATAACGTGGATGTTCATTGACTTTCTCAGGGATCGATTATTCATAAAACTCGGCTACGGCCCAGTACACCGTGTGTGTGTGTGAGTGTGTGTGTGTGTGTGTTAGTGTTATGTAGTTCCACCCACGTTTTGCGTATCTATACGTATTTCTGTTTAGTTCCGTCTGAGAGAAGACTGCTTTCTTGTTCACTTTAGCAGAATTAATTCCCGAAGGAGGTCTCAGTGTTGAGTTCTTGAAGGGTTGATTTTTCAACTCGCAACATGAATTTTGTCGCAGTCGCCATGCAGTTAGAAGAGGATACAGGTATTATTTTTCAAGTATGGGCTCTAAGCCCAACGTAGTATCAAAGGGAGAGACTGGGCGCTCAGCCCATCCCTTACAGAAAGAGGCGTCAACAAATCGCCTCTTGCCGGAAAAGTGTCTTTGAAGCTGGACTGCTTGGGGCCAAAGGACCCAAGTGATCTGGACAATTCAGTGACCGTTAATAAAAAAGAGAGAAATGTGACTGGCTTGGGTGGTGGCCCAACCAATCGGTAGGAGTGTCTCAACCCTTTGACAATTTGGTCGAGGAAGAGCCTGAAAGAGTAGCTAGTATATTTTCGGTTACTTCTTGGGGAGTTTGGTCCCATGAACTTTTTGTAAGCGCTCTCATTGACCCTATATAAGTTCTTGACTCCAGAATAATTTGAAAAACGGTGTACAAAGTACTTCATATCACAATATACTATCAAATTTTCATACATTTCCCATTTTTTTTTACTCCTGCAAACGAAGTTAGAGAATCATAGGAATTTATTTACATCATTCTGTCCTTCTATACGATATCTCCGAATGTATTCGATGAATTTCAAATAAATTTTGAAAGAGGGTGGGTAATGGGGTGAGTAAGAGATGGTTGATTTTAAGGGGTGGGGACCAAGAATTATTTTTTGATTGCGAAATATTTGTACGTTTTTACGAACATTTGTGTTTGTCCATACGATATCACCAAAAGTTCTCAATCAATTACGATTACATTTTGTGGAAGGATGAATAATAGAACACGTTCTGAGGAATTAGATTTGAGAGCGGATCCATGGACAATTACTTCCAGTGCGTCATGATTATATGTCCATACCACATAATATCGCCAAATCTTCATGTCTCTCCCCGCAGTATCTCCAAAAGTTATGAATGAATTTATATGACATTTTGTGTGAGGATGGATAATAGGCTACGAAATAAGTGATCAAGTTCTGGGGCGGATCCATACACAATTACTCCCTTTCCTACCCAGGAAGTTGCAGCAAAACCTCATTATTCAACCATGATCTTGATAGGGGCAAATCGGAAACATCCCTGTGCGTATCTTGGTTTTAGCATATTTCGTTTCTTCTCTTAAAATGTTTTGGTTTAGTAATCGTTGACAGGATACACCCTTCCAACTTCATTGACAGAGTGAGTGTGAATACATGGAAAACGAAAATAAAGTCGGGAAAAGAATAAAGACTCAGCTCAAAACCTTCGACATTGTGTAAACAATTTTTCGACTGCATCTGTCAACATTTGTTTCTGTAATTAAAGTATTCGTTTCCAATTGATTTTTTCTAGTTAATCCCCGTTAAAACGCCCGATACAATAATTAACAATCACTGCATCAATATTAAAACGGAAAATATCGTCTCGGACAATAACTGAAAATCCGTAACGTCAGAAGCCGAAGTCGTATAAAAAAAATATTCAAGAATAAATATGGTCGTACTGTTTTGTCTACAGAGTTGAAAATAGATACCAGTACTCTACTAAACCCCTTCTCAAACGTTTCTTTGGAATTTGGGGGGGGGGGAGTTTGTTTTTTTCTTTTTGGGAGGTTTATTCTGACTGGTTTATATACACTATTCAGAAGTTTTCTGGTGGTAAACGCTATTGATGTCATAAAAAAGATTTTTTTTCCGGTCATATTTATTCATCGATGGAATTTCTTTAGATGACTTCAAATTTTGACGCTACTGTTGTTCAATTATTGACTGTAATTGTGAGTTTTTTTCAAGATTGAAATTTCACAGTTGTTTAAAAAAAATACCTCTGCTTGTCATTCATTTCACAACAAACGAAGTCACTTCTTTCTCCCTGGTTACTCTCTTTTTGGCAGCGTTTGTAAGGACTTGAGTGACTCGAAGAGAGAGTGTTTCTTCTCCCTTTCTTTCTTTTTTTTTTTTTTTTTTTACTATATTAGTTTATTTTTCTTTCTCTCTCTTATTAACACTCTCTTAAGATAACAGCTTCCTTTCTTTGTTTGGTACGCTGTCTATCTCTCTTTGACCACACTCTCTTCGGGTCACTTAATTCCTTACGAACGCTGTTAACTGATTTGTATTTGGTCATGAGAAGAAATTTTCCATTCATAGAACTGCCGATTCATGTTGCATTTAAAAATGAATATATGCACTAAGCATACACAAAAAGTTATCTTCAATTACGCACACGTATGACACATACAGTGTACCATATTCACAAAGCACCAACTGCCACACCTTCACTCACTAATGTATTCGGTCGGGCCTTTCTGTCTACCCGGATGTCTGTTCACACGATATCTCCAGAAGTACTCAATGAATTCTGATGTGGAGGATTAGACAATGGGGCAAGGAAAATGGTTGTATTTGGGGGCGGATCCAGGGATTGTTTTTATAGAGACATTTTTCTTTTTTTGTTCTCGCTCCTATATGAAGGGTGGACAATCAGCTACAGAGAAAACGATTTAATTCGCGGGCGGTTCCGTGCGCAATTAGCTGCACCGCATAGTATCGCTAAAAGTCAACGTCTCCACACACGATATCTCCAGAAGGTCTCCATGCATTTCAATGACTTTTTGTGGAGGGGTTGGCAATGGATTACGGAAGAAGTAGTTATACTTTTGGGGCGGATCAGTATACATTTACTTTCCCCTGATGATGGCATTGATAAAGGTATGCGCTCTCTGAATGCTTGTTAGTTTCGTTCTGTGTCGGTGTGCGAATCACTCTTGACTCAAAGTCAACATTTGCTGCATGTTATGTGCACCATTCAAGTCGGTAATAATAACGTGCGTGTGTCATTGTTGCTCACCTCTGTGTGAGTAAGGATAAATCCACAATGTTTCAAGTGTGAGTAGTGGGGAGAGGTATAAGTATTCAGTCGTATCCTTTTATCTGTGGGTCCATACGATCCTTCAAAAAGTTCTCAGTGAATTTCAAAGAAATTTTGTTGAGTTGAAGGTCCCACGGAAGAAGTTTTTTTTTGTTTTTTTTTTTTTTCAAATTGGGAATTTATTTTTTCGAATTAGGAATTCATTTACTTATTTTTTAAAATAAGGACTTTATTTTCGATTGAGATAGTCTAGTTTTTATTATTCTGCGGGAAAAGGCTGGCGGGAGTGAAAACAAACAGTTGATAAAAAGAGATAAATTTGAATTTCAAGGGAAGTAATTCAATTTTTTTATTTTCATTCAGTTTCTTTTTTAGTTTGTGGCGTTCACCATAGGTATGCGCCCTCTCCGGATGCTTTCAGTTTGTGTGAGTGCACCTCATGTGCATGTTTGTGTATCTATGAGCCTTTCTTTATTTGTGTATAATGTGTATGCTACTTTAAGGTGTGTGTGTCTCTGTTTTATAAATAACGAGTTTGTATGCCCGTGTGTGTGTTCTTGTACGCGTGTGTTTGGGAATTTCTTTCAAGTTTTACGTGTGCGTAAGCGATGAAAGTAATTGTGTAGTAATAGATTTTGTGTATGTTGTGCATTATTACATACATAATTTTTTTTCTGTATCTTCCTTAAATCTTTCTTTCATTACTCGGTCTGTTTATGTGTGTGTGTGTGTGTGTGTGATTTATTCTATTCGTATGTGTTCGTATATATTTGTGTTACTGTGAGTGAGAGAAAGGGAAAGAGTGCGTGGGAGAGTGGAGTGCCTGAGTGGCAGAGAGAGAAACAGAGAGTGCGTGAGTGTGAGAGAGAGAATGTATGAGTGTGACAGAGTGGGTGAGAATGTAAGTGTGAAAGAGAGAGAGTACATAAGTGTCTGAGAGAAAAAGATTTTGTGATAGGGTGACAGTGCATGAGTGTTTGAGAGAGAGAGAGAGAGAGAGTGTATGAGGGTAGAGAGAGTGGGTGTGACAGAAGTAGAGAGTGCATGAGTGATTTTTTTACAAATGTCTGTAAGTGTTATTGTTCGTGTATGTACGTTTCAATGTGTGTGAGAGAGAATGCATGCGATTTTGTATGAATTCGTTGTGCATGTCATTGTGTTTGAGAGACGAAATGCATGCGTGCGTGACTTTCTATGTTTGTATGTGTTCGTGCAGGTGCGTGTCATTAGGTGTGAGAAAGAGTGCGTGTGTGTCAGAGAGACAGAGTGCGTGTGTGTCAGAGAGACAGAGTGCGTGCATGTGTCAGTGAGTCTGAGACAGAGTACGTGCATGCGTGTGAGTGAGACTGAGAGACAGAGTGCGTGCGTATGTGTGAGTGAGATAGAGAGGCAGAGACAGAGAGCTTGCGTGTGTGAAACAGAGAGTGCGTGTGTGTCAGTGAGACTGAACCAGAGTGTGTTAGTGCGTGTGTGTGTGTGTGTGTAAATTGGTCCGTAAAGCAGTCAAGTCAGCAGTTATGATCACTGCTGTTGTTGTTGTTGTTGCTACAATGATTGTTGATACTGCTGCTGCTGCTGCTGCTGCTGATGGTGATGATGGCTAAATCGAGGTTTTTTTTTTTCCTCTTCTTTTCTTTCTACCAACGACACCGCCACTGACAACAACACAACAAAACTAAACAACGTTTCGTACAACACACACCACCACAACAACATTACAGCACGGGAACGGGAGTTTATTTTACCGCTTGTCTCCAGGAGAGCTTGACTTCTGTCTGTCCCGAATTGTTGGATATGTTTTTCTGACAGTGACAGACACTAGTGCTGGATGGTTTGTTGCGAAAAAAATGTACTGTATCTTCTCTGATCGCTTACTCTCTCTTGTGTCATCTACATTCATTTAGAGAAGCAAAAAGAAGAAGAAAGCAATGATGGTGGTGGTGGTGGTGGTGTTGATGGTGCAGCACAAAAGGAGTTACTTGTCTTCTTTCTTCCAAGAGGAAACTCATGACTTACGACTACATAACCGATCATAATCATATTCCTCTTTCTTCTTCTCTTGAGGAAAAGATGGGATCGTTGGATTTATTTCAAGAAGGATTTTCAAAACTCAAAATCCGTGGGAACATGCAGATCAGAAGAACTCAACGGGAGGGAAAATTGAGCTTAAAAACAGAGTGATAAAAAAAAAAACAAGACCAAAAAAAACCCCTCAAGTTTAGAAACAATTTGAAGGTTTATTCCTTCTTCTTTCTCTCGGTGGACAAATAGGAGTCCCGTCTTTTTAGTGGGGGTACTACTAGATAATAACAAGATATACAAAAATGCACTAGCTTTACTTATGTAAATAAATACACCAACAAAATGAAGTAAAAACATAGAATGTGTTGTAAATACAAATTAGCATGTGTGAAATTAATTATATGACTGACAAGTGCTTGATCTTATAAGGTCTGCACACATTTCTTGAATGCAAGTCTCATGCTATGATTCGCCACACAAGAGCTAGAAGTCTATCAGTTGAGTTTTGAATGTTTTTCTTTACTACTAGAGATATGTGGCATTGTCTTCGAACGATACGATCATTTCTTTTAGTCTTTACTGTGTAAAAAAAAGCTTTCTAAGTTAATTTTAAATGGTATTATTTTGTCATCCTTCGACGTTATGTCACTACTCACTCATGGTGTGGACTACAGGAGTTTAATTACAACTACAAGAAAAAGGAGAAAGAAGAAACGAATATTACCATTATTCGTCTGACCATGGATTTTTCTTCTACATCATTGGCTTATTGGAATTTATAAAAATAAGTAAGTATATGCATATTTAATTATAACTACCTATGTTCTTTTGGTGAAAGCAGAGGAATAACGTAATCATAAGAAAAAGGAAGAAAAATAAAATTGCTAGTGACCGTGGGAGATTTTTAAAAGAGCTTGAAAAAAATACACTCGGGATATATGGGGTGTCTACGGTTACTAAACACGACAAATATAGTTTCTATGTCACAGATGTTTTTTTTTTTTTTGGTTGTTGTCTTTTTTGTTCGTTTCATGTGGAAAACACCTTTTCTGTGTACTACCTCTGTCCCATAATAGTCGTTACATTTGTATTTGAAATCCATAACTATTATGGGACTTTTTTTTTTATTGGCGTGTGTGAAGCACATTAAACGATTCTTTTTTCTTATCATTATTATTTAATCTTATTAAATGAGGTATCGTATCCTAATGATCATATCAATTTTGACTTTTTGTTTACCTTCATGTTAATCTTTTTAGTTGTTCTTATCACGATAGCCAATGACGATGAGGGACGTGAGTTCGATTCTCACCGGAGGTTTATCATCTATTTTTCTCCCGATCGCGCAGTTTACTCGGTGGAATAAAGTCCCGAGTGAAAGTTGTGATAAAACCGACTAAGAATTAAGATGGAGATAAAAGAGAGCAGTCAAAATTAATAAAATATATGGATGAATAAACAATTGTTTTCACACGCACTGGACGATTTTTAATTAAAAACAAAAGCGCGGTAAAAACAAAATTATGTGGACATCAACCATCGCTGGACAGGTCTTGATGTCTGGTCACTCGATGCTTCTTACCCTCCCCAGTTATTAATGGCCATGTCTGTTATCTGCTCTCCCGGACTGAGAAATACCACCTCTGTCCCAGAAGTAGTTCTTACTTATTGTGTTTACTTCATAAACAACTATTAACGACAAAGGTTGCAGAGCAGTATTTTACCCGTGTAATACGACTGACTCAATATAATGAAGAAAAAAAAAAGAAATCAGGCCCACAATTGAAGGGGTAGCATAATACTCTAGTGTAAAGAATAAACGACAACATATATACATATATTATTGACATTATTGATCACACAAAGTGGGAGCTGCATTATATTCGAGATCGCTTTTTTACTCTAGTAAATACGATATGTCTATCTTTCGCTATGTTGATAAAACTGACAGAAAGAAGGATTCTTAATTTTTCGTTCAACAAAAATTTCGTCTATTTGTTGGTGTTTTTTTCCCCCTTCCTTTTGTCCTTTACCCACAAAAGCAGCAAGATAAAAGTACTGTCATACGTGATTTAAATTTTAAAGAGTTTCTTTTTTTAACATATGAGGTGAGCAAAAGAATGTCTGGCTAGGAGAAGCAATAAGAAGCAAATCAGTCTCATGTGTGTGTGCTGTGTGATCGTTAGAATAAGTGTTACCAAAACTAGATGTTTTTTTTTAGATCTAGATGTTTTCGGTAGAAATTGTTATTCAAACAGATGATTTTTTTTTTCAAAAATCTATCTGGTTTATACTAATAGAATGAGTCATATTTTTAAGAATTAAATTGAGTAATATTTTGATATAGTGATGTTGACAAAGTCTGATTCAATTTATAAATCATGTGTGATATATATTTTTAGATGTATGTCTTGGGAATCTAGATGTTTTTTAGATGCTTTGGGACTAAAATTTAGATGTAAACTCGTAATAAATTTGGCAACACGAGTTAGAATTCCTTTTTGCATTGGAATGCGATCCATATAGTAATTTGTAATAAGATATTTTTGACCTGGAATGACGATGTCTGTCTGATGTCAATAAGCACCTAATCAGTTATTTTTTCAGTGATTACAGTTATAATGGATTAAATCATGGGATATTCATTGACAATTTGGGGGGGCTATGTTCAAGTTCGATGTATATGTGATGGAATGGACCCATTCTTTAAAAGATTCCAGCCTGGGAAGGAATTACAAGCTAGCTAAACGAGTACTATGCAATCTATCTTTATATATTTAAAAAAAACGGAATTCTTTTCGCACAAAAGACGAAAATTCAAAATGCGAGAAAAAACAATTTGATAAACAATTTAATTTATTTAAATACAAAACTATTGTTTTTGTATTTACTTACTGTTGTGTAACGTACGCGATCTAACAACAAAGGGAATTCCATCAGGACCATCATCGGTAAGTTTTATCTATAGTCCGGATTTTAGACTTGATTTTGGTCAAATCAAAGCAAATAGTTGTCAACTTATTTTTTTTATCAAAAAAAATCACCTTCACTACACCCCCCCCCCTCTGAGCGTATAAACGATGTCACTGAAAACAATTTTGTCGAAAATACAGTAAAAAGACGCCTCTAAGTAACAACATTCAATGTTTTTTTTACCAATGTTTACGATTGGATAATTAATTAATCATTGTATTTCCCCGTCGTTGGGGACACTTGGGCCTCAAGGACGCCCCCCAGATTTTGACTTGCAAATTAAATAAGGGGGAAAAAAGACAAAAGAATAAAAGTCCAGATGAAGCTATACAAGAAATATATTCAAAATTTAAAAAAAAAAAGTAACCGAGAAAGTATGACATGAAATCGGTGATGGCAAAATATATGAATGCTCGCAATACGAGGCCTGGTAAAACCATTCTCTTCATTTATTATGACATCAATGTGTTGTGCGCGGTCTCTGCTCATCTTGGTGCTAGCTTCTTAGTTCTTAACGAGATCTGTGGCGTAGAATAACATTCACGTGTTTCTCGTTTGCGAAAAAAAAACGGTTTGAGTTTTCTCATTGCCTTAAACTTCGATAGTTGTTTAGAAAAATTAGTGTACTAAATAAAACAGTTTACAAATGACTATACTGGACGATCTCCGAACATGCCTGAAAGTCAGACCATAGATGTGCTAGTTCTTTTCTTTTGTTAATATCTAGTAAGGGCAGTGTTGCCAACTTTATTTTCAAGTTCACATCTGAAATTGAGTTAACAACATCTTTCAACTTCTACATTCGTAAGATTGCATACTAGCTGAAGTACCCGGCTATAATGGGTATAATATTTAAGGAATTAAAAAAAAATTGAAAAAAGAAAAGGACTTTCACCCACGAAAAATAATTCCCCTCCAGACACGACTATAGCTAAGGATTTGGGGCCCCGGGAGGCTTGGTTCTTTTAGGGGCCCCCTCCAACATTTATTGACAGTACTTCATATCAGTAGCGATGCAGTAGGTGAACTACTATTTAAAGCAGCCTCCTGTAAAGAAAGAGTCTCCGCTCACTTTTGGCCCTTGAGGGGGAAGTGTCCCCCTTAAGACCCCCTTGACAATTTATGTATAAACATATAAAACAAGAAGCATTGATATCGCACGGTTAGTAAGGTTCTACTTGGGCATTATAATTACATTGTGAACAGAACCCCCTGTAGAACCTTTGGTATTTTTATAAACTGATAACTGAAGTACCTGTCTGTCTATGCCGAGTATGATATTTCTGGTGTAAAAATATATATATATGTACACAAAAATTTTCTGACACATAAAAAAGTTTCCCTTCACTTTTGGACCTTATAGGGGAGAAAATCTTCCTTTCATTTCTGACCCCCCTCCCTCCGGGAGGAAATACAGTTCACTTCACTAACGAGTTTATTTTCAGTTTTGACTCCTGCAAGAAGGGCGAAATCCCCTTTCACTTTTGGCTCTTTGATGGGGAGGGAGGAAGTCTCCCATTAATGGGGACTCTTTAAAGGAGGTAATTGCTTCCCTACACTTTTGACCGCTTAAACCGTGAAAAAGAACCCCTTAACAATTGATCCTTTAAAAGAGGGGAGAAAGTCTCCAGTTCTTTTTTTTTCTTTTTTTTGACCACTTGAAGGGAGCGAAAGTGTCCCTTCATTTTTGACCCTTTTAAATTACAAAATTCTACAGTCTGAAACCCTTGATTTTTTTTTCCAACCCCCCCCCTTTGTCTTTTGAGTATATATGTCAAACTTAGTTTGGATGCGCTTATGTTTATTTTTTCTCATAGCTCGACAGACAATCAGACACCCCATATGTAAAAGAAATAGATATAATACAATGTACGTTTAATGAGAAATATATACGAGAGAAGAGATTAAGAGTAAACAATCTTTCGTCACTTTAACCCTTTGTAGGGAGGAAGAAGTATCTCCACACGTTTGACCCTTCAAGGGGATAGTTTCCCTTCTCGTTAAACCCATTAAAGAATTTATGTATATAAGATTTTTTAAAAAGTATGTACATGGACGGAAAGTAATTTCCCCACGTGGGTATTTCAGTTGTGCGGCTAGTGCTACTGTAAAGATGAAGGCTATTTTGCTGAACGTGTAGTAGTACTTTTGACCAAAATCTGCTCCTTAGATCAAAAGTTATGAAAGTTTGAAGTTGGAAAATTGTGTAATGGAATCTAGCTTTTCCACATGGCCTGAAAGAGAAAAATGGTGCACCAAGAGAATCCTCTTACTGTAATTTGCCCATTTTCTGGGATTAGTTTTGGGAGAAATAGGTAAATCACTCTATGGAATTCATGGTTCATATTTATATTTTCGTAAGACCCATGTTCTAAGGCAATCGTTCCTATGAACAGAACATACGTTTTGAGCTGTATTGCCGATACGGGACAGATTTAGCTTTTCTTCTTGTTTACCCACGGATCCCGAATCTTGCTTCTAGCTTCAAATCTTATGTTAATTAATATTTACGTGAATGTTACTATAAGTCCGGTCTACTTGTAATATTATCGCTAGTTAAGTTACTGCCGATGTTTACAGGGGCTCAGGCCGTCACAACTAAAAGGGGGAAATTTTGATCCCAAAACAGCTAAAGTAGCATCACTGGAATAGAGCAGTCAGGTTCAAAAATGGCGTACGGAAAACTCTCTGATCCAAAATTTCTTAAATTGAGTTCATGATGATGCTTAAAACATTACATTTCAATGGTTACGCAATTTTGTTCATTATTTTATCAGGGGTAGGGGGTGATTTCAGTGACATGTTAACGAACCGGTTATTTTTCGATCATTTTTGTCACTTGACTGACCTTCCTAATTTCATAGTAAATTGACCCACCTACCCGCCAAAATTGTTTTTTTCTCAAAAGTTGTTTTTTGTTTTTGTTTTGAAACCTCCTCATGCACCCATGTCTATGTACTTTTTATTGCGTGATAGACAAACACACAAACGGGCACTCCTCGCTTTTATATTTAAGATAAAAATATTAAAAGTGACTTGAATCTTCAACATTCAATTCATTAAAAGTATTACCCATATTAATTTAAATAGGGATATTATCTATTTTATCAAAAATAATCTAGATAGCAATTTCTGACTTCTAGACGCTACCGAAAACTTGTAAATTGACAACACTGAGCAATGGACGCAATCAATATTTCGGTGTGTCAGTCAGTACCGCTAGAGATGCTAGCGTACCTAGAAAGGGCAGTTACTTCATGTCTGAAATCAAGCTTTCTTTTTTTTTTCTTTTCTGAGGTTATCACGTGGTAACAACAAAAAAGACCTTGAGTTGCAAGGTTGCCAGATGTATAAGACCAAATTCTTATGGTCTTGGGACAAAATTTATATAGTCTTAGGACAAAATAATCAAATTAATTAAAATCCACCATCAGGCTAAACTTATAGGAAAAAATAAACATCTCCTTAATCTGTTATTCATGTCGTATTCATATTCGTGTGTAAGGCATTGATATATTTTGAAAATTTTCCTTCAGTATCAAGTCTTTATTTTAGGAACAAAATTGATTAGTTCCAGTGCTAAATTTGCCCAATTTTGATCTTGAAAAAGACCATATATCAACCCTGCGTAGAATCAAAGATCCTATCAGTGTTCAATTCTATTGACCGAGTAGAAGCATAGTACATACTTACCAAGTATCGTGCATATTGCAGCCAACAGCATGCGATAAATTTACACGAATATCCCGCATTGAGAAAATACATTCCGTTCTATTTGCAGACCTACTGCGTCTCCCGTACTTCGCGGTTTAAAATCGCTGTTCCCAATATAGCGCTAAATTCAACTAATTTCTGTGTTTTATCATTTTTGTTGTTTTTTAGGTGTTTTATGACCATTTTTATTCAAATTTACCGCTTTTGGGGTTGTCAAACTAGCGTGAAGGGGAGGGGGGCATGTTTTGGGGGGAATCTCCTTCCTGAGATTTTCTAAAGCTTGGCAGGTATGATAATGAATTGCAGGTTTCCCCCACTATCCGAAAAAGCGTTCTTTCTTTTCTTAAAAAAAAAAAAAAAAAAAAAAAAACTTTCATTGGGGAAAATACCGCAAAGTGAAGAAGCGATTACCATTAATTTGATATTGGAAAGCTTTTTTGTCGTTTCCAGACCCCTAGAATGGTGATGCTGGTATGATAGGCCGAGTCGTTGGGTGGTATTTTGAGAGAAAGAGATGAGGAGAGGGTGCGTGCTGCTCCTATAACGTCTCATTTCAAAACAAATTTTAAATGCTATATTCTCAAAATCGAAAAAGTGGGGCATAGAAAACTTTCGAAAATCGCAGGCTACCTATATTTGTGCACAACTAACCAATCATCGGCAACAGAGCTTCAAATCAGCGAAAAAGCGTAACCCCCGAGTTATTAGAATTAATGAACATCTAGACCGAAGCCCTGATACTCCACATTTCTGTTAATGTTTTGTACCACGATTACGATGAAGCGTTCGGTGGTGTCCTCCATCAAAGACGTATTAAACAAGTGAATAACTTCAATATAACTGGTGAAGCGAAATAAAAAATAAAAAAAATGGCTGGGAGCATTCCTGTCGAACCGAAAACAGAAAGCGAGAGGAAATTTATCTGAATCCCATGGGGCTTGGCTCCTGTCCTCAACGATATCCCTCGAGGCTCCATCGTTGGCCTCTTCTTTCAGTTTGTCAAAGACCTCCCTGATGAAGTGAAACTCCCTGATAAAACTCTTCGCAGACGACACCAATATGTACCTCCCACTCGCAACAGATGACTCAGCCATGCAGCTTCAGGGTGATTTATGAAAACTGGAACACTGGGCCAGAAGCATGCAGATGAAATTTCACCCCCTAAAATGTCCTACATCTAGGTAAAGAACAACCACCAAGTAGATTACCAGACAATGATGGAAGCGTTCATAAACTTGACAAAACTGAAGCAGAAAAAAGATTTAGGAATATTCAATGAGTTGGAATTCTCTGACCACTTCCAAAATACGATTGACACGACGAACAAAACTGTTAGATACATTAAGCATTTATATACGTTGACGCGAATAAGTTTTTGTTACTGCATAAAGCTCTTGTTCGACCCCATTTAGAATATAGCTCTTGCATATGGTCTTCGTTCCTGAAATATAACATAGATGCCATTGAGAGGGTACAATGCAGAGCTACAAAGATAGTACCATTATTACGGAACTCGAACTACTCAGACAGGCTACGAAAACTAAACCTGGAAAAATCAAAATACAGCCGCAGAAGAGCAGACCGCTTAGGAATTTGCTGCATTATGAATAATACCCAGTGTTGATCAAGACATACAAACCATCATTTCATATGAGAGTCTTAATTTGTACTGCTTTCACATTCTCACCCTTCCCTTCACTAAAATTGTATATAAAACCTTTAGTTAGAAATTACACAGAGAACATGCAGGATTTTGGTGATAAGAGTAAGAAAGATTTTCTTTTCTGAACAAATGGGATGTTTTGGCGAAAAGAACGATGTTGGTACGATAGGGTCAATAAATGAGACTAGATAAGTTAAAGTTAAGATAGTGATGACCAAAAAACCTTCCCCACTCCCCCATTGGACCATGTATCCAATTTTCCTGGGAGGAAAGTTTGTATTTTTTTTCTTCCCTTTCAGGAAATAAATATTAAGACTGTTATTGTAATCTATGTCCCAACAAGCAAATGTTTACCCTGTCACTCTCTGCAGCCACAAAAGGCCAATCAAAGAAGTTACAAATCCAGGAAGTCTTCGGTGTTAGGGAGCTTTTCTTGTCCTCCATAGTAGCAACATTATGGAGAGCCTTTCTGAAGAAACCACGAATAATAACTCCTTTAAAAAAAACATTAAAACTGGAATCCTTGAGAAGTTCCATTCAAATTTGATTACCAATTCTTTTCGGTATCAGATTCGCATAGTCGTCTAAGTCAAAATTATTAGGCCACCATATACAGATAAGAAGCATGTTGTTTGAATGTACCTTTTAATTGAAAATTATAATTTTTTATGGCCTGAAATGAAAACCTTTATTCATACAATTTTGTTTTTAAATTGGATAGCGATGTTTAGTTTCACTATCACAAAAAATGAAACTTAATCATAATGAAACGAAATAATGGTGCGTCAAAAGATTTAACGAAAGATAATCCAATGCCAGCTTCTAAAATAAAAATGATTTACTCCTGGTTCGAAGACTGAAAACTAACAGAAAGATGTTTTAAACGATGTATTCATCCATCGTTAGAATATTCGGGATTCTTAATTTAAACAACGAAAACCCATTATACCCCGCGTTGTCATATTGTGTTGGTTAATGGCAATGTTATTAGAATATATTAAAAAATTGAAAGATCAAGTGTTTTTGAGCACCTTTTCAAGGCGTGAAATAAATGCCCATTAAATCAATAAACTTTTGAAAAATCAATTAAAAGCTTAAAAAGGAAAAATAAAAAAAGCTGATGTCTATCACGTGAAGAATCAATTTGAACGTTTAAAAGTTGATCATAAACTTATCTCACTTACTTTATTGATCCGAATCGTACATTAGGCTCTAAAAAGTGTTATTTTTAATTAAAAGACTCAAACAACATATTCATAAGATATATTAATCCAAAAATGAAATTGAAACCTTTTAATTCATTCAAATTTTAACTCCCAAAATTCTATGATTTCACATTATTGCGAAATCTGATCAAGACATAATTATGCCTTATAGTAAAAAGTAATGCTTCGTAGAGACTTTGTATGACTTTTGGAGGCTACCTCAGAGTAAAGATGAACAGATATTACTTATTTTAGTTGTAAAAAAATATCCTAAAATATTACTTATTTGATTCAAAAGTAATATTTTTTTCTATTATTCAAATTAAATATCAGTACAAATTCAGTTACCATATTCGTACTTCAGTGTTGACATTCTGGACTTATGCCTTTCGAACGAACGCGATTGTAACCCGTAGTAGTCGGTACTACACTGTTGTCTTTTTCACTGAGGCTTTTGATCTGGAATCCAACCGCTGGAAGGCTGATTACGTCTATCCTAGGTAGCTTATGCCCTAGTTGAGATAGATATTGACACGAACATAAACAACCCGTTACTCAACATTTCTCATCATACTTTAGCTATCACTTCCATTGCATTGTTATAGCAATGACATTGAAAATCCATTATTCCTCATCATTCACTTGCAGCATTAAATCGATTACGTTTTCATTGAGATATAATTTATTTTCCCCTTCAAATGTCAAACAGTCACTACTGACCCATCAAATCGTTTGTTGTCCAATGTCCATTCAAAAAAAAAAAATAATCAATGATTGAAATTTTTGAGAGGAATTCCTTTTGTAGTCAATTGATGATTCATCCTGTTATTCAAAAAATATATAGAAAAACAAAAAAACAAAAGCATAATGTATTATCTACAGTTTTTAGATCGGCTACTAACATTCAAAGACTTTTTCGGGTGATTTCACTCCTTGCTTCGGTCGATCCATTCTACGGCCTTCTTCAGATGCACCTGAATCCAACGTTATAGCATTGCTGCCATCACATTCGGATAGTACACTTGAAGAAGGTCGTGGACTGTATCGGCCAAAACGTCACGTTAACGACTCAAACAACAAGGAGGTCAAGTGACCGAAAAAAACAACAATAAACAAATGAACAAACAAACGAAAAAAACTCTTTGTACGTAGTATATTGTTCGCATTTCCTGTTTACCTTTTCTCCTCGATGTCTCTCGTCTCGTAATACCAGCCAGTAAAAATAACAAAGTATTCTTCTGTCTAAACTCTGAGGTCTCTACAACTTTCTTTAAATATATCAACTTAGTTTCGTGGCATATAGATTATGTTATATAAGGACCAGAGTCTATGATGCCCTGTGAGTGGCTTGCTTGGTTCGAACCTCATTGTAAGCTTTTGAGTTTTTGCTGGAATCATCCTTTTCTTGAGAGAATTCTTTTGGTTTTGGAGAACATAGAACTTTGATTTTTCATTTAGCGCTGACACATTTAGCATATTGACACATTTTGAACGCCCGACAGGGCGTAGCTAGAGATTCGGGAGCGGGGGTAGGGGGTAGGGGGTAGGATTGTCTTCTTGAAGCCTCCCCCCATCTAACATTTAGTGAAATTCGTTATTGTATAATGTCAAGAGGAACAACTACTATTTATAAAGTTTTTGATGGACTCCTGCATTGGAGGCTCCGGGGGGCGTTTTTCAAATAGCACTCACCTCCACCCTCAGCTACGCCCGAGTATTTGTTTTGCTAGTAGCTACCTACCTGCATGTGCCAGATACGACAAAAAGCATTTCTTCACGTGGGAGGTTGCCCAAAATACTCGTTTTCCAGGTCTTTGCCACAGACCTCATTGTCTACTCCCACACACCCCCATACAGCAGTGGGAAGAGTATTTATTTTGCGAACTCAGATGCAAAGTAGGTGGTTGCAAAAAAAACAAAAACAAAAAAAACCCAACAATTTCTCGGTCTTTGCTGCAGACATCAGCATGCAATGGGGAGGTGTTGTCTGTGTAACCAATCCCAGTCGCCAGCATACTAAATCATTTTGATTGCTTGCTCGACGGTATTGAAAGTACTCTTCAATTGCAAAAACGTGACACGAAATCGTCATTAAATGTTGATTAAATGTGGGAAATCTGTAGCCCAATATGAGATACGGCCCACAACGCCTGGGTGTATTTTATTATTTTTTTTAAGATGGATTGTTTTTTGTTTTTTATATTAAAAAACACTGTTTTAGAAGTTTTTACCACAGACAAATGGTTGTATTTCTGTCCTTAACCCTCTGAGTTGCTGTCTGTGGGACGAATCCCTGGTCACCAGATTATTATTGTTTGTAACTTTCCCGTCTGCACGAAGACTGGAGCACTCAAATATTGAACATCCACGGAGCGTTTCGTTGTATCAGCGGTGGCTCTGTTATTTTCGACTGTGAAGGCTAACAGTTAACGCCAAAAAAAAAAAAAAAAAAAAAAAAAAAAAAAAAACAAAAAAAAAAACTGATTTGATTACCGCCTTATATGTTGGCATTCATCCTGGAACCAACACTGAACTGGGACAATAATCCATAATCTTCCTTGGTGTTGACAATCCCGCCTTTCACCTAAATATATAAAATTGCTGTGTATGTCTGTCCGTGTGTGTTTGCACTTTTATAAGTCGAGAACCGTTCATCCCAGATCAAAACTGATTCGTATTCAGCACGTCTCGATTTATCTAGTGAACACATCTTAGGTCGAATTTCGCAACTTTTCATGTTTTTAAACGAATGATTCGATTTACTATGTATATGTAATGCTAAACTAGACCATTGCTCTGTGTCTGTCTGGTTAGCAGGTTTATATTTAGGTGTCGTCATGGAAACAAGGCATGTGTCGTGTCTGCGAGGCTCTGTGTTCTGAGAATCGGGTTAGCTTCCCTCTTCTACATTTTGGAAAGGACGACTACGAGTGGCAAGTATCAAGTGTTGAGTAGCATATTGAACGGAAATGAAATAGATATTACTCCTTAAGTGACAAGTGGTTCGGGTTGTGTTAGAAAAAAATATATATGGAAGAACATATTTCTACTGTGTTGTCAAATTTCCCGCTAGTTTTGAATGAACGCTCGATGAATGCAGGCATTTTGGACACCCTCCCCCGTTTTAAAGCTAAACTCACAATCCTCAAGTTTCTTCTTCAAACGACAATAACAAAACTTGACGTACTCTAAAGTTTACAATTAATTACCAAATTTTCCCTCATTTAGTAGCGATCATGAACGAGACTACAGCTTTCTTCCACCGTTAAGTCCGTTGCTCTAACGATAAAAATAATTCTGCTTGTTGTACTTTCTTACCTACCTATAATATTATATACTGTATCTGTAAATATTTGTGTGCTCTGATAATTTGAGAACTATACACCAGAGACAAAACTTAAAACTATAATCGAATTCACCACATCACAATCTATGTTCAGCACACCATTTAAAGTCGAATTCAGCGAAAGAGATTAATTTTTATAGATTTTTTTTCCCACGCTTTTGCGTCTGAAATTTATCCAGCTTACAGTAACTAGCTACGAGTCAGTATTTTAAATGACATACTTTTTTCCCCGGGGATGGGGATGTCCATGTACAAATAATATCCAGCCAACAGCTGTACCTACCCCCTTCTCTGAACTAGCTGAATATCGTTCAATAGGGTAGGTTTTCAGATAGTTTATGTATAAGTGTAACAACTCTGGGACTGGGGTAGAAGATTCTCTCCGAGTATGTATAAAACTGACAACAGGAAGAAAATATTGGTTGAAAAATTGATAGCTTTTTTGTTTAGTGATAACGTGTGTCTTCAACCTGGTGAGAGAAGTAAAAACATCCAAGACTGTTGGTAGCTGTCGTCCTTAGTTCTACCATTGAGCTATCTCTTGGGGGTGGATTCTGTTCGATGGCATGTTTGGATCACTAATCGCGACGAATGTTGTTGAACTAACAGTCCAAGATACTAACCTTTTTTCCCCATAATAGTTGGGAATGTTAGATCTGCTTGCACATCTAGATGTAACAATATTATGAGACCGAGGTACATAAAAGTAATTTGGCACTACTTAACGATAATGGTCCCGGTTGAAATTCAGCATACGTCACAGATATGCATTATGTCTCCTCCCCCCTCCCCCCGCTTTACGGAAATGTTCTTACTCGGAGTCTGAACGTTCAAAAAGTGAGGGAAAACAACTTAATTCACTTAAATTAATGTACATTCATTTACAGTAGTTGTGTAACAGAGATATTCAATTCACAAAACTACATGGAACCACAGTCAAAATGAATTCTGATCGGGACCACCATCGCCGAGTTGTGCCCTATATTGATCTAACTAAAATAAATTTAAGAGAAAAATGTGACGTGCTTTGTGGTGGTTATAAATTTCTTCCTATATGAGTGTGCACGTTCATTTTTCTTTTCACCGGACATTTCACATCGTAGCGCACACACGCACGTTTTATTCTTTCTTCTCTGCAAGGTTTTTCAGTTCTCGTTTTCTTAATGAACAGAAGATTGTAGTTCATCATATTTCTCAATATCTCGGAAAAATTATTCATTTTTCCACTCGATGTCTCAAAATTAAGAGTATCAATATGAAGCCTCGTGTGGTGAAAAATACGTCATTAGAAAAGAATAAACGGTATAGCTATGCGACGCCTAAATCTAAGTTTCACAACCCAACACTGCATTAACGTTGGATAAGAATTTTTCAATTTTATTACGGAACGTCATACATGCATCTTATTTCTAACACGTCATAATTTATTAGAAATCACCACCTGAATTTCTTTGGTCTTTTTATTTTTATTTTTTCCAATTTTATTTCATTCTCGAATCAGGCCAAGTTTAGAACTCCTCCCCGTCTCTGTTGTTTTTCTTGGGGCACAGAAACTTGTTACCATTAAAAAAAAAAATTCCTTTAAAATCAAGATTAACGTTTCATCTGGAATCTCAGTTCAAACTACCGGCAAATTGTTTAGAAACAGACGCAGTAAATTTTTTTAAAAATATTTGAATACTAAATCTGTTTTACCGAGACAACGACGTACACATTGACATTACAAAATACATTCTATTTATTCAATTAAAAAAACAAAAATTATGATAAAACCAAAACTAGTAGAATAATTTGTTAAGCAGACGATCAACAAGTGAATCGTTAACACGTTCTAAAATAACAAAGAAAAATGAGTGTAAAAGTATCTCGAAATGAATAATAAAGCAATTGTGGAATTTGTAACTTTTGGTGTTCCGTAGTCAGTAATTGACTAAACGTCATTCTTTGCTGCGAATCAAATTTTAGCGTCACGTAAAACCCAGGAATGAATGACCATGGCTGTCGTTTGTTTTTGAATAATTCTTTATTTATAAGGATGAGGTCAGTTGCTTTGATATTTTGATTCAATTGATGCATGAACGAAACGAATAGAAATTTTAACTTTGCACTTGAATTTTCCATTATTATTTAATCCATTTTTTTTTTCAAAGAATTGGAATGAAACCGAAAAAAAAAATAAGGAACCAAATTTTCCCGTCTCTCTTTGTTTTGTTTTTTTTTCTTTACCAAAATGATATTTGTTACTTATCTGGTCTGTCTGCAGAATCAATTTGTAACCGAAAAAAAAAAATCTGCTTCAAATTCTTTTTGATGCTTTTATGCGTGAAAACATTTTGACAGTGTCTCATAAAAATCTTTGACATATGTGAACATTTTTTGAGACGTCATTATTTTTATGCGGAGTCAAAGTTTTTTTTTTTTTTATATTAGCACTGAATTAATTACCTCATCTAAATCTTACATCTTGTAGAAAAGTGACCGTACTTGTTTTCCTTGTGTATTAGGCTAAGTAAGAAATATTTGGGGAAGTAATTCAGTATTAGTAAAAACTTTAGACTCCACATCAAAAAGTATGCCCCTAATCTCCACACATGCACAATCCTTAGGAACATTTACGTGCTTTGTTTCAATTCAATTTGACATGATTTTTAGAAATTTATACTTTATCATCACTAACAAATATCCTGTAAAAAGAGCTTACACACGCGGGGGGCCCCTTGAGAGCTGTGCGGTCCCCCGTACAGAACTAATAACAGGTAATTATTCGATTGTCGGTTCTTTCAAAGTCCAGAACGATCCCCTGCTACATAAAACCGCCAACCAACGTCAGTTTTTTCCCCCGTGCCTCTAGAGTATAGTGTCTAATTCTAAGGCCCCACACTCCCCCATGCTGCCCCCCCCCATTGTGCTTGTAGGGTCAGGACCACTCCGAGGCATCCCAAACGGGAAGTGCCGAAGAAACTAGAAATTTCGTATCGGCACAGTATTGCGAAGGTGGTCCCGATTAGAATTTTGAATGTTAAGGTTTCGCACACTCGATGTTTACAAAGGTGCTCAAATGTAAAGAAATAAGAGAATTCGTGGAAGATACAGTATACATGAATTATATTGTTATTGCTTTCAGCAAGTTAAATTCTGACGTTTTGGCTTGCTTCATAAATTTCCGACAGATTGCATGTCTACGTCACGTCAGAAGTGAATTCCGTTCGGGACCACCTTCCGTATAATGTACCTTTGCCATTACACACATGTACGCGTGTGAGGCCCTCATCAAAACTTTACCTTGTGTGGAATTCGCTATAATGGGGAGGTGAATAAATATCATACAGTTAACTTATTGGACCCTGTCATTCATACTAACTTCGTTGAATGTATTAGGCATGCAAATTCTAACCCCGATTCATCATTGCTCAAGTTTCGTTTCAGCAATTTCACGAAAAACAATTAAGAATTTTTTTTTTTATATATGTAGTACGAGCTACTTTGACGGAATCTGACCTTCGTTTTTTACCCGTTTTTTGTTTTTGTGAAAAAATAACTTTTGTAAGGACCGGGCGAGTGGATTGGCTCTAAATTTATGATATATGTGTAATGTAGAACTGGACTGATTTTGTGTCCATCTTTCCGACTTTCGATGTTCAATTTGCAATGTAAATATCTGCTAAACTGAACCCTTTGTCTGCCTATGCGAATATGACCGCCTATTCTAGCAGTCCATTTACATAGTGAATCGAACCCCCGTTACTTCAGAAACTTTAATAACCTGTCCGCAAGGTGGCCTCGGCATTAGGGCATAGAATTGAATTTTGCTTTGATCATCACTGCTATTGAGTGTTGTTAGTCTTTATTATTATTTCATTCTTTATTGTACTCAACTATTTTCATTTATTTGTACAAGATGTCCACTGGCTTATTTCTAGGGGAAAAGGTGACTTTTTCTCACTGGTGGCTCTTGCGATGGATCAAGTGATAAATCTCCTCACAATACTGCATTAGTATTCTATCTGATTTTAGTTATGCTGTCGTCTGGACTGGACGATTTTGGTTTTTTCTTGGATTTCTAGTTCTTCCTTTCTTTTCGGAAAAAGAAAGCTGCTTTGGACCGTTCAAAGTGCCCCAATTATGAATAGTCTACTTTATCGGAAATGAAGGCAGGGTCAGGGAATTAGTTTATTGACCTGCACCGGTTGAACAAGGACTGGAAATAATGTTTGAACTGTGAATGATTCTAAGTTTATCTCCTTCATAGGGCCGACAAATATGATCTTGTAACGATGTGCGTGTACCCGCCACAGGGAAGGAGTAAACAAAAGAAATTCACTGTTCGTGGGGCCTTGTCAATAAACAAACAGTTAACTCACTGAGTCTATCTTTGGGTCACTAGATACGAGGTTTTGAAGTCTTTTTGAAATAATGTTTCTATGTTAATGTTGGAAAGTTACCAGAAGTGTCCATTTCACCCACGTGTGAACTGATTTTCCTTGGTAACCTTCCAACATTAACACGAAAACACTATCGCAAAATAAGACTTTTAAACCTTACAACTTCATATTCCAATTTTTTTCGATTTCACCTTCTAGTCATTTGGAACGGTGACATCGATTGTGCGCGTCTCCTGCGTTCAGGCTTTTATTGATTCGTTAAGAATTCAAAGTCCCAACGAAACCTTCTCTATTATTCTATAAGACAGCCCCTGGCCAGTGCTTCTGCATAGGCCAAGTCTTTCGTGTTGTTGGTATTCTCCACATATACAAGTGCAATACATATGTACACACAAACACACGCTCGCTAGCACACACACACACACACAAATATGGACACCCACTGTTGCTTCTCTAGGGGAAACAAAAGCATATATGTCCGGGAGACACGAAAGGATATATTCGGCAAAACCTTACTCTTCAATTCTGATTGTGTTGTCTTTAGGGCTGATTAGGTCGAAATTTTCTATTGGTTGTAGGACCCTAATTAATGTATTTTCTATAAGAGCGCGTATTGAGGATCAGAAGACCTAATTTCTTCCGAGTAGCCCGAAGGGATGAAAAGTTTCGAAATTGGGAAGTAATTTTAGAATTTTAATTCTGTTATTTGTGTAGGGAGAAAGGTTGTAAAAATAGTACAAGAAGTAGCTGCCAATTCGTCTATATATGTCCAAGTAGGGCATACGCATTACGCAGAGCTATAGTATCAACGAACACTACCACCAAGCCAAAATGTAAAAATTATTGATATCACTTTATTATTGAAAAGGAGGAGATTAAATAAGACGTAATTTTCTAGATAGGTGCAAATGCACCCTCTTTCGCCCCCTTACGGATGCATATGTGTGTGTGTGTGAGTGTGTGTAAATAAAATACGTATTTTCTCTATTTGTAATAATACAAAGAAAAAACGAATGAAAATAGATTTTATCCATTGTAGATGTTCAATCACGATGCTCACTGTAAATAGAGCTATTAACAAAAAGAAATAAGAAATACAAGGACACAACACTGAATGTTAACATTTCGTGCCCCTCGCAATCATCAGCAACTGGCACTATGTTTCCTGTGGAGGAGTGAGACATGTGCAATATTAACATTCACCGGGTATACGTCGTTGAAATATATATATGTGTGAGAGTGAGGGTGTGTGGGTGAGTGAGGGTGTGTGGGTGAGTGAGAGTGAGTATTTGTTTGTCGCGCTGTCTGATCCCAGGCAGAGGGCCAGGGAGTGATACATTGATTTTTGGCAGATCCATGCGTATATTATCTCTTCATTTTTACTGGTACTATACTGCTTACCAAATGAAAGTTATATCATTTGCCTACATTCATTTTAAACAAGTTTAATCTGCCGTAATCAATAACATACAGATTTCATTGCATTCAAATTTGGGCGATCTTTTGGTAGTTGCCGAGGTCACCCTGAGTTTGTGAAATCATCGTTGAGACTTGAGTACGGATAGACTGAAAGCATAAAAAGTATTTCTTTTTTATTGGAAACTTTTGTGTTTCCGTGCAAAACTTTGCAGATAGTTATGTTAGTTTTACACTGGAAACATTAGCTCACACCTGACATTTGAAGAAAAACAAGAATCATAATTTCAACGATGTGTCCACCATCCTTGCGTCCATATTTGTGATTTCTGATTTCAAAGAAATTATAAACGAAGTAGTTTTAGCTTTACTAGTTTTGGTAGATGTAGCCAGAGGAAAGTGAGAATTGTTCACCCGGAAATCTGGCTATCAAAAAATAATAACCAAGTTTAAATAAAAGTAAGCGTGCAATTTTTTTTCAGTCTATTCCGGTGTCTCGGTGTATAGGTATTATTTATTTTTTAGCTATATTGTTAGCTTGAAAAGTTAAGCCTTTTTTTGAAGACAGTTTTAGACATCTAGAATTCAAGAAAATCAGTTACTCACTGGAAACATCTATAAACCTTAAAACAATTGCGTCTGGTTAGTCACTCAATAGAAACCGTCACGCGATCAACGTTTGGGGTGCGGGTGATCAATTAGAGAGGGAAGGATCAATGAATAAGTTATATTTCTCACTTTTTTGTTGTTGGATCACTGAAAACTCGGCTGGGTATAAACTTGGGACCAATTAAGCATAAATGTATATTATCGATTGAACCCCCCCCCACTAAAAACCAATTGGGGTGGGGGGGAATTTCGATGAACAAAAAACAAAACATTTTTTTCTAGACGTAAGAGTTTAAATGTTAAAATTTTCAGCTTTGTTGTTCCTTTAGTGCGGCCTGCACGCGTGATACATAGTCAGCCAGACCAACTTGAAAACTGTAAAAACCTATTTTGACAGTTTCGGTTGACGGTTTCGATTACTGAAACATGTCCGGCACGTCGAATGGCCATTGGAACACATATCTACAAGAGTTCGTGTTTCATCGGGTTCTTGCTTATACTTTTATGATTTTCATTTTTTTTAGATTAGATACCATTATCCACCGTAACAATGATAAATACACAATGATAATGGATAAGAATACAAAAATAATATGAATAAAAAATAGTAATATTGCAAGCGCTTGGCTGCGCTAGGATCAAATCCCATTACTTCATTAAAATCTAAAAACAACAACAACAAAAAAAAAACGAAACAGAATTCATCTCTCCGTACAATGTTATCCAAAAAAGAAAAGTGTCTGATAAAAACTTTCCTTTAGAAGTGAGAATTCATCGTCTGTTATTCGTGCTGTCATGACGTCACTGGTTTTTGGCGTAGTCTTTGTCAGGCCATACGAAAACCACATTAAATAAATAATTTAACACTTAATATCGGACCAGCTGCGTCCTACGGCGTCCCCGTTAATGTCTTCGCTTTCCAGTACTCAGGTTTCGGAGACGACGCCTCAAAGTCAATTACCTAGACTACATTCGAAAGATCGCCCAAAAATTGTGTAATCAGGGAAGTGTGTAAATTAGGATTTTTTTCAATGATAGTGTCGATCAAAATTCGGTTTCATTTCACTAGCTACCAATACGCACTTTTTCAAGCTATTTAAACGTATTGCAATAATTAAAGATCTTTTTTGAAGGTTCAATTTTAGTTATAATTGCAAAAAAACAAACAAACAAACAAAAAAACGAACTAGCACATAATTATTCGTAAAGCGAGAGAGAATACTCATGCGTACTCACACTGGGGTTAAGTCAAAGATTCTAAACCTTTGTACCGAAGAGGACTTCCAGGACTGCTAGTGATGTGGCGGGCAGCATTTACTTTTCAAATCAAAGTTTATATTCGGACTGAATTGTAAAAACATGATATCTAGTTCCTATTCAAGATACTGCACGGAACAATTTGTGAAATGCATATTTTTATAAAATATTATAGAAAAAAAAATCGATGCAAGTTTAAAGTTCGACTTGATAATGAACATAATTAGCGATATCACTTGTAGCCCCTGTGTAAAGTAGTACATGAAACAAAATTAGTTCTAATTAACTACGAACAAAATAAGCTCAAAACAGAATTTAAAAGGAATTTTTGAAATAAGGCATAAACAGGGCTGCAACTAGGGAAGAATGTTTAGGGGTCACGAGATAACCAAATCAAATGCAGCTGGAGGCTTGACAGTGCTGTAATCCCAATAGGGTCCAGTGGCAAAGCTGCGTGAAATTTTTAATTTCCCAGCATCTCCAGTTTCTTGCATTGTAGCTGTCTGAGATAACTACCCAAAAACCTTTTGCCGCCAAAAATGTTATCTCTTCAATCAAACTTAGAATTCCCTTCAGAAGTTTGCCTTTTTATAAATGAAAAAAAAAAAGGCAGGGTTCATCTTTGTTTCTGGTGGCAAAAAATCCCTTGTTACCGACCATTGCTGGTGCCCCTTCAGTAGCTTGTACTGAGACATCTGTTGACTTAGCATATGTTTTGAATAAATTGTAGATTTCTTTACCTGTTGTTCGTCCTTTCATGGGTAATATTTTCAGTTACTCTTCCATTGTCAATGACACTATGCAACACACCAATGATATGTAATACGCGTCGATATACTTTGCAGCATAAGTATTAGAAACATTTAAATGTTTGGCTTTTTTCGTGTACCGTTTGGCTTCACACAATCAGGTTTTAATCTAACAACCTTTCCAAGACCCTAAAAAGAAAGGATAGAGGAAACTGGGGGAACCAAATGGGAATGTCGTATACCCCGAATAGATTAAAACGTGTCGTCGTTAGAGAAATTCAAAACATCAATGGTAATTTTGAAAAAAAATGGTATTCAGTCTATGGTAGGCACATGCAAAAGGCTCGACAGGTGCCATAGCACCTGTGGACCCTGGGTTAGGGACCCCTGTTTTAAATGTTATGTTAACGTTTCTGGGAACAAAAATACGTGCCATGATTGATAAGAGTGTCATTAGAAAAGTTGATGTCGATTTTTAAAATTTAAAAAAAAAATAGAATTGATCTCAGAAATTTATTTTGAAGAAAATTAGTCAATTTGATAATTGGTTGACTGATATTGGAAAAATATTGCTTACTTTTTAATGAAAATTTAGTGAAGAATACCTTTATCAGGGGTTGTGGTTAACTGGTCAAGGAAGTTCAATGGTCAGTTAACAATGCCAAGCCCTCCCCTTCAGAAGCAGCATAACCATTCTTAATTTTCAAAGGCGTCTCTCGAGTAACCTTGACCTTAGTAGTTATGTTTTAATTGTATTCACGTCTTTTAGTATGTTTTCTTTGAAAAAAAAAATCGGTGTTTATCAATATCCAATTCATAATAAACCATGCTCAAAAAATTTGGATGCCCTCAAGTTTCGCGTTTCAAGCATTTCTGCTTCAGAATTGTGGCGCAAACAGACTAGTGTTTTGACGAAAAGTGTACTTGACATCATAATTTGTAAGCAACACCTATATATTTTTCAGATAGACTCAAAGAAAGGTCAGGTTACATACATTAAGATCACCAGAGTAATTTCGACAATCACAAAGCACTTTGCTGACATACCTTCATGGCAGAGCACGAGTCTCTTGGTTACAAAGATTGAGGTCCCTTCAAAAGTGCAGGCTGATTCGCTAAGACGAAACGAAAATCTGGTGGCAAAACGAGCCCCTGGGCCTTCCAATGGTCTTATTCGAAATGCTCACGTGATTTGATTACGTAAAATGGTGATTCCATAGAGAGGGCGCTATCACCCTCGTGTGGATGCTGAGAGGCAAGGGGGCATTGAAAAGGATCAGGGGGGAGAATACAAATCGATACCTCCTACGTACACAGTCGTTGGTCTTAAAAGTTGACTTTACGAGAAAGCAATTCGAAGTTCAGATATTTCCCGTTGTTTCATTCCAAGAATTCTATTAACTCATCTAAATGATTTAATCACAACTAGATCTTCAATGTATCATTAGACCGACTTCAAAGGCGGGTGCTTGATGAAATGTAAGAATACCTTGAATAGTGAGGTTTTGATGTAGTACGATTAACGTATTGCTATACAAAATTCATGTAACTAAGTATAAGGTTCAACTTCCAATTCCCTAGCCTTCGGTAAGAAGGCCTGGTTCAGGGGAGGGCAAATGCCCCTTTTGCTCCTCCAGGAGACGCCAGTGAATACATGTATAATATTCTAAAAGGTTTGGGGAAACGCTGACGCAAACCGTCACACAATAGTACACGCGTTCATGTGAATTAACTCAGACGATGGAGTGCGAGTCGTAAAAAAAAAAACAAACTTAGATGTGTTTTCAGTTTCAACTCAATGTTTGGAACAAAATTGCCCAGCAGAAAACAAGACAACACCATGTCACAATATTTTAGTACAAAATATTCAGAGACATAGCTAGAGATTTTTTTTTGGGGGGGGGGGTCGGCTCCTCGCGAAGCCCATCCAACATTTAATCTCTCAGTATGTGCACTGAGCTGCTGTTCATAAGGCCTTTAGGGGCTCCTTCCATTAGTGGCCCGGGGAGGGGTTGTTTTCGAATAGCGCCCCTCTTCCTCAGCTACGCGTCTGAAAATATTCCGTACTTCGGCTTTTTGTGGCCAGAAATTCGTAAAATTCGCAAATATCGCCATCCTTTCTCTCCTTTAAAATACAACTTTTTTAATGTCTAGCATGTACCGACAAAATGCATAATTTCGCTTCAGTTGGTATCACAGTAAGATTAAGAAATGATCATCCTAATTTTTGTTAGTTTTGTGTTATGCTTTTCAATTTTTTTTTGACGGTATAGTAGTTATTTTAAATAACTATATTTGACCTGAGAGGTTGAAAAATAACTCATTTCTCAGGTCACAATCGGCACCGTGCACAGTTATGATGGTCTTTTTTTTTTTTTTTTTTTTTTTAAATATAATGGGTATAAATGAAAAAAAAACAAAAACCAACAAAGTTTGCTAGATCAACCTTGGCAGGATTAAAGAAAGAAAAACAGCCTTGTATCTTCTGGGAGGTAGCCAAGAAAGGAGAAGAGGATCAATATAAACGGCTTTGATCAACTGTTCAAAACCCATATGTGTGTACTGGTCTATGTTTCTGTAAGTTGTAAATATGAAGTGGTATTTTGAATTCGTTTGTGAATCGTGTGCGGGCAATTTTTCTCCGAGTAGGAGAATAAGGTCAACCATTATTAATTTACCTCTGCCAACGAAGTTGGGTGATGTACACTCTGTATTCACTAGTGTCTGCGCGGCTGTCTGTCTCTCTCTCTGTTTACACGATATCTCCAAAAGTTCTCGATGAATTTCAATTAAGTGTTGTGGAAGGGTGTGTCATTGGCTAAGGAAGAAGTGATTCTAATTTTAGAAGGATCTGTGTAACACCCACACCCTGCATCGAAGCTATATATGTGATTTTTAAGAAGTCATGGCTTCAGATTTCAGATTTTAGAAGTAATGGCTTTGGCAGAGGTGCGTGTTCTCCGTCCTTTCTAGTTTGTTTGCTTGTTGTTTTTTTTCACTTGTATTTGTATCTAAATTTTTGTTGCTTAGCGCAACTACCCAGGCCGTCAGTCTACTGCAGTGAGTGAACTGCGCGGATCAGGGTAAAAAAATCAATCATTATGAACCGAAAAAAAAAAATACATGGTGACATTTCCAAAAAAATGTATGGTCTTCAGTTCAGAAAAAAAAAAAAACCTTCAATGCTGTTAGTGCCAAGTTTTAAAGAGAAAGCATGCTCTCAATCCTTTTCCGTCCCCTGATAGAAATTAGTTAGTTGTCATTGACCCACAATATTTATGTTGAGTTCAAGTATTTTCTAACTCGCTGTATTTTTCGTCTGAGAGAGAGATAGAGAGGTTTGTGGAAAAGATCTTTCTTCTATTGGTACAACTCAGCGAAGGTGGTCCTGACTGGAATTCACTTGACGTCATGTTATACGCTGACATCCGATCTGTCGGAAATTCATGAAGCGAGGGAAAACAATTCAATTTATTTCTAAGCGATAACAATATAATTAACGTATTCACTTCGGTTTTTCTTTTTGCCATGAATTCTCTTATTTCTTAATGGTGCACCATTAATAACCTCGAGTGCGCGCGGGTGTGAAATTTTCACGCTCAGAATCACGTCCTGGATCACCTTCGTCAAGTCGTGTCCTATTTCTGAGGCTAAGCCAGAAACGACAACTGTTCATCTGCAATAAGTTGTTGACTTGGAAAATAATCTCCGGAGTTAGATGGAAGGCATGCGGGCAGAGAGTAAGAAATAGGACGAATGAAAAGAATAAAGAAAAAAGAAGAAGAATTGGACGAATAGAGCATGGTTTGCTTGAGGACCCTGGGGTAAGAAGAGGCTGGCCCTCCTGACGGGTACGTCATCTCAATAATGCTATATTGCTTACCAAGGAACGGAGATCAGGGGTAAGACACTCGAAAATAGGAGAGGAAAGAAAGTCGTAAGTGACAGGATTGTGATTGGCCCTTACTCTCCAGATTCATATTTTTTTTTCTCTCTCTGTCAAAGATATTCTTCTAGAATGAATCTCAATAAATCCAGCTCGAATCTATTACATAACATTTGGGCCAATTATTTATAACTAAAAAAAAACTGTCATGACTTACATAGTTATTGCTTTGAATAAATTGATTTGTTTTTCTGTGTGCACCGCTTATAACATCGAGTGTGCGAGGGTATTAAACTTTACAATCGGGACCGCCTTCCCTACATTGCCCATTGTACCGGGGTTAGTTGTGTGTTGGTCTCGGTTGAATTTGGTTTTGACGTCCCTTGATGACTGCAGCACTCAGCAGTACTTCTAATGTGAATGGTTGGCAAATGGCTTATTTTTCTTGTTGAGGTTTGTGTTTTCCAATCTCAAGATATAAAATATTACTACCTTCATCTCCAGCCCGGGAAGTTGAATAACTATTGATGAAAATGTTTCGGCCATCCTACAAGCATACCAGACCGAACGCACAATTAATAAGAATTGTAAAACAAAACTAAAACATTTAATTAGTTTTAAAAAAATATTCTTTAGGGTTCCAAGGGCGTTGCTAAGAGAGAGGTAGGGGATATTCGAAAACACCTACCCCCGTGGACCCTCAATAGAGGGGTAGGGCAAAACCTTTAGAAATAGTAGTTCACCTGCATTTCAACCTGCCACACATTGTACCACAACAATAACAGATCTCATTGAATGGTGGCGGGGGCGCCCCAAGGTGCCAAACCCCTCAGACTCAACATTTTTAGATACGGTTACATCATCATCGTTATTATCATCATCATCGTTATCATCATCATCATCATCATCATCATCATCACCTCCACCATCATCATCGATAGACGAGATACGACCAAATCGCATTGGATACCGATGTTCGTATGATCACCGAAGTTGAGTAACGTCGAGTTTGGTCAGTATCTACATGGGTGACCATCTGGGGATCATGTAGACAGCCTTCCGTGGCGATCCTTTTAATACTCCGAAGGAAGAAACCAACCTCTACACTCAATCTCAATGCTCCTCTGCCCCCCTCCTTCCCTGTGAACCCCCCACAGGCAAGCGACAAGAAATGATAGAATGAATGAATGAACAGAGAAAGGAAGAAAGAGTTTTCAAACCAACACCGAATAACTGCTTGACCCTGACACAGACTTTCTCCCCTGCTTAGGGTGAAAAGCTTACGACTTACTTCTTACGAATATTATTTATCAATTAAACTCGTTTAACGTCCGGAGAAATGACCATAACGTTTAAAATTGATTGATCTAACTATTAACTACGTGCATATTTTTATTTCAAGGTCTGAATTTTTCGTCTTCTGATTTAACGAAGTCGCTGAAGTCAACAATGGACTAAGTATGAATTAATTAGCCTTCCCCCTTTTTATAACACGTATATAGTCCCCTACGAAGTGCGACTAGCTTAACAACCTGTAGTACATGTTTATACATCCAGTTAGGTTGCTGGGAGCAGTGAGAGGGCCAGGGTGTCCTTGCTGTGGTTGAACTCATCATCAGTCCATTAAGAAAAAAGGCGTTGTATTGTTGAGACGCTGACTATTTTGAGATCTTGAAAACAAATTTTAAAGCCACTCAAGAAAAATTCTACCTGTCTCGTCAGAGCTTTGATAACCACACACAGAGACAGGGTTTCCTTTTTTTTCTTTATTCTTCTGGAATGTATGGTAAGATAGTCCTGCAATGAAAATTTTTTTTTCTCCCTCAATTGAATGTCAGAAAATGATTCACATTGAAGACGCAATCGTTCTATGTTCATGATCTAATTGACACTTGGAGTAAGAGTCAAAATGACTCGTGAATTTATTCAATTGATTCTTGTTGAAGTTGCTGACGTATTTGTGATTCATATTCTCTGCGTTCATCTATGTCCCATGATATTTGTTACATATACTATCATGGGACAGATAGTATTATTTTTATGTTCTCTGTTATTTTCTCTTTCAAATAATGCCTACTAATCATAATCCCCATGCAGGGGGCGATCCAGAATTTCGAGCAGAGAGGCCCATTTATTTTTTTATTTTTTTTACTCCATCTATCTATACAATGGATGAAATAATTTTTCGTTTTTTTATCTTGAAATTTTTCCATCTAAAACAAATATTTCAAACTTTGTTTGAGCACGGGGATGGGGACTAATCCCTCCTCCATCGATATGTTTGTACTACAATTCTGTTTAGTTTGTTTATTAATCCATTGATAAATTATTGCCGTGTACGAAAAGTATGAAGAGTAACCATCTTCGGATTGATATAATACAGACGTACTTGCTTCTATCTAGGAGCGTCCGCTATCACGTTTCCACGAAGATACAGAATGATATTTTTCGGGGGGGGGGGCACAAACAGATATATTCGGTGGAGGCCAACTTAAGGTGATCTGGTCAAGATTTTTATCTGGGTTGTAGGACCCCAATTAATGTATTTTGTGAAAGAGGAAGAAAACTTTGCAAAAAAAATTCTCAAAGCCCGAATGAATGAATCAAAAGTTATAGAAAGTTTCGAAATTTTCAAGTAATTTTAGAATTTTGATTCAGTCTGTTTGGGGTGGGTGGGGGTGGGGCATGGAGCAGAATTTCTTCGGGGCGGGGATGGCAAATGAACCCCCCTTACGGACTCCCATGCTTATATCATTCAAAGCAATCGTGCACGTGGCTCTTCCCTTGAACACGTGGTCTTCGGAGTTACGCGAATGACCTGATAACAACACAAGCTTTGTTGGCAGAATGAACCACCCTCCTGCTACGTCATCATTGTTCGTCAATGAAGCCTGTGAGCTTTTTGTTTAACACTGAACACCAGCTGTCGTAACGTAAACTGTAATAATCGGATAACCATTTCTTTTCTTCCACACATACACACACACATGCACACACACGCACTCGCACGTATATATGTGTGCTTATATATATATATATATACTTATATATATGTGTGTGTGCTTATATATGTGCTTATATATAAATATGCTTGTAAATACATGTGCTTATATAAATATATATATATATATGTGCTTATATATATATGTGCTTATGTATATATGTGCTTATATATATATATGTGCTTATATATATATATGTGCTTATATATATATATGTGCTTATATATATATATGTGCTTATATATATATGTGTGCTTATATATATATATGTGCTTATATATATATATGTTCTTATATATATATGTATGCTTATACATATATATGCTTATATATATATATATATATATATATATATATATATATATATAGACGGTTCATTTATTTATTTCATTATTATTTGGAGCAAACGGAATGGGTGTGCATCGCATGTCAGTTTTGCTTTTTTCTTCATCTCCCGAAATTATCAATTTTGGATGACGTTTCTCTTGTTTTTTGTTGTTTTTTTTCTGTGATTCATTTGATGTTAAAGATTTGTTTCTTTACAAACGCTGTTCTTTTAGACAAAATATTTTTCTTTCAATTTCAAGTGCTTTCAATCCATTAGACCCTACAACCATCCGGAAATTCGTTAGTTTTTTGGAATAAGAATATTTTCCTGTTTCACCAGGGGGTTCTTTATCTTCAATGTTACGATGTAAGTGAGTGTAAAAATAGAATAAATGCTTTTTTTTCATTATTCATTAGGCTACAGACCTATTGGTGTAACTGCATACATATTCAGTAAATGCAAAAAGTGTCTGATACATTTTTAAAAGTCCATTTTAACATATTTATACACCTTCAAAGTTGACAGAATTTTTATCAAAGATTTTTGATTTGTGTTTATAACATTTCAGTGTTCAGTCTTGTTTTGATAGATTTTAGCATTATTTTGAATCTTTGGTCAAATTCTGTCAATTTTTAAGCTGTATAAAGTTGTTGAAATAATTTTTTGAAATGTATCGAATACGTTTTGCATTCCCTACATGTGCAAGCAGCAGTAAATTACAATATAGCTTATCTGAGAAATAAGATGAAGAACTGGATGTTTAAGATAGAAATTTACCATTCCTACAATTATCCCTGTGATAAAAAAATGGTATTTGCTAGTACTATAACACTTTCTCTTTAGAAGAGATTAATGAAAAACATGTGTTTTGATAACCTGTTTCTTACCTTCTTGGCTTAGAGTAAGCCTCTTTCAAAAGGGCCTGTGTCAGTTGCCAGGACAGATGTTAACTGAGCTCACCATCCTATTTTGAAAACCAAGACCTGGCTTATACAACATCTGTCAGGAAAGTATCCAGCCATTTTGAATATCTCAAACTGGTTGTACTGCGTTGATGTATCTTAGCAGTCAATCAGAGGGGACCTTGATGAGCATTAGTCGTCAGTGAGACATCATCAAGTGAATTAGTGTACTGTGTGACTATCGCATTCACAATTACCGAGCCCGCCCGTATGCAGGTTTTCTTGGAGGGCAAAACATCACATCACCCAGATCTGTCAGTGCCTCTACAGTCTAGATTTGGATCTCTGCTACATCTGTCATTTTGCGAGGAGATTTCTGACCCTGGATGAGAATGAGGAAAATGTTACAAGGTGGCTCATGGCCATCCTGAAAGGGAAGTTTGTGGCCTGTTTTGAAAAGTGAAAGGAATAATGGGATAAGTGTGAAGTTTTAAGAGGAGTACTTTGAAGAAAACTAAGGTGCCACTGCCCTAGGAAGGCTATTTTTTCCCTTCATTATTACTAGATGGCTGGATACATTTAGGATGAACCTCATTTTTCCAATGAATTCAGTATGATTTCTTCGAATTTGTTTCTCACTCCCTCTTTTGTTTCTCGGTTTACCTGTTCTTTGATTGAGTATCTTGCAAAATAACCGACTTTTTTCCCATGAAGTCTAGCAGGATATTGGAAGAAGTTGTGGCACAACTTTTCATTGAATTATGATTCATCAAAAAGGCAAACTACACGCTCACATTCACACTGCAAGCACATACATACATGAATGTGGTTTGCATCATGTGTGCATAAGTGTAAGTGTGTATGTAGCCTCTGTACGGATATGAGTATGTGGGATGTGTGTGGATGTAGTATGTGTGTAGATGTGTGTGCATATAGTTTACGTGGGTATGTGTGTTTGTAGCGTGTATGTACGCTTATGGCATTTTTGGTGAAATGTTGTTCGATAAAAAGCTGTGGTACCAGTGAAAGTTTTTTTTTTTCTTTTTGTTCATAGTAATTGTGCCTGTTTTGTCTTAACATTTTCAAAATACCATATCAACCACTGATAACCATAATTCCTTACCAAATATTAACCTATTTTTGCTCGGAAATGATGTTATTACCATCTGCCTTGAGTAAAAATTAATTTGAGGTATCCAAGGTGGGTGAGTCAAAGATTATGATGAATTCACAGCATCTAAACCTACTGAAATATAAATCAATTAACCTCGTTAATTTGAATTTGAAGTTCTTCCTATCGTAGGTTAAAGGAATATGATAACAAGTAGCAAGGTTACCAAACATTGCCTGGAATAAAAAGGACTTTTGTCATTGTCATTGTCTTGCCATATTCAAGTTCACATCATTTTCGGTTTCTTTCTATTGAAATGACTTGGTGTACTTGTAAAAGTTTTGCAGATCAAATTATGTGAGAGGGGAGAAGAAAGAGTTAATAAGAGAGAGACTGATGACTGCTACTGATACTACAAGTGTAGCTAACACAACTTATTATGTATATATATGAGCACTCTTTAAGTGAGATAACTCGTTCATTGTAAGCTTATGCAATGCTCTTCCAATGTAGGAATAGAGCACTCTGGTAGATGGGGAATATATGCATGAGTAGATAAATCGCTTAAAATTTAGCCTTACTAACCGTCCAGTTCTGTGTGGGGCAGAGGTAAGATGCCAGCCTCTGGGTCTGAAGCAAAGGTTTTGATCCTACCTCGTGGTACTGGATGGGATAATGGATAGTCTAGAGCCCACTGAAGATTTGTAATACAATGAAACAGCTGTCTGTGGATGACACAATAATATATATATATATATATATATATATATATATATATATATATATGTACATATGATAATTTATATCTATCTATAGTAATTGAAAGAGTTTTGGGAATGTAACATCATTTTGATATTGGAATGTATAAGGGTTAATGTTCTTGTTGGAGATTATCTCTTATAGGTCTGAGGAATAATTCAAGATTGGATTACTGTAGTACCCCCTTTGTAATGTAGGCGTTGGGGTCCAAGAAAGACAACAGCTTTATAATTGAACTGTGGATAATGAAAAGCCGATTACAAGTTCACCATAAGAAATTATATCTAAAATACCATTCGATTATATCTGAATTAATTGCATGTTTGTATTTTATTGATCAAGTAAATCTTTAGATAAAATCCTATTTTTATTGGCGGCTTTCTGGATGAGTGACTCATTAAAAATGGGGTCCACCAGTCAACTACCATATATTATGAACAGTGCCATTTTGTACTGCATTATTTATTTGATTTTAAAATTTTGCCTCTGACTCTTTTCAAATGGATAATTTGTCTCCAACATTGATTCATTTTGTATCTGATGTTACGATAACCCGAGCAACTGGTTTGTTACTTAGTGCCTCCTTCAATGTGGTTGTAGAGGTGCCTATTACTTTATTCCCCACCGTCAATAGCCCTAAACTTGTTCCAAGCTCAGATCAGAAGCTCTTTCAAGTCATCAAGGGGAGAAAAAAAAATGAGCAATCATAAATCCGTAACCACCTACCATGTGGATACAAAACCTTGTGGTCACAAATAATAGTAATTTGTAAACCTTAGTGAACACCTACTCAGAAATGTGTAGCAGTATGTGAATTGAAAGATAAGAGAATCATACAAAGGGGTACTGGTTGTTAGCTGTAAAAATGATTCAATAAATAAATGGCTGGAATTCTAAGCAGAGCCAGTCTGTCACGTAAGCAAACATCCAGAGGGTTTCGGAGAGAGTTTGAAATTTTTTTTTTTTTTCACAGGACAGGGGGATTCGAATTCTGCCTAGGGCCCCTTGAAGGCTTGGGTAAAAAAAAAAGTTAGTAGCTATGGACAATAAAATCTTAAACAAACAATATGCATATATGATATGTTTTAGCTCTTCTCTGTCAGGAGGTGCAAGGTGGGTGAGTGTATAATGGCAATGAAAATTGATTTGGCCAGCCAGGTCGGGACAGTTCACTTTACTCCAATGCTCCTCGGAATGGTATGAATTCATCTCCCCTACCTCCCTCCAACTATAGGTAAAATAGCACGGGATGAGGTGAATGATGCCACTCGGTGTTTGTCACCTTCAAGTCTAATTCATATATTGCAATCAGGCCGAGTCAATAATAAGGTGATATATAGGACCCAAGCAAGGACAGATGAATCTGTGGCCAGTGTGAGGGCACTATTTACTCTACTCTCTTAGTAAATGCATACATTAATTTCCAGGTTCCATGAAAAATGCTAACGATAAAAACCTGTATAAAACTTTCCTACAGAAAAAATCCAAAATCCTATTTGAGCACACGGAAAAATACCCACACAGAAAAATGCTCCGTCTTTCTATCCATATGTGATTTCGTCTATCTTTCCACACACTATCTCTGAAAGTTTGCAATGAATTTCAAGAACCCTTTGTGAAAGGGTAGGCAATGGGCTAAGGTAGAACTGATTAAATTTTGGGTCTGATCGAGAAAATTCGTATTCAGTTGACTATGTACTCTCTAAGCTCTTCCTAGTTGTTTCATCATGTTCTCTCCCTTACAAGTAGGATTTGCAGTGTCACTATATATGTAATTATTAGAGTGAATGAATGACAGTTTTGATGCGTTTAATAAATCATGGGTTGCACAAGCTACTAGAGCTTACACAAATGATTTTGGAAGGGACACAGAGAGAGATAACTGACAGATAACACACCCATCTGGGAAGGCCTTGTAGCATCCCAAAACTGACTAGATCCCATGGGCTGATCTTATCCAAAACTAGTCCAGTGTGCTGCTAACTGCAGATTATCACTTTCCTCTCTGTATAAACATAGATATGGTATCGGTTCTATATCATGTCAAAATAGAAACTTTGGCTACTCTATGTGTCAGGAAAACAGGAAGAAATGACATATTGCTAGAATAATTTCACTTGACATCATATCCTGATGAACTGAGTTCTTTGGGCAAGAGAATCATCAACTCCATAGCAGCTGTTATCACTATTATCATAGCTTTTTAAGGTAGGCTCTAGTATACTTCTGATTGAAATGGGTTCAACCTCTTGAAAAAAAATGATGAGATATTTTTTTGTAAAGTGAAAGGAAAAATGTATTCTCACCTTCCCCAAATGTACTGGTGTTAAATGAATTTTTCAAAGTCATTAAAAAAATCTACCACTTTCATTAGTCTTCTGCCACCATTACTCATATTTTACTTCTATGACCTTTCCACCTTTTCCACCATCTTAGCTTGTTTATCTTTTAATATAAAATTCTAATTGCGATAATTGATACTTCGTGTGGTGCACCGCGGTGTAATTTCATATGTGAGAGATACGATGATAAAAAGTTAATGAAAACAGGTCTGGTTAGTCACTTGATAGAAACTGTTGTGTGATCAACATCTTTGGGCAGCATACTATGTTGGGTGATCAATTAGAAGAAAATTGGAAAAAGGTGTGATCAACAGAAATATTACTTCTCTCGCCTTTTGTTGGGCAGTGATTTCTAAAAGAATCCGAATTTATGAAGAAAACAAGCATGTACGCTTTTAGACACAAACTAAAGGATCGATTAAGCATTTTGCGAATTGAACCTCGCTTTAAAAACTTACTGGTGCTTAAAAATAAACAACAAAAAAATTTTTTTTTGACATAAGAAACAGTAGATGTCAAATCTGCATCCCACTAGCTCCATCGGTGCAGCTTGTACTCATGATACATATATAAATACCAGCCAACCAGATAGACAGATGGACCAACTTAAAAACTGAAGAAACCTATGTTGACAGTTGAGATGACATTTCTGGTTGACGGTTTCCAATTGGAGTTTTCCATTGCATGTTTAAAGTGCATTTGTTTTCAATCAAATCAACTAACATGTAAGACAGAATATCTAATAAAAGTAATATTTATATACATTTGCTCTCCAATGGGTTCCATTCCGAGTGGAAGGGTTGTATCTCGAAATGGTTGTATGTTGGACAAATTATCATTCCATTATTATTTATTACCTATATTTCATTTTTAAAATATGATTATTTGTTTTCTCTTTCATTTTAAATGATTGTAGGGGAATAAATGAGTGAATATGACAGTTTTTACACGTAAATACATACATAAGCTCTTATAAAATGTCTTATATAATCTTATAAACATGTGCAACCAAGCGTAATATTTATGGTATTTACATACGGTGTATATTTTTTCAAATTACCAGTTGATTTTGATACACTTTTGCACTTATACAGTTCTCATACACATGTATGACCCAAAAAATGTTTGTATTTACTTATGTTTTTCTAATTTATAAGCATAATTTTTTTAAAAATTTACTTTAAATCTTTTTATCCATATATTTCAGTCATATGTATGGTTACAAGTCGAGTACATTGTAAGTCGGGAAGTAGGTGTAAATGCGTTCAAATATTTTGATAATTTGAATGAATACAGAATACCTTGAAGAACTGGATCCGCACATAAAACCACCTTATATTTAATACATTTGTATTTACTTTATATTTTGATAAGATACTATCTAGTGGGGTTTTGTCTCTTGGTTTTTTATATGACTAGTTGACTCATCCATAGCCATGGGCCTCCTCTGGGGCTGGGGACAGGGCATCCAACATCCACATAAGACCACCTTATATTTAATACATTTGTATTTACTCTATATTTTAATAAGATACTTTCTAGTGGGGTTTTGTCTCTTGGTTTTTTATATGACTAGTTGACTCATCCATAGCCATGGGCCTCCTCTGGGGCTGGGGACAGGGCATCCAATATCCACTCAGGATCAACCACTTTTACTGAAGACAAAGCGGTTTCGAAGTTGGAACCTTAATGTCAATAAAGGTTAATGGTGCATTGCAATTGTTTTTTGTAACCCCTACTTGATGTTTCCATATAAAAAAGATTGTATTATCATTCACTTATGCTGGCACCATTATGTTGCCTTATGCCCTGGTCATGCGCCTCTATCAATGGTCAACTACATCATACGACATCTGGATCCCACCGTGGTTTGTAGTACTTGCTTACATAACAAATGGTGAGAAGTACAGCACCTTCTCCACAGATGGAATGCTTATTGTGTAACAGGGTTGCCATTAGGATGTATTCCGCATACACCCCCTCTGCCCAAAATGTAAGCTTTTAAGCCACCACCCTCCCCGTCCGGACTGACAACTTGCTAAGACGAGCTGCGAACAGGTTAAATTTTTCTACTTTCCCATTGAGCTATTGCAATCTAATGGTGGAATCATCTTGCAGTTCTCTTTTTCAGTCTGTCAATAGTTTCAAAGGCAGGCTTTCATCCTAGAAAAGAATACACTGGAAATATCTCTCTTGATTAAAAAGAATATATAAAAGAGATAAAAGAAAAAAAAAAAACATTAATAAGTAAATTGTGAGCAATATTCTTCTTATTCGTTGTATAATCATTGTCTAACATAGTACTTCATTTTCTGTGAGTTTTACATCATCTATTGACCGCAGATATATTTACCAGATAAGTAATGTATGTTATTAAGGAACTATTTCTCTCGGTTTCTTTATTTCTATTCAATTTGTTTGTCTTTATCTTACTTCTTTATTCTGGCATTCATATTGTTGTATGAACCCAGGATTTTTTTCTTCTTTCTTCTTACCAAAGTAACAATGTTGTCAGTTCTATTGTTAACATTCAGACATTTTTAGACTTGTGCTTTACTGACTGCTTTGTTCAAGTTGGTCATGTTTGTTTGTTTTTTTTTTTTTAGAAAATAATATCAGACTGTAGATGGAGGGTGGTTGAAAAGATGGCAGCATGGATAATAAAAAAAGCATTGGGAAAGGCATGAATAAATCTCTCCTCTCAGCTATCAGTATAATAGTGCAGGGGGAAGTGAGTGAAGTCTTCAGGTGCTTGTTGCCTTCAAGTCTAAATCACATATCGCTAACCGGGCCAAATAAGTTACATGATATGTAGAGCACAATTAGGTATGGCTAAAGCCATAGGCAGCATAAGGGCATTAATTTCATATCAGACATCACCAATGAGTGGATTTACTTGCCGTATTAGTAATATTTTTATTCCTAATCTCTTCCTGATTTGAAACGGAAGCCATTTTTATTGCCACTGTACCCTCCATAACATGACTTCGTTTTCAGACTGGTATGTTTCTGATGGTATCCTTGTCGCTTCCAAATGTAGGGTAGGGTTCATTTTTTAAGCTTTCTTTTACATACTATAATTATCAAGTCTTCTATCGTCATGTGATGCTATTTCCGCCTACGGCAGATTGCAAGTTCACATGACTTATTTCCTTCGAGATTTTACAATCTTGAGCATGGGTGTTCATCTGGGTCCAGTTCTTCTGCAGAGTATAGTGTCATACCATCTCTGTCCTGGTTTTTCCTCATTTGCGCTGACCTGGTGCACAACTAGTTTTACAAGCCCTGTTTTTGATTATTGGATGTTTCCAAATAGTTTCAGGGACTTGCTTTTCACCTTATCTAAGTGAGTCGAGGAGGTTGATTTGATTTCTTAGTGAGCTTATCTTGATCTTGTCTAACTATCTGTACCTAAAGATAAAACACGTTATATGGTTTTGGAATATTTCAAGTCTTCCTAAACTCTCATATAAACAAAGATTGAACTGCTCCCCTAACTCATTAAAGTCTGTCCATACCTGTCACCAATAAGCTATCACTTGGTGATAAGGTTACTCAAACCTTCTCTGCTAATATTTCAATTAGAATGAATCTAGACGTGCACTGGCAGCAGCATAATCCACTGCTTATTGTCCACTTCGAATATTTCTTCAGCTGTTCCGCCTTGTATGATTATCTTTGGAAAAAACAAACTCTTCATATCTTGTACTACTAATTTCTGTAGAGGATAAAATATTTCTCGACCGGTTTAAAAATAGACTTTCATCTTAGAAATGGACATGCACATTACACCGCTAAAGACACTCTTGGACTTTGTGTGTGTGTGTATGTGTGTGTGTGTGTGTGTTTATAGAAAATACTTCAAATTTTTGCAGAGGTTGATTTGGAACAATTCTTCTCTTCCTTTTATAAATTAAGGAAAATAAAACTAAACTCTGTGTGTTTGTGTCTAGCGTTGTATATTCAAAATTTAAAATATCTAATTTTTTTTCAATATTTACATCCTTTGCTTAATTTTATTAGCTGGTTATTGTTATTTAAAATCTAGGGGGAGTGGTGGATTCATGCCTTTCCAAATAGACATCAGAGCAAGGTGAACACAATCTATCCCAACTGGAGTTTGAACCTCGCTCGCAGAGTCCATTTCCCATTTTGTTCAATTAACTCACACCACCAAAAAGCAAAAATGATGATTTTGATATCCTGTTTGGAGATCAGAAGAGATTCTTAGTTTGAAAATGCGGTCAAGTGAGGAAAATATAATTAATTCCAGACTTTTTTATTTCTTTTTTTTTTTATTGAAGAATCCAGTTAATTAATTGAAGTAGGCGAATGTTTTTTCAAATTTTTCCCGCCTAGTTAAAGGTATAGAAGAGAATAATTTGCTTGGCTTGTAAAGGAATTAATTAAAAATATCTTATTCAGCAAAAAGAACCCCCCCCCCCAAAAAAAAAACCCAAGACCCTAAGTATGGTATGTGATAGAAATATTCTTTTTTTTTTTCTGAGTTGATTCCTAATCTAGAATTAACCCTCAAAAATATAACCTCGGATACTGGCTGATTATGAAGATTATTGAAACTGAATTCAGCTGTCCCTGGGTAGGCTACACATATCACATTACTACTTCCTCGACTCCTTCGCAATATGTGCAATAGACTTGAAGGCAACAAGCTACCCATAGCTAGAAGGTGAGATGGATTATGTATTTCCCAAGGGCATTACTGTGAAACTGTCACAGCTAGAGCTTAAACTAGGCTTGCCAAGACAATTCTCCATGCTGTTACCCGCTCAGCCAACTCACCTCCATACCAAGGAAACTGCTTATTATGATAATTTTTGGATAGGGTCTTATAGATAACAATAACCGGCTGATAACATTGAGTAAAGTATGTAAAAATTGAAACAATTTAGGTTCATTATCATAAATTTACATTCATTGTTAGAAATTTGATCAACTTTCTTTTATAAACATATTTGATTATAGTTAAAAAATAGTTTTTTTTTAACATTTTAATGAAGTGTTTCGGGTCAGACTGATTTTGATAATTATAAGTGATTCCATGATTATAATGAATGGCTTCCACCGTGTGTATGTGCATATATGTATATATATATATATATATATATATATATATATGAATAATAGAATGTGGATTCGCTACACAAACTAGCTCAAGAGCAGGGCAGAAACATGAGTTAGTTTGTGTAGCGAATCCACATTCTACTATTTATTTCCAGCTCTACTCTAAAACAACTTAACTCAATGAGTAAAAAGTTGTATGTATCGAGCACTCTATGAAATAAATCCATTACATTTCAGAAGTGGCTTTATATCATTGATATATCATTATATTATATTATGTTATACTGCTAGCCTGATTTGTACCACATATACTGTGTATATATATATATATATATATATATATATATATTTATATATATACAACCTACAGCTTTGCTGTCTCAGTCTGCTGAGCTACTGAGGATGGGTAAAGAGTGGACTCAGTGTGCTTGAACTGATCACCTTGTTTTAAAACAACCAGCGCCGGCTGGCGGAAGAGTCCTTCCATGATTTTCCGCAATCAAGGAATAAGCTAACAACAGCATATACGAATGTAGGCACATTATTATCTAACTCAATGTTCGAGAGATATATGTATTACCCTATGTCTTTTCTTCCGTCTTTCCACCTGACTGTCTCTCTCTTTTCTATCTACACTATATCTCCGAAAGTTTTCAATGAATTGCTAGAAATTTTGGAAAGAATGATTATATTTTGGGGAAGGGTTTTTTTTTTCTAGTTGAGTATTTTTTTCTAGTTGAGTATAGTATTGGCAGAGGTATGCGTTCTCTTAGTGCTTTCTAGTTTTGTTTCGTGTGTTCATTCAGGTAATTCCAGCAACTGATAGCACCTATTTTAGTCCTAACAAAATTACAAGAGGACACTAAATTACCACAACTATGTTGTGGCTACAAATAGTGTTGTGATCATCAGACAGTCACTTCGAACATTTACCCTGCTCTTATTGTTCTGTTTCAAGAATTTATATCACTTGTATTCGAGTCTTATTATATCCAAGAGATTCAAGTCCAGGCTTCTTAAACTATTTCAGTGTCATTCACTCTCAAGTTTTTATTACTAAATTTTTATTCATCTGTGACTAAATTGTTTTTGCTCATTTTTTTCTTATAATCCTTTGTGTATAAAATTTTACACTAGATTAAATGATTATCTGTCCTAATAGGTGGAGTAAATTGTAGTAAAATGAAATGAATTGATAAGAATTAATAGAAATTGAATTGTTTTTAACTGAACAATCATAGCCACCAAAGATGGAGGGTTCTATCTTTGTCCATTATAGACTTGAAAACTGGCAGCAGTACTCAATTGGACCACATCTAAAAATGTTTTTTTTGTTTTTCATTTTTGGACAAAAAAACAACTTCTTAGACCTATTTTTAACCTTATTTTGATGGGTATTGCTTATTAATAACATTTAGATTCTGGATGTTTCTAGAGATTTTTTTTCTCTTTTTTTCACTCAATTTTAGATGTTTTCAAGTGATATCATAAATAGAATTTATTCTGACCGTATTTTTATTCTTCGATTGGAATTTTTTTTTACGTGACTTCAAATTTTGACGCTATGATTGTCCAATTATTGATTGCGATGACGAGTTTTGTTCAGTTTGATTTTGATCTTTATCCAGTGATAATATCTAGATCTGAATTATAAGTGCTGGAATCTTGATAAATAAGTAACTGGTTCAGTTCACGTAGACATCATTTGAGTTTGGTTGGTGAGAATTAGAAATAAAGAAATAGATGTTTGCTCATCTTACCAATGTGGGCTTAGGGAAAGTAAAGGTCATTGCAACCTTTAGGCTAGTAACACTTGCCCCCAGGTCAAGGTGACCCTCTTCAAACATGTAAAAGTTAGCTATTTAAGCCCTTTACCCTACGAGGAATATAGGCCATCGACAACATTTTGTTGATGTTGCTGTACCAGACAGGTTTTTCCGGTCTGGAGTTGTTGGCCCTATCCCAACCCCTGAAATCTTGAGAGGTAAACTCCTCAATCTTACCCTTTTCAGCAGAGGGGTATCAAGTACCATTTGAAAAAAAAAAAAAAAAGACTTTGGTGTGACTTGGCTAGGAATTGATCCCTGGCTGCTTACGGCACCTGGTATTTCCAGATGGTCATCCATCTTGGTGAAAACCAAGCTCAACGTTCTTCAACTTTGGTGATCTTACCAGAGCCGATGTGTCGAATGTGATTCCACTGTACAAACACATAGTTGGTGCTTGTATAAAATAAGATGTGGGAAATGGGAAAAAATTTTTTTTTGAGTCCGTCAATAGTTTTCAAAGGTTAAAATCTTTACAGATTTATTTATTTACCGCTGCCAATGAAGTTGGAAGAGATTTATGTATTTACTAGTGGTTGCCTGTTTGTCTACACAATATCTCCAAATAGATGTTCGCTTATCTTACCAGTTCAGGTTTGAAGGAAGAAATGGTCATCACGACCTTGAGACAAGGAGCACTTGGCCCAAGGTCAAGATGACTTTCTTCAAACACATTGGAAAGGGTTCTTTTAAACTTTTGGGATCGTTTTAGCTTAATTTTATGCTATAACCCCATGACCTACTGACATATATCATCTACAAATGCATAGTACTTGAATTCTTATCTTTCATGAACAGAAGTGTTATATGATATATTACTTTCTTACCAGTATGATACATACATATGTACATACATATATATAAAATGTTTATGCGTGCACTTTGGTGAAATTTGACTTGTAAGATGACGCAAGAAGTATAAACACTCAATAAAATGTAGTAACTAAACTGGTAATCGTTTCAACATACTAACCTGTATATTCACTGTAAATCTGAAGCAGAATATACTTATATACTAAGTTTAGATTAGTTTGACCTAAGGTCACAGTAGTGGGACACTTAGTGAGGATCAAACTTATTACAATAGTAAGGGTTTGCATCACAAGCTTCTTAATCATTACTACACTGATTGTGAAACTTGGTATTTCATCAAATTGCTGAAATGTCCCAGGATTATATGCGATCGCCAGGGATTTCATCAAATAATTAGTTTCACCATCTTATTGATGCATGATGTTGTTTTCTTTCTTGCTCTAAATTTGCCTTAGCAAACCTCCTCCTTTGTTGTAAAATTGAATATATTGCAATTTTAGTTTCATATTTTCAGTAATTTTTATAGGTTAAACTTTTTAAAGCTTTTTTTTTCAATTAAATTATTTTGCTGTTGTTTTTATTTTTTGTTGAAAAAAAAAAAATCTATTTGAATTTTCTGTCTGAAGTCATATTTTTGTTTAATTTTCCGCAACCTCTGCATCCTTAAGTTTTCTGTGCTGCTTTACTAATTCCCACGTCAGATTGTATTTCTCTAGTGTGTTAAAAAAAAAAAAGAAGTATTTCCTTTCTCCTGCAGGAATATAAGACAAGTGCTTCATAAGGGCAGTAGCATTTAAAACTCGATTTATTTATTTATTTTCGGATTGTGCCTACTGCCTCCCATAGCTATTTCTTTCAGATGTGATGGCTTCATGTTTCACTCATTGGCAGTGACACAGAAGTATCTGATTCAATTCCTTTTTATGGATAACCAACTTTCATCAAGTAGAACACTTCTAGACAGGGTTGCCATATCAAACCTGATGTTTTTGGATTTTAGCCAATAAAAATTCATGATTGCTGAAGATCTGGCCATTTAAGAAAAAAAGAAGTTTAATGAAAGTCAATGTCCATTTTTTTTTTTTTTTAAATTTATAATTTGTTCTTGAGTTTTAACATAGTTATTTTATTTGATAAGTGGGCTTAAAATGAGTACATAGAACACTTGAGCCGGTTTCAGACAGTTTCAGCTATGAAAAACAAACCATACTTGGAAATAGCAAAATAATACTTCATATAACTTGGTGGTAGAGCATCAGACTGAATGTCCAGTAATCTGAGATTCCAAGTCTGTAGGGTTGGGCTGTGGATGCCAATTTCTGTACACTCAGAAGGAAGATTTAAAAACAGTTTGGAAAAGGCATTTCCACCCCAAGTGGTTAATTTTTCTCCAGCTATTTCATAAATTCTAAACCCCGTTATAAATGGACTAATAGACGGGGAGCAGAAGACATTGTTAATAATAACGTGAAAAAACATTATAAATCCAGGGCTCATAAAGAGAGCAAATTAATAGAACACTGCCTCCACCAAGAGTGTTAGTACAAAATATGGAGTGAGAGAAATGAAGCAGTGCCAAATCTGATGTCTATTGGTCACTTTGAGTGCTAACTGACAAGATGGGCACTCAGGGTTGCCAGATATGTCTGATTTTGAATATGGTATCTGTGTCTGATAAAAATCTAAATCAATTGGACATCCAAAATTATCCTAATTTTATCTGGTTTAAGGCTCCACATGAATTCTGATTGATTTATTTTTTCCATTCCAACTGAACTCATTCGTTGTCTTGCTTAAGTTATTTCCAGAATATTTCTGCCAAATTATTCTACAGCCTTTTTCAGGTGTCTATAAAGAAATGGAGAGTTCTTTTTTTCAACCGAAATAGATGATGAACAGTAAAAGAAGCCAGCTTTGGTTATTCACTCAATAGAAACCGTCACATAACTAATGTCTTTTAGTAGCATATTGTGTTGGGAGTGATCAATTAGAAAATTGGAAAAAGAGGTGATCAATGTTCAAGTTACTTCTCTCACTTTTTGTTATGTAGTGATCACTAAAAAAAATCTATCAGAGAAATGAATGGTGTCTTGCCTTGCCCAGCATTTGAACCAGGTTTACCCCAATCTCTGTTAAAAATATGGCCATCATGGCTGTCTTTTTTTAGCTCCCCTTTTGGATATGACTTTCTTTTTTGTTCCCTGTGTCTCTTAGCCACCTCTTTTTGTTGAAAAGGACACCACTCTTTCCTTAAAGATTTTATTTGTGAAGAAGGCTGTGGAAGAGCTCAGCCAGAATATTATGGTAACAACAAAAGCAACACGAAGAATAAGTTCAATAATCCGAACAACTCTTTGAATCAAAATGACTCTTCTCGAAATTATAGATTGTTATTTTTTTCCTTTCATCTTAAGAAATACTGGGCAAATTTGACCTCACTTTCAAAATGAAAAAAAATCTACTGTCAATAATCCATTCCATAATTGCTCCTCCACTAAAGCTTTTTTTCGCCATATCAAAAGTTAACCGAACTATACGAATAGCGGAACAGACCATCTTTTGAGGAGATTGCCATGAACTGAGTGGAAGGTTGTTTGTCAAGTTTTCACCAGGAAAATGTTCTGGGTTCAATCTCTAAAGCTGGAACCTGGACATGGTATTAGAACAGTAGTTCCCCTTTGAAAACCAAGGGGTTGAGATCCAAGATGAGCAGCTACATTATAAGTAAATTGCCAATAATCATAAGTCAATTACAAGTTCACTGGTGAACGAAGGTGTTGTTTTCATCATAAAATCAAAGAAATTATGTGTAAAACACAAAAATGTTATTATATCTTGATTGATTTCAAATTGAAGAAATTTGATACCCAGTCAGTTTTTTCATAATATCCTATTTTTATTAGTTTTCTGCTCGAGAGGGTGTAATTGATTTTTGATTATTGGCAGTTCAGTTAACTGCTAGAATTCAGGTAATCTCTATAATGTATATTGTATCTCTTTCTGTTTCTTTGCACCTTTGTCTGTAACATCCAATAAAGTGCATTGATACTGACTCTGAACCTGGGGCAGAGGGCCAGGGAGCCACAGTTTGATCCTAGGAAGAAAGCACAGATACTCTGGTCTTTGGCAGAAGTGCTGATCCATATGTGAACAATCCTGTTATTTCTTTTATAGGTTCAATGCTAGTTTAGTATACAAAAGACTCTACAAAATATGAGAAAAAGATATACTTCAGCTGAAAAACAAACACACTCAATTTGATATAAATGTATAAATGCTCAGAACCCAGATGCCTGCTTTGAAACAATCGTTAACAAATATATGCTTAATATCTACCTATAAAACTGATCAACCATTTTTGGGAGATAGTTTTGAGGACCTAGAAGCTGGAAATGATTAGGATGCTTTTGTAAATAAGAAGGGTTTAAAAATGTTGTTTTCCCCCTACATAGTGAACAAATTGTTTGTATCAATATCAATTATTAGAAATCCAACTCTCCAAGAATGAAAGTAACATAGAAAACCATACAAGTAGCTATTCAGTTCTTGATTTGCAGGAAAACGTCAATTATCATGTTAATTATGATGACAGGCTGAGTCGTTGTGTCCAATGGCCTTCCTTTCTTTCTGTATTAGTTTTGTTGATGTGGATGATTATGTCTGCAGTGGCTGACCAGGCTGATGCTTGGGCAGCACCGACACTGACAGTCTGGGCGTATGAAGTCGTCTCCGGGTGGTGGCCTGTCTTGTGTAGCATTATGTGCAAGCCACTGCTGCTTCTTTTCCTAAATTCTGTGTTGTTTGAAGTGTTCCAGACTGTTGTAATAGATCTTCCATCACCCAGCTCTATTCACTGCCCTGGCTTTCAAGTTCCAGGTTCTAATGTTAGATGCCTTGAAGGTTGCTTTCAAGACCTGCAGAGCCAAATGGATCTCTGAGATATTCAGCTTTTTATGATCTTCATCAAGCATTAGACTAAAAAATAACATATATAATGAAAACAAAGATGATTGTGGTAATAAGCCTCACCCATGTTGCAGATGAAATGAATTTTCAGATCTCTTGGCTATATGTCCTCTGCTATAACTTTCAATGAAATTCCTGGAGAAAGTCGACCAATTTTAGAGTTGCCATTATGAAAGAGAATTAGATTGAATTAGATAATTAATTGGGTTGATTTCTCATTAAATTTTGATAATCATATTTGATATCTTTTTCCAAGAGGATTTTTCCCTGCTTCTCTTGTTGAATTGATTAAGATGTGTAACAATCATGATGGAAATAAGGACATAACGATTAAAATCGCAGATGCAAAACTGGAGGAAGTAGATCACTACATCTACCTTGGGCAACAAAACTCCATGAGACCCTCAAAAGAAGAAGAAATCAAACAAAAAATCACTCTAGGATGGCGAGCCTTTGGCAGTGAAAGCTCGACCGTCAAAAATAAGAAGATTCCATTAATCCTGAAAAGAAGAATATACAACCGATGCATCTCCCCAATAGTCACCTATGGAGCTGAAACCTAACCAAGAGACTGACCTGTAGACTGAGAAGCAGGCAATGTGCACATAAACGAATCATGCTCAACCTCACATGGAGAGACCACAAGATGGCACAATGTACCTGTCAGAAAACACTTGAAAACTCAAATGGCAATGGACTGGTCATGTTGCAAGAATGGCAGACAACCGCTGGGCATCATGACTCACATCATGGATCCCCAGAAATCACATGTGCAACTGAGGCTGGCAAAAAACAAGATGGAAAGACAAACTAAACGAATGCAGAAAATACTGGCTCCGCAATGCCCATGATAGAGAAGTGTGGCGAATCCTGGGGAAGGTTTATGTCTAACAACGGAAGATAAAAGACTGATGATGCTGATGATTGTCATTAAATGAATTATCTCAGGTAGTTTCCTCCTTATCAAGTCTTTGTTGTATGTATATATATATATGAGAAAAATTGTCAAATCATTTGGTTGAATATGTTGGTAGAGAATCAACTCAAATAATTTTTTCTGTGTAATAAGTATTCTTGAAGATAATATCACAAGTTGGTGTGCATTTAGTCTGAGATTAAAACCAACACAACAAATTAAATATTCACATGGGTGAACACTCAATAGAAATGGCACGAACAGCAAGTAATGTCTGTTCTTATAGTTATTGATCCCTCATCGTTGAATATGTTTTTTGGGTAACCTATGTGAGTAAGCCCTGATTCAAAAAATCAAATGATGTGAAGTATAAAATGATATCCATATACAATACATTATGATGATACCCTATATAAGTTAACAAACTACATATATGACATAAGCAATGTATTCAAATAATAGCTGAAAGGGAAGTGGTGTTTGATAACACTGCTGAGGTACCCTGTTAATATAACTGTTTTGTTTTGAAATACCCCAAACATTTACAACTGATGATGCAAACAAGAGATAATTTACACATTGTACCATAATTACAAGGTATATGTAAAACAGGAGAAAAAAACACAAAGAAAATTGCATAAATTGCATTGACATATACTGGGAAATAAGTGACTGAAGCCACACAAAAGTTTTGAAAAATTTTTCTGTTTAGTGTTTTAAAGCTGTAAAGAATTTGGTGGTGTTTGTCTGTTTGTCACACTATACAAAGTGCTGAAACATGGCTGCAGCCCAAATGAATTTGGCTTGCATATTTAATGGACATTGGGGAAAGTTTGAAAGTGTCAAGCTTTGGAGTTTTTGAATAATGAATTATAGGGTTTGCATTCGTAGCTACACTGATTATATAGGTCTGATTTCTATCTATCTATCTATCTACTTATCTATATTATTAGTCCTGGCTCTTGCCCACATTTTGTGTCCAAAATTTTTTCACTTCGTCTGCCGTGTTTTTTGACTACTATATAAATACAGAGAGAGAGAAAGAGACATTGAAGAATATCGAGGTATTAAATTTGTACTGCAGGATCGATTACCCCGAGTGCCAACTCGAACCTGGACTCTGAGAACTTTTTGAGTAAACAATATGCAGAGACAAAATTAACATCTTTTCCATAAGAAATTTAGAAAAATGGTTATTAAGATCAACACTATTTCAGGGCAAAAACAACAGACAAAAAAAAAAGCGAAAAGATGAGGAGAAATCCGATTACATATTTTTACATGGAAACTAGATATTGACTGTTCGACCTGTAACCTGTTTTTTTTTTTTTTAATCCTTGAAGTGTCTAATTTATTACTCTACCTGTTAACAGGCTGTTATAATAATGATTGTAAATTGTAATGTTTCACACACTCACCCATTTGAGGGTAAAAATGGAGCACGACTTTTGTTAGCCTTTTTTAACATCGAGTGAGTGTGTGAAAGATTCATGATAGAATAAAAGAAATTAATACATTGAAATTGCTCTGAATATCTCCTGGTATAACTAAATAGTTTTTGCCCTTTTGTGCATCCATAGTTTATTTCAGCCAGTTGAAATTTTTGTTCTCAAAATGCAAAAATTGTCTGATATTTTCTTATTTCCGAATAAGAAAGGAACTGATGAAAGTAACCTGATACATCGGAGGTGTATATCTGTTAACGTTTAACGTACGTAAAGTAACAGTCCAGTTTAGCTTTGTTAGTGACAAAGTGAATACAACCCTTAGCTTGAAAAATAATTTTTACTGAAAACAGACAAATTTCTGGAGGAATGAGGTAGGGGGTGACACCAACCATAGGCCAGCCACAGCTGTCAGCCACATTCCCACCCAAGCCCCTCAGTCTGGGGATAACTCAGGTGAAAGCCCACACCCTTCCACTTATCCCTGCCGTGACCTATTTCTGGCTGTTGATTTTTTTTTCTCTCTGTAACCCACACTGGCTGCTGGGTTTTTCGCACTAAAACCAAAACAGATCTATCCTCCCCTCTCATTCGAGGCACGCATACTAACATTCAAGCAGACATACAAATTGGTGTATACATACATACATATATATATATATATATATATATATATGATCCAACAGAATGATTGAGAATTGCGTTATATTACATCGAAACTCATATACGTAACAATCTCCCATTTTTCAGTGAATGTATCATTTGGCCTTGACAACATAAATAGAATAAACCATCTAAGAGAATGGGGCTGCAGCAAGAATCAAACCTGCGACTGATATTCGTTGTCATGAAATCATTTACATCCATGTAATCATAGGTATACATGAATATAATTCTCTCTTTATAATTCTAATGCAAAAGTTCCCAGTGTACTCTTTCGCCCAATTTCAGGAAAATCTTAGAAGTATCTTCAAAGTTTCATCAGCACTTTACTGCTTCTGCTATCAGTCAACAGTAGTACATAAGTTACAAGCCTTTGGAGAAATCAGAAGCTATGAAAATGATCTTCAATGATCAGTGTTCGAAAACTTGCTCAAGAAAAAAGATAACTTTTGGATAAGGTATTGAACAATGATGGAAAGAGATAAAAGGACAAAACTCGGGCAACAGCGTCAAGGGATTGATTATAATAAGAAAATATCATATAGAGATCAGATAAGAAATGAGGCATAGCCATTGTATTCACACAAAAAGATCTTTATCGAGGAGATTAAACAAGAGATAGCTTAAATTCCTTGGCCATGTTCATTGGAAGAGGAGCAATTGAATACTCTTCGCTACAAGGCTGTATGCCTAGGAACCATGAAAGACGAAGAATTATATGGACAATGTGAAAAAAGTTACGAAACTAAGTGGATGAGACTTCATTAACACTGCGTGGGATCGTTTGATGTGGAGGGCCATGATCACCCTAGTGTGCAATGTTGTAGCACCTGAAGAAGAGAAAGTCAGTGGGAATAAAGAACGGATTTATTACAAGAATCCAAAATAAAGAAAATCATGGTTAGATCCGAGACAGCCTTAATCTAAGGAGAACCTATCGGAGGAAGAAAAAAAGTTTTTAACAGCATTCAAAGGGAATCCTCTATTATTAATTACTGGAACTTGACAAATTGTTACTAGACAATGCTACAATGAGCAATTAGCTCGTTTGAATGACTCATTGGGAGAGAAAACTTGTGATTTTGCTGCATGACCATGTCAGTTCATGTGTTGCAAATGCAACGCAATAAATGATCATGGCCTTTGGATTGGAAGTTCTCCCACGTGTGGCATATTCTCCAGACCTGTTACCTTCTGACTTTCATTTGTTTCACTCTAGGCAATACTCCTTGGTTAGTCAGCTCTTTGAAGAATAAATCAATCAAATCAAAACCAGAATCATTCTTCCATGATGGAGTATACAATTTTGCTGAAAGTCGGTTCAAGGTAAAAGAAAGTCAGGGAAAATACTTTGATGCCATGATTTTATGGGAATAGAAGATTTTGTCGAAAAATGCTTGTGTATCAACCTAACTGATGGATAGGAAGAAAGAAAGAAAGGGGGGAGGTTGCAAGATGAATTGTAATTTACCTATCTGCACATACTCATGGTAAAATATCTGACTGTGTATATATATATATATGAATAGATATACAGATCTGGGGTACATACGGTTGTGCAATGGTTTGCAAGCTTGTCTTATTGAACAATTCACTTGTATAGTGCTTTTGACCCCCACTGAGTGTCCCTTCACTTGTGCCTTATTCCAGATTAAGCTCAGTAAGAAGTAATGTACAAGTGTGTATATATATATATATACATATATATATATATATATATATATATATATATATATATATATATATATATATATGATATTTGAACAAACAAAATATACACATATATTACATGATGTGTATTTAGGCAGCATATTTTTTTTCTAATCATGTTTTATTAAACATGACTGATGAAGTCAATTTTTCTAATAGTTTCTCCTGTTTGCAAATAAGCAGTTTTGTTGCAGGCTCATAAGAACAAAGGATCTGTCCAAAGTTGTCATTTGAGAGCTTTTGACCATCACTGGTCATTTTCAAGATTGGATTTTGAAGTCCGACAATTGCAGCAATAGTAGCACTAACTCATGTCTTCTCGACTACAACAGTGAATGCCACTGCAGATACAAGGGAGCTGTTATAAAAACATTATAAACTGTGCTCCTCATCATACACAATATTCTATAATGAATTAAAAAAACCCTCAACAAAATCTTATTAATTACAAGAGAGATGAGAATTCTCCCACCATTTTGATGAAGAAATTTAATAAATTAAGATTAAATACTATTAATAAAAACAACAATTATAACATTTCTCATCAAAATAAAAAGACTAATGATATTAATCTATTTTATGTTAACCAATTGCAACTCAACTTTCAAGATGAAAAGTTTCTCATAAAAGTAATTTGTTTATATATATATTCCCAACCAATCCCAACAAACAGCTAAAATCCATCATTTATAAGATAAAATTCAAAACCTCCAACCTCGTAATTACCAACTATCCCCACCCACTGAAAAATCTTGTTTTTAAAAAGCAAAGTTAGTTTACCAATGCACATGCCCTTTGGGAGATCGTATCTATAATTGTAATAATAAAACAACGACAACATAGATTGGATTTACTACAACAACTCTCAGTTGCCAATTAACTTGCTACTATCTGAACAAAGTTCCATCTACTAACATATCAAACAGTACCATTGCCCTCCTCCAATATCGTATGATCCTTGTCAACAACACTAATACTGCATAATTCTAATAATAAAAAAAAAATTCAAATCCTGGAGGCTATCTTTATCAAAGCCAGGCTGCCAACCATTAATAAAATCTCTTATGAAGTGGGAGCATGTAATTTGAAGTGCCTTTATACGGAAGTCACAACATTATAACTAGACACTTATATGTATATATATATATATATATATATATATATATATATATATACATATATATATGTATAATATATTAAGGCTCCCCTACTCTTTAAGTGAGGTAACTCGTTCATTGTAAGCTTATGCAATGCTCTTCGAATATAGGAAGAGAGCACTCTGGTGGATAGAGAATATATGCATGAATAAATATATCGCTTAAATTCAACCTTACTGACCGTCCAGTTCTATGAAGTAGAGAAGGATACCAACCTCAGGGTCTGAAGCGAAGGTTTCGATCCTACCTAGTGGTACTGGATGGGATAATGGATAGTCTATAGCCATACTGAAGAGTTGTAATACAACAAAACAGCTGTCTGTGGATGACGCAATAATATATATATATGTGTGTATTATAAATCCCCATTTATGTAGTAACAGTTCTTCACTATTACTATCGTTACAACAAACTTCGAAATCCAATCTTGAAAATGTCCATGATGGTCGAAAGTGACTCCATTATGAACTTTCCACTCTAACAGCTCCTTCCTTCTGTTTTGTGGAACAAGCTTCCTTGAGGGTGCTTTCTTGCTGGATATAATATCCATCTTTTCAAATCTAGGGTCAATAAATATCTTGTGAATCTGAAATTACTTTAACTCTACACCTAGAGTGGCCCCTGGGCTTTGTATAGGGTAACTTGAGTAAAGGAGAAAAAGTTCCTTCACTCATACTGCACTGCGATAAAACAGCTTATTTGCAAATAAAATAATTTTAATAGTTTTTAGCAAAAAAGTTGACTCAACAATATAAATACGAAAGTTTTCTCCACCCAGCTATCCGAAAGTTGAGTTTTTTTATAAAAACCTTTTGTAATCTAAAATGGTGTGAAGCAAAGAAACAATTATAATTTGTATGAAGAGTCTATGAGCATTCTCAGACCTAAAAATTGGTGATGACTGTATGTTGGACTGAGTTGTTACAGATTGGGGTGATGGGATGTACAGTGGACAGTGTGGTGTTGGAGAAAGAGGAAGAAGGTGTGCACTGCTTCTATAATTGCTGGCTGCAAAACAATTATATTCAGATATTTCAAAAAATCTAAAAACCATCTTTGAAAGACACAAATTACAAAAAGATTACAAAAAGATGCTGATTACATGTACAATTCAACTTTGCAGTATATGTTGAAAGTGATTTCTAATGACTTGGATGCAGGTTAGTACCCGTTTAATTACATAAACATTTCATTTCATTGAAAAACAATATAGCTGACACAAATGAGTAGAATTGATGATTGAATGAGGCTAGTGCATGATGCTATTATTTTGACTACTAAGTACTGTCGTCTTAGAGTACTGTATTGCCACATGACTAATGTTATAGCATAAAATTTATGTGCATGGAAATTGTACCATCTTATCTTCAGGGTTGATTTCCTTATGAAACAATATGTATATATCATAATGCATGGTATAATTAGACTTTTTCCCTTGTCTATGTGTTCACTTATCCGTAATGTTTTTGTAGTTTACCATCCAGCCCTCATCAGGTATTCTTGAACATGGAATCTCTTCCTGAAACACATGCTTGTATTGGACTAGACCCCTCACATCTGGTTTTTTTTTTTGTATATACACATTTAATCCTATGCATTAGTGTTATGTTTCAGTGCCAAATTCTGTATTGCTTCCCTTCCATTAGGTGACCAGTTTACCATTTCATAAATGGCCTTTTTGATGAGATGTTTTCTGATGCTAGACAGGGAAAACAAATAGCGAATATGGCGTTGGAAGGAAGAGGCACACATACTTGTCGAATCGATTAGCCGATTGAGCATTGATATAAATAGCATCTTATCAAAAATCATACGCAATGAATAATACCACCCATCTAACAAAATTCAGACAGCGACCCTTTGTTTATATGTGTTTATACATATATATGTATATATATATATGTATATACATACATAGGATGCCTCAAGAAATTTAAACACAGTTTTACAAAGGGTGAAGCCCCTTGAAATTTGAGAGGGTGTAGCCAGTATTTTTTCAGAAAAGGAACATATATATATATACATTTCTTTTCTGGAAAAAAGTACTGACTAACCTCTTCCCTTAAATTTCAATAGGCTTAAAACTATTAGTTAAAATATATGTAAATTTTTTGAGACACCCTGTGTGTGTGTGTGTGTGTAAAAGAAAGTACATTTCTGGGAACTAAGCTAATGTCAAATTCCCAAGCCCTTTACAACAAGTTGTTTGTTTGTATCTTCTTCATATCCTGACATTTTTCAGGGAAACATTTTATAGGGTCTCTTATTTATTTATTTATTTATTTATTTCTCTTTTTACTCAAGTTTTTCATTTCACATCCACCCACAAACTCTTCTCCTCCCCCACCACTTCCCCATTTTCAGGATCCTCTCCTACTCTGCTCTGCATTCTACTCCTTGCACTCATTTCCCTATATTCATATCTTTGTTTTTATTCAGATCGTATTTTTTGTTTTTCATAGTTACATGTATTTTCACACCTTCCTCATGTTAGCTTTGTCAATTGTGAAAAAATCTATGTGTAGATATATATAGTGTGTGTGTCTTATGAACTTCGCTTGTTTATGCTGAAAAATATTATTTGTCTCAGAGATTTCATTAATTTTTTCACAGCCTTAAATGATCTTACAATGTCATACAGGTCAGTTACTTTCCAATTGCTATTAATGTACTATGTTCCGCGTATCCTGTCTTATATACAGAATTTTATTTATTTACAATAATCTAGATTTTTATCATAATGTTGTACATTTAGTTTTATTGTGGGGATCATCAGTTGTTTTACCATGGACCTGTTTTGTGGATATTGAAAAACAGTAAGGGCATTTTACCATGATATCCTCTAGTTGTGTTGATTGGACACAACCTCCCCAGCTGTATATTTTTATACACATATATATATATATATATATTGTCTCAACCTGGGAAAGGCAAAAATAGTCAAATTAATAGATACTTCCAGAAAACGCAGATGTATGGAATCTACCCTGGTCTCCCTCAGCAATACTATCACCCAAAGCCCTGGAAGTTTCCCCAAACCCAATCAATCACAAAACTAGTCCTTGATTTACATGATATAATTCCTCACAAAAAGAACAATCCAACTTTTTTCTTATTAATAGATCATGATTACATTCCTCATTCTGTAAAGACATTATCCAAGGGACTTAGCATATTTCTGTAGCACCGTCATTCCAACGATAAATACGTTCTACGATGGAACTTTTCAAAAACAGATAATTTTCAAAACTGTTTCCATAATGACAACATTAATAACAAAAAGCCCTCAACTACCACATTGCAACTAGGCTTTGCTTAATGTAAACTTATTGTTTTCTCATACCATTGTTTGTCAGAAGCTCTGAAGTAATAATTTCAATTAAATGTTAGCTACCAATAAAGAATTCGAGATGCATAAATCATCCTCTTTTTTTCCAAATTGTCAATTTTTTTTTACATCATTTTGTCAGATCTGTATCCATTTTTCTGACATATATGTGTGTATAAATATGTATGATTATATATACATGTGTATGCATGCATACACACGTATATATAAAAAAATAGGGAAATCGTTCTTGGATCTCATGGACAAACACTTTCCCCAAAGGCACAGGTTACACAAAATGTTCGATAGGACAACACTTAAATTAAGTTACAGTTGCATAAGCAACATGGAAAAAAATTATTAAAAAGCATAATAACTCAACTAACAGGAAAAAAAATCAATTAACAACAACAATGTAACTGCAGGATCAAAAAAGAATGCCTGTCACAATCAAACTGTTGGAAGGAAAACGATATACATAGCAGCAATTAAAAGCAATGAAGATCCAAACAAAACAAAAATATACATAGAAGCAGCCCAGACAACCTTGAAGGAAACATTTACAAACAACAACCAATTGTTTAACAGTGAAAATTATTAAAACCATATAGCATTTTCAAGATACATCTGGAGGGAAAAACAGGAAGGAACACCCACAATCCTATGAAAAATGATAAAACAAGCTGCACCTTATAACAATGTAACCAAAAAAATGCATGCTCTGCCTAGAAGAAAAGCTTGCAATAATACCGTACTGAAGCAACATTCAGCTGTTGAACAAAAGAAATGAACTAATATCAAACTACAGACATTGAAAGAAGTATGTGCTAAAAGACACAAGAAAAAACAGAATGACAACAACAACATTGACAAACACTCATACAAATAAAACAACAAAACACATAGCATATAGAAACAACAAACAAAAACAATGTGTACATACATACTAAACAAACTAATACATCATTATATAGACACAATACTATAATGAAACAGTACTATAGTTGAAATTACATTTCAAAATAAGAAAACACCAACAAAAATTAACAGCCCACTAACCAATGACAACATATACGAAAAACTAATCCGTGTTTACATGAAATAAAAAGAGAATGATTATGAATAATGTGAATATACACATGAATGCACATCTACACAAACAAACCAGCAGAATTGAAATAATCCAACCTATCAAAAAGCACGAGAGATATAACAACATAATAATAGAAAAATTATGATAGAATATAAATTCATATAAAAGTATTTATAAAAAGATATAAGAACCAATAATAGCTCAACAATAAAACAGAAAGGTGACATTTAAAAAATACAAAAATTACGATAAAAAATTTTTTAAAAAACCAATATACATACACCAAAATATCACATCCGCATATTAATTTGTTGTGCTTTTATATATATATATATATATATATATATATATATATATATATATATATATATATATATACTTATAGTGCAGATCAGGAATGAAATACACTATAATATAGTATAATACAATATCCGATGTATGATTGGTTTATTTCATAAAGTGCTTGATACATTCAAAATTAAACATCAAGTTGATTTAGAGTAGAGCTTAAAGTATGATCTAGTAAGGATTCTGCCGAAATATAACCATGTTTGTGTGACGAATCCTTACTCCCTTATATATATATATATATATATATATATATATAATATGGAAAAGCACAACAAATTAATACAAAATTCAATATTTTAAAGCAAGAAGTACACATGTAAAAAAAAGGAATAAAAGAAAGAAAATGGAAAATACGTATATGATATATAAAGATTAAACGTATAATCATGAAAAATTAGTCTTATTTTCTATTATATAACAACATTAAATCTATGATATAACCAAAACACATTGAAGAAGAGCAATTAAACATACACTATAACAAACATAGACACTATCAAATATACACACAACTTGCTGACAACCAACACACAATGATTTCCTCGGAAGAAAACAAGAAAGTACATTCACACACACAAAAACATACAGAGACACTAACAGTTACTAACAGACATGGATAAAAACCAGACAACGAACATGCAATAATTTCAAGGCCAGGTAAGATGACCCATTTCATCACCCAGACTCAGGAAAGAAGAAAGAAAGGAAAAATGAATAGTTCTCATGTTTTGGAGAGATGACAAGTCATGAAGAAAGAATTCACCTGATGAATGCAGACTGATATTTTGGTCACTAATGCATGAAACTTGTAGTTGTGATATCAATTAATCTAACTTATAATCTTATTATTGTTATTATTATTATGAAAGCTCTGTCTGTAAAAACGTCAAGTGCTCTATTTGTATGATTCACTTTGTAGTAGAAATATATTTATATATATATATATATATATATATATATATATATGTATAATTTCCATTATTATAAATCATGATCAAATATTGGTATGGATTATAGTTGATAAGACGATATGAGATTTGAAATAATACTGGAATACTTGCAACTTGTGCATCATGCTTGTATATTATTAAATAGCTTTGTATTCAACAGGTACCATTTCCCTAAGTACATATCACTAATTCTGTATGTGTATCTGAATGTTCGTATGCATTTATGAGTGTGTATTTATAAATGCCACCATGCCAAGATTTCTACTAGTGAGGTTACCATTCTTCTTCTCCTTTATATGTCAAGTCCCTTCAAGATGTGGGCGATCATGGCTCTCCTCTACTTCATTTCCCTTGTCATTCTCAGCAACTCCCGCTCTTCAATCATTGTCTACCAGCCACCGGCTCAAACCTTTCAAGTAGGTTACTTGCTGCCTACCTCTGCTCCTCTTGCCTTATCTGCATCCTGTGAGCATAGCCGCCGGACACTCTTTTCTCCGTACCTTTTGATACTTCTCTATCTTTGAATATCTTGCTCATTTTATGAAAAGCATCTTTTTGCTCTCCTTATTTTTTTTACCTTTATCTTCTCCTGATTCAACTTCTAATCTCTCACTCTCTCTGTCTCTGTCTCGTGTCAGTTGGTTTGCGAACTTCCAACCTCAAAGTGGCCAACCTTTGGTACCTGTTTACATTGTATTGTGTGCAATCTCTGCTTTTGTGAAAGGGCAATGGCATCATTAAGTAGTTTAGTGGAAATTTGACTCGTTCACATTTTCTGACAAATGTATACTTACACACACGCTCACACACACACTCACACGCAGACACACACGCACACACACAAGTGAACTCATACAAAAGTATATGCCAGTATGCCCAGTATACACACACATAGAGACACATTCATAGCTTCAGTTTGTCACACATGTTCACATACACACACACATCTCCAAAAGTACATATCTACTCTCCTTCAAGTGCATTGACAAATCATACTTGAATGTATATAAAATTGCGAACACTTATTCAAATACTGATTTGTTGTATATTATTAAAAAGCTTGATGCATGTGTATTGCAAACATATCTGTAATAGTTTGCTAACCATTGGTCTATGGAAGGACTCTCAAAGTATGAATAGGACTTTCAATATAGTTTGGAATTAATAAAAGCAGATTGTAGTAGAAGGAGGGGGGAGCAGAAAAATCCTATAACAACAACAACAACAACAATAATAATAATAACAACTGATTTGAGGTCATTCAGTTTCTTGGCATCTGGTACAAACTTACAAATGATATAAAACCATTTAAAATAAACTACCTCTATTGTTTTATTGACCACTCGGTATTTTTAATGTAAGGGATATGGTTGATGAACTGTTCTATTTTAAACTTGTAAGTTTTTTTTAGTCATAAATCACTGCACTCTGTTAGGGTCGGTTCGTTCCTTGGCTTTTTTTTTTCTCCTTCCAGGACTGCATTTATTGCAATGATGTTGAAACTGGCATTTTTATTTCTAAGATTATGATTTATTTATGCTTTTGCCCCAGGACTTCAGATTGACACCTTAATAATATTTCAACCTCTGAAGTGTCTCCTTGATACCTGCTGTTTGAAAATTATCACATTGGAGCCTCTGGTCTATACTACCCCCCCACACACACACTCTATGCACATGTTTTTATGTACACACAGCTGGTTTTACCCAAAAATTTGGGAAAATCAAACATCACAGGTAAACCAAATGTTATGCAGACCTACAAATCTATCTTTCCGATTGTGTGTGTGTGTTTGTGTGTGTGTGTGTGATAGCATTAAATTTATATTAATACACCTTCATCATTATTTATCTCCATCTCTGTCTCTCACCTAATCCAAATCTTTTTTCCTTCACACTCATTTGTCTCAATATCTTCTCTTATTTCAAAATAATCTAATTGCTCCAAGGTCCAATTCACCTGCTCCAAGGTCCAATTCACCTGCTCCAAGGTCCAATTCACCTGCTCCAAGGTCCAATTCACCTGCTCCAAGGTCCAATTCACTGCCATGTTTTCTGCCATTCTACATAGTTTTATCATATATTTCCTCTGATGTTCGGACTTGGATTTTAATGTTACTAATAACATATTCAGTGCATGTAATTTAAACTTTCGTTATTCAAACATGTTTTCCTTTAAGCATAAGGGAAATATGTCATTGTTCAAGTTTTCATTTTGGTTTTGAAGGTTTTTATTTGTTATGATTCTTTTATGAAATGTTTTGGATGTATTACTGTACAGACAAACTTTGATTATCTGAACATCAATTATCGAAATTTTGGATTATCCAAACAAGATTTCAAGGTTCCATCATTGCGTTCAGTACGACTTCCTTTTTTTATGTTAGGGTCAGTAATCTGAACAATCAATTATCTGAACAATATACGCCCAGCCTGTCTAGTTCGGATAATCAAGTTTTCTCTGTATACAGGCTGATATTTTCCTTTTTCAACAAGATTTTTCGCAAATGTGTATATATTTGTGTTATGTGTATAAAACCCTTTACCTCCCATCTCCTTTTCTCTTACACATGCCCCCATGTACTGACAAGTACTCATAACGATTATGTTATAACTTGGTAGCCCAGGGTGAAAATCTGTTTGTAAAGAGACGCTCCTTTTGAATTCTTACATCTGTATATTTTAATGCTGTCTGCGTGTGGTCTTTTCCCAAAATGTGAAAAAAAAGTATATGAATTTGTCTCGACAACCCCCTGCCTCAACCCCGAGTCATCTTTTTGCTATTTGGGAGATTGATTTCTTGTTTACTTCTAAGTTATGCATATATACTTTCTATTATGAGATTTTCGGTGCTATTTGTTTCAGCAAGGCAGCCATTAGGAATACTGAGACAATTGTGAATCAAGCCATATTCTAAGAGGCCTGAGGGGGTAGTGGTGGAGCAAATGATTTTTTATGGGTCACTCATCTTATCCTTTGAAGAGAAGTGATCAAGTGTTGGGTACCGAAAATGACGCGGAGGTCTTTCCAAACTATCACCACTCTTTCCCAATATCATCTGGATTCCGCCACCTCCCCAGTCTATTACAGATATAATTTCATACACATGCTGCTGCAAAAGCAACAGCTATGCCATGACTCTCTCTGTCTCTGTCTCTCTCTTATACTTCCTTGTATTGTTTTTTGTTTTTTTTCTCAGTTCTCCTTCCAACTTGAAACCTTTTCATGACAATGAGGTCATATTTAATTCCTAGGTTCTCTTTCTAGAATCTCCTTGGCCCTATCCTGCCCCGCAATTTTCTGTCCTCGGCCCGGCCCGTACACCTTCCTTAACTTGGGGTAATTTTTGAAATTTTATTTGACAACGTGAGGATGGTGATGTAAAGATTGGGTCACACTCTCTAAATGATTGGTGGGCAAATTGTTGTTTTGTTGTCAAAGGCCAACAAACAACAAGCAGTAAAGAACTGAAAGCTATCTGGAGTGATGTTGCCTTCACTGCTATGAAAATACCCACCACACCAATGTTGATAAGAAGGGTTTGTTATTTTTGGCTTGAAAATGGCTAAAATCAGCCAACTTTTTACATTTCCGACTAACTTAATTTTTTAAAAAAATGTTATATATATACTCATTTAGAGCCGACTTATCAAACAAAATGATTATACTTCGGGACTCCAGAACAAATTATTAATAAAAAGTGCACATTTATCTTTCTTTTTATCAAACTAATAAACCAATTATTTCTTGATAGTGGACAGATTTTTGTCTATTGTGTATATTTTATTGCCTAAAAACAAATCAAACTGATGTAGCCAAAAAATGGCTAATTTGGCAACTATGCCTCCCTCTTTACCTCAGCTTTTGTGCCACTGAGCTGCTAAGAACATTCATGTTCGAAAAATAAAGGAATATAAAAAGAAACTAAAACTTCTCACCTTGAACAAGCATTTGGACTTTCTCCTACCTGTCAGTTCTTCTACAATACAGCGTTGTAAAAAACCCTGCTCTTGTTACATGATTTGCTGATAGTCACTACATTGTTTGAAACCATCAACCAAAACTGTTAACGTAGGTTTCTTCAGTTTTTGAGTCGTTCTTGCTGGCTATGTATGTATCACACATACAGGCCGCACCAGTGGAGCAAGATTTAAAACATTCACACCTTATCATAATCTGCAAAAAAAAAGTTCTTTTTTTTCTTTTTGTATCATTTTCAGAAATTCTTTCCTTAGATAGAGTTTCAGTGGACAGTTTTTTTTTGCAATGTGAGTTTACGCTAAATTGGTCCCTTTGTTTGTGTCAGGCAGCATTCATGCTTGTTTTTTTTGTTTTTTTAACCATCAGTTGATTCTGCACTTGATTATGTTGTGTATAGTGTCAATACAAACATCAACATCATCAGTCCTCTCCACACACACAAACCCAACCGACCCAAGTAAATTCAATTAAACTTCAGCAAAACAAATGTCATGTACAGCATACATGTTGGGGACAGAGACACAATGATTGAAATTGAAAATGCAGAGCTGGAGAAAGTAGACCATTACATCTTCCTAGGACAGCGAGCCTCCATAAAATCATCAAAAGAAGAAGAAATCATGCAAAAAATCATACGAGGTTTGCATTTTTCCGGTAGAACAAGCTCGACTTTTAAGAACAAGAAAATCCCACCAATCCTGAAAAGAAGGGTATTCAACCAATGTATCCTATCAATGGTCATATATGGAACCTAACAAAGAGACTGACTCTCAAACTGAGAACCATGCAATGTGCACATGAGAGAATCATGCTTAACCTCACATGGAGATATCATAAGATAGCACAGTATATCAGAGAAAAGACAGGAGTCTGAGACGTCATAGAAACTGTTAGAAAACTTAAATGGCAATGGGCTGGTCATATTGCAAGAATGACAGATAGCTACTGGACATCAAAACTCACAACATAGGTCTCCAGAGATCAGGTACGACTAGATAGATTCAGAAAGTACTGGTTCCACTATGCCCACGATAGAGAGGTCCGACAAATCTTGGAGGAGGTCTATGTCCGACAACGGATGCTGTCAGGCTGCTGCTGCTGCTACTGCTGATGCCACAATATGGTGAAATAGTATCACAACCAGATACTGCATAGGCCACAAGAAATGTTAGAGATTATGCTTTCATTTTATGTCACAGTGCCATCTACATCACTCATGTTATGCTCTTAACTAATTCATTAGAAAAGAACCGTTGCTTTTAGTCCTAACTTCCAATAAAAGTGCTCAAGAAGTATAATACGTTGTTGTCATCATATATAACACTAGGTCAACAAATCTCCTTGAAATCCTCAGAAGAAGAAGAAATCAAGGGAGGAATCACTCTAGGATGGCAAGCCTTTGGCAGAGCAAGCTTAACCTTCAAAAGCAAGAAGATCCTGTTAGTCCTAAAGAAGGGTATATAACCAATGCACCCTCCCGATAGTCACTTATGAAGCTGACACATGGAACCTAACCTAGAAACAGACCTACAAACTGAGAAGCATGCAGCGTGCGCATGAGAGAATCATGCTCAACATAACATCCTAGATCCATTAGAAAACACAAATGGCAATGGGCTGGTGCGATGTTGTGAGAATGGGTAACAACCGATATATATCACAACTCACAACATGAATCCACAGAGAACACATGCGCAACCGAGGCAGATAGAGTACAAGATGGAGAGACAAACAAGACAAATTCAGAAAGTATTGGCTCCGCGATGCCCACAATAGAGAGGTGTGGCAAATCTTGGGGAAGGTCTATGTCCAACAACGGATGCTAAAAGACTGATGATGATGATGATGTAAAACCACTTTCAAGGACTGAATGAATAGCTTGTTGAGCTATTATAAGATCAGCCTCTTCATGTGTTTCTGTCAGAACTTCTCTTTAGATGACAATGCCTTTGTGTACTTTGATGGGGGTCATAGAGGAGCCAGTCACTATAAGAGAAAATTTTCTTTTCCTTGAAGCAGCTGTAGACACTAATTGGTCACATACAAGTCTGATTATTTGAGATTTACCGTGGCTGCTGGTGAGAATCGTTGATTTGGCTGGAAGAGGGTAGCATGCTGTCACCTTGTGAATTCGACATGCAAACTTTCCTCAGCCAGATATTGTTGAAGATTCGATGCTGAAGTCACAGTATCCATCGAAAACTAAATTTGTGTCAGTTTTCATGAGCAGTCCGAATTTGTAAGCGCTAACATTGTCTATGCTGTCTGAAACCAGTGCCTCTGTGGAATGATTGATTACCCACAATATTGCGGATCCATTGATTACACTACAATAAGCTCTGGCTGCTTTACTGCATGAGATAAACCTTTAGATCCTATAATCTTTAGATCAGACTTTTCCTTGGCTACCCTCAGGTCACCACTGTCTTTGAAAAGAGATGTTGGAATCAGTGCTAGCTCATGTTTTATTATATTTTCCATCTTCATTGCATCATTAGTTGTGTAGCAATGACTTTGCAAAAGATGAGGGAAGTGTCTATAACTTTGACATCAATAACATAGACTTCTCCAGTATGTTTATAGTCTTCTAGAGTTTCTAGTGATCTCATGTCACATATGAGTAAGATCATTGTCACTCTTTTTAGTATTCAGATGTTCTTGTATCTTTATTACAAGCTTGGTTAGTGGCTTGTAAAATCCTTGAGGCTACTCAGCCAGGAACTTCTCTACTACCTCACTGCCAAACTCGACACAGCTATCTACATTGACATCCTTGTTTGCAAACTTAACCATTTGAATGTTTATTATCTGAGGGGGATGATCCTCTCTAGAAAATGGATCAGTGCATGTAGCTAGGAAATTACGTATTTTCTCTCTGTCCTTTCCGTCTGCAGCAATCCTAGAGGCTCCCTCTTGCTTGCATTTGGTTATATCCCTTGTTCGATTTGATTCCTTCAAGTTCTTTTCAATTGCACAGGATATGTGAAGACTTTTTGCCCAGTGATCCAAAACCTTTTTTCGTTTAGTGTAATTCCTGGGGGACAATGCCCCTACCGCCAAACAATGGTCTCTATTATCATGTTGGATCAAATAGAGTTCCATCGGCCGGTCTGATGTCTTATGGCATACTCTCGGTGAATCTTATGAAGATCTCTGGCTTGCGTGGTCATTTTAATCATGTGTAATATTGTGTATCTGAGATTCCAATGAGCACCAGCAACAATAAGGGTGAATGAGTTTAAGAATGTGGATATGCAAGGGCCAATTGGCTTCTCTGCTTGCTCTGACAAATCTCAAGAAAATTGGCCAAATAAAGGCATGTAGCCATGAACATGCAGTTCTACTGTTAGTGGTAATCATTTCTTATCTAGGGCGCAGTACCTCTCCTACACGTATGCGTAAAGCTTAGATGATCTGTGAAAAGTTATTTCCAAGCCCAGCTTTTCAGCACCTCCAAATGCAGTCTTCAATATCTCACTTGAGCCAATGTTCGTACTTAATGTGCCTGTACAGTCAATTAAAGACATCACCTAATGCATTCCACCAAGAACAGGACAGGAACTTTTCCACTCATCTGGCTGCAGCTCAACTTGAATAGTAATTCTGAATAATTGTTAGTCATGTGTAAAATCTTGACCAACTTTTTCAGTTGCAAACTGTACAAGGTGCACAGTAGAAAATATTGTGTCTGGTTCAGCAGGATCCATATTGATGAGAGGCAAGTATGTCATGTGTGTGGCTTGTTAGAGCCCTCGTCCTGACTCTGGCAACTTTTTTATTGAATCCATTGTACTCAGGAGCTTTTACTTCATTGGCAATTAGTTGGAAGAAATGAAAGTCATTATTTTTGCCTCTTTTGATAGAAAGCAACATTCTTGCTAGTACGCTCAGTGGTTAAACATTAGACTTTGCATCCTCTTTAGGTATTCTGGATTTGTTTGGCCCTTGTATCAGTGCACTTGGATTTCTAGAGTTTCCAGAGAGCTCTGTTCTTTTTTGATCTCATGTCACGTATGAGTAAGATCACTGTCACTCTTTTTAGTATTCAGATGTTCTTGTATCTTTATTACAACCATACTATGATTTTGTTTCTATCTTTTTGACCGATAAGATTGGAAAATCAAAGTTATCTACAACACTTTGATTAAGTTACCAAAAAGACATAATGAACAAGATTTGGATAAGGCTGATATCTTGTGTTTACATGAAATATTTGAACATAAATGTGCAAGCTAAGAAATGTAATCAGTTACAATGACTGACTCCCATACACAAATGATGATTACATCTGTGATTAAAAGAAAAATATTCAAATTCCTGTTGAAAATTACAGGTCCATTGAAATTTGCAAGACTTTATATTTATCGATACATAGAATAGCATTCTTCCTGATAATGTTTCATAAGAGGAGGAAAAACATTGATAATTTGATGACAAAATTTCAAAAAAACATTTTAAAATATATTTGTTTTAAACAAAAAGTGTACAAACTTCATATACTTTGATAGAAAGAACAAGCAAAACCCAACAAAAATTTTCTGGAATGGAGATATTTTAGTTCTCTTATCTCTGCATTTCCTTCATTTCTGATTTCGGGCACATAACTGGATCGAATAAAATTCCCATGGATTTAGTTTCTCTTGTGTATTATCTTCATAGAAATGTGATATTACTTGTTTCCAAAGGATATCTCATTGAGATTTTATAGAATTAAAATGGTGGTTTGCTTGAGAAAAAATACATGGAATTTTCTTACAAAATACCTCCCTTGTAAGAGAATTCATTCAAAATTGAATATAGCTTTAAATTCTTATAGATATCAGCTCCTTAGCATATTTCTCGTGAAATTTCAAAATGTATATAGATTGCGCTTTTATACACTATTGCAATTTCTACTTGACCATAGGTTTGTGAATGTAAACAAGTTTTCAAACCTAGTTGTCTGCAGAGATCTTTTTGGTTCATAGTTTTCTATAATCTTATTATCAATAGCACAAAGATTATTATGATCCAATTGACAGATTTTACGTGACAGGCGTTTTAACTGACACGTGTGCTTTTTTCCAAAAATCTGTGATTGTCTCTACACCATAGTGAAACTACAAATTAGTATCAAGTAATTTTCCATAGATTCTTGATCCTTGGTTTTTGTAACAATTTGTTTGAGCTCAATTTCCTTTCGAATGATGTATAATAAGTATATATTTGGACAACTTTGATTTCCACAGCTGTTGGACCCCAGCCCAACTGACGTAATTGTCGATTCTCCCAAATATCTGAGTTGGCCTCAACTTAGGTGGCTTCATTTGAATTCTGAATCGGGACTGAATTTAATCAAAAATAACTAAATAAAACTTGCTGCACACCAAAAGTCAAGGTTCATTGCTTTTTATCATGATTTCCGCTAAGTAATTTCACCTGTTTGTAGGTCACAAGAGTAATTGACAGTTATCTATTTACAGCCTTCTGTTAAGTAGATGGTTGCTCATTTATTTAAATCTTAAGCTTTTATTTTTTTTGTCATGCATCGGATATTTGGTTGCATTAAGAGTTTATTGCTAACGTTTACTGAAATTTGATATAATGAAACTAGAATTCAGACTGTCTCTCATGCTGTAAGTTTGTGTCGTATGTTTAATATAGTTATTATTATACGGAATTGTTTTTGCATTCAAGGATTTCAAAGTAGCAGTTTTAAGTGGCAAAATGCATAGAATTGAATCAAATTTCAAAGATTTTTTTTATTTAAAAACTTTTAGAGACACCAACTTAATATTCAGCATTTCTCTATAAGTTGTTTTTTTTTTCTCCAGGAAAATCCGAGCGGGGGATCTGAGCAGCCCTGGGAGATTTGATATGGGATGATCTATATGATAGTTTTATGGTGCTTATTGCAGAAAAAAAAAAAAATTACCCCTTGAAAATAAATTACTAGAATGTTACAAAAAAAGAAATTCATTTAAAAAAAAATTTGTGAATAGTATTGAGCCATTTGCAATAAGCACCAAAAGGAGTACATTTACTTATAGAGACTCGAATCCTTTTCTCTTCCACTCAGCCAACATTATAAATATGCAAATCTGAATATGTGCTATTATTTTTTAAGTGTCAGCCTCTCCTTGTCTATTGCAACAAAGTAACCCTATCCTCCTCACAAATACAGCCACTAGTTGTTCTAGCTTACTAGACAAAATGGAGAACCAATTTCTTTCTTTTTTTTTCTCTTCTTGCCTCAACGTCACTCCTCTTTCCAAATGCCCCGTTAAGTGCAATTCTCTGCAATACTTATCAGCAGACACTGAATGTATTAACTTACAGACTTTC
>OY735204.1:54941332-55023832 GCA_963457665.1 Thysanoteuthis rhombus
TTATCTCCAATAAGTATAATTTTTGATATAGTATTCTTATACTTATAATCATAAGTATGATTGATAACCAGTACGTTATTTAGGTAACCAGAAGGATCTATGGTTACAAGGCTGAGCACTATTTAAAGTTTGAGTGATTCTGACTTGTTAACTCCGCCTTACAGCAGCAATCTTGTCCTTTCTCTCTTGTCTACACTCACGTGACAGAGATTGTAATGAAAGTAATATTAGCCGTGCGTGGGAAATCTTTGGAGAACCCAGTTTGTGTAACAACACTGGGATTTCTACCCGTTTTTTCCTTTTTTTTTCCTTCTATTCTTGGATAAATATAACCTTACTTCAATCCTCTCACCATGATTTCTTCCTCTTTTTGCTTACCACACCTAAATCTTACTTGTTCTTATTCTGGGCATCTTTGGGTTACAAATAGAAATAACAGTCAATCCCACATCATCTCTTTTTTTTCTTACTCCTCTGCTGTCCCTGGATACGGCTTTGAATCTCCATCTTACAAAAACTTTCTAATATACAGGGTGTTTTGAAAAGGATTCAACCGTCTTTTGGACAACTTGTATTAAAACTGCTTTGAATCTCGTGACTATTTCTTTAAGACACAAATTACAAAAAAGATTGCAAAAAGATGCTAATTACAAGTACATTTTAATTTTACAATAGAAGTTGAAAGTGATTTCCTTTCAACCTGGATTTATACAGGTTTGTACTTGTCAAACTGCAAATGTTTCATTATATTTAAAAACAACGTAGCTGACACAACTCTGAGGATTGGATACTCGAATCAGGCTAGTGCTTAATGCAATCATTTTCACTTCTAAATATTGTTATCTCGGAGTACAGTGAAGCCATGTGACTAATATTGTAGCTTAAAATTCACATGTGAGTAAATTCTAAATTATGGCGACTTATAGACCAGCATGAGTAACTCCTCATGGTGTAATGGTTAGTGAACTTGCCTCGTAGATCATTGATAGTGGGTTCAATCCTATCTGGGTGCTCCATACTAGTGGCCCTGTGCCAGAATTAAACTATGCTTTCTAAATAATGACTTATGGACCAGCAACTCTTCTAATTTTGACAAAAATATTGGAGCACTGAGAATTTTCATGAGATCTTGTCTTATTAATGATCTGGTAATCATGCAACAATATCTCAATTTTGTGATTTGTTAAGCTTATTTTGCATGTATTTATTCCTAGCAATGGCTTTTGAAAGACATTCATGTATCAGCATATCAAATGTAAACATCAATCCTAGAGAAAGTAGAACTACTGTTGAAATTAGAGTGCAGTGTCTCTGTTGGTGAATTGTGCGATGTGTGCTTATGATTCAAATAAGTAGTGCCCTTACGCTGGGTCATGGTGTCAGCCATCTCTGGTTGGGCTCCACCAATCTCATTACTATTTATCGGCACATTTTTGATATGCGAGACAGACTTAGAGACGACAAGCAGTGTAAGTGAAGTGGCGTCACTCACAGCACTCTGCACTATTTCAGCTATTTCTAGGTGAAGAAATGGATTCATGCCTTTCCAAAGGGTATCAGTGTAAAGTAAACACAAACTGTCCCAATTGAAGTTTTGAACTGGACTTGCCGAGTTCATTCTCTGAGCCATTATCCACGTGGTCATACCGCACATACTACACACACACACACACACACATATATACAGGGCATCCCAAAAGTGACAATTTGTATCAAAGCTATTTCATCGATGCAATAGACTAACTCCAGATCTGATAAACATACTTATGTTCAATGTCAATGGTAGCAACTTTTTCTCCTATTCTGGCAACTTTCCCCCCTATTCTGGCAACTTTTTCTCCCAATCTGGTTTTCAATTCTTGTATCAGGGCTGTTTTTTTACTATACACAATGTAACTTTTGGGACTAATTGGGCTTACTTAGGGGAGTAAGTACATGGAAATGGATGGCAGTCACATTGAAACTTAACATATATATATGTATGAATGGTTTGGCTTTGTGAACAAAGATTTTAAGAGGGTTTTCTACAATTATATAACATTCTGTAGGGCCTGTAAGCAGAATAGCCTTCCAGTCTGCACAATGGAGTTTTAAGGTGGAGTAGGATGTATGCAGAGCTGATGCCACCCTTTAGAACCAAGGGTTTGCATGCTACAGTCTACTGGTGGCACAAGTAGTAATAAAGGCTCTGAAGTCATAGGTTTGTCAGGAGTTTCTCAGATGCTTGAGCTTGCTATGGGGGTCTATCTCAAACACCTCACTTGATTGTTTGAACCTAAATTAATCCAACTTGAAACAAATTTGTTTACTTATTTCCAATTGAATTTCAAAATATGCACTGAGGAGGGTTTGAGTCTAATACTAGAAATGATAGATAAGAGTGTTGTACATGTCCCAATACACACACACACACACACACACACACACCTGCACACAATTCACCTCGGTGAGGAGAAAAAGACTGAAAAATCATCAAAGCCTGGGTGTGGCTGACTAAAATGTGTTCTTATCACTTGGTGGTGCCGATTCTACTCAAACAGTCAGTGATAGATAAAAGAATGAAATGTGCAGTAATACTGACCATACCAACCCACCAGGCATTCATTAACATATTTGCACCCAAATAAGACCTTTTCGTTTAATCTCACCCGACCGCTGAAGATAGACGGTTGGTCCGAAACATGTTCACAATATACATACTAAACCCCCTAAATATCTAAGTGAAAAATGATGAAATAGAAATAATTTGAAGATTTTATTCATATATTCATTACTGTTTTATCTTTTATTTACTTGTAAACATATACATATGTATGTATATATATGGGTAGGAAAGAATTGTGTATGTGATTATGTATACATAACTCGTAAAGATTTAAATTACTTCCTGCCATACCCTTCAGAGAATCATGCAAATAGATAAATACTAATCACTGTCACCTACAACAGACCCATTTAGACTCTGCTACAGGGTTTAGGACATTCATGTGTTCTGATATTTATATTCATCTATATATCCAGACTTCACTCAGCCCTAACGGCTCATAGAAGAAACTTAAATTTTGCACATAAACTCCTCTTGATGAGTATTTTTTGGGGAAATTCCTCTCCAGAATTTACAATCTAAAATCATGTTAAATTTGTTCCCTAGTCGTGTTAAACAGCATGCGTGCTTTTTTTTTGTTGAAAATTTGGACTTTTTAGTGACCACATCCCTACAAAAAAGCAAGGGAAGTAACCTATTCATTGAACACCCTTTTTTTCAACCTCTTTATTGATAACGGTGCGTTTCTTAAAACATTGGTCATGTGACAGTTTCTATTGAGTGACTAACCAGACTGTTTTACTCATTTTCTCTTTTTGTTTTTTTTTTGCAAAATCATGAATTTTTAGCTCAAACCATATTGGTAATATATTCATCGAGGTAACTTAATTTTATCAACTCTGCTGCCTAATTTCCAAGGTAAAAAGAAGCATATATGCGAGACAGCGATTCATAACTCCGCTTCGAATGCTATTTGAAAAAAAAATTGAATTCATTATATTGTTTTGTTAGTTAATCAAATATTATCTCTATGTAGATTTGCTTTGATTGTGTCTGCACGTATCATATTACTATTTACTCGCCTCCCCCCTCTGTGAAATAGACTGAAAGGCAATAAGCATCCAAAGTGGCATCCCTATCTTCACCCTGATTCTATTCTAGTTTTAGCTAAGGAGGGGAGGGAGAGATGGATTCATGCCTTTCCCAAGGGCATTAGTGCGAAGCGAACACAGACAGTGCCAGCCGGAGTTTGAACATGGCTTGCCCTAATCGATTCTCTGAGTGCCATTATCTGTGCCCGACCACCCCACACCTCCAATTAATGTAATTACTCAGATCTCTGTTCAACTGATAACCAATACCGTGAGTATTAGTTCTTTTCACCGTAATCTCTACCAATTAGGATGATTATCTTTTTACTTATGTTTTTTTCTTTTCTTTTTCTTACAGGCTCTAAGCGTCGCTCAGTGAGTAGAACGAGAAGATGTCTGCTCCAAAAGGAAACAAGAAGAAAGGTAAAGTTCCAGAGTCCTTTTTTTTTTCTATGTATTAATCATGCCTGTCCTCAGTCTATCTATCTATCTCTCTGTCTGTCTGTCTATCCATCTGTTTGTCTGTCTATCCTCTTGATTTCTCTAAAAGTTCTTGATGAATTTCTGTGAAATTTCTGTGGAATCAACGGGCTGCAGAAGAGGAGATAAAATCTTGGGGTAGATTCAGGATTTCGAGAAAAACAAATTAACAGATACATCCCCTGCATTGTCGCTATATATGTAGTGATTTGTTTTTGTTCAGTTTTTATTCACAATGTTGTTAGCTGGCATATGCATTCTCTGATTGCCTTTCTAGTGTCCTATCTGTTCTGATTCCGTCTTAACTGAGTCATTGGCAGAGTCACTGTCTTCGATAATGTCAGATTGAACTCTCAATTCTTGATTGATACCCAGTGATTCAGAAAGAAAAAAAAAATGGAAGAATCATCTTAGAGAACCAAGAAACTGATTTCCTGCTCTATTTTTAGTTTCTCATCTATCAAGTAAATGCCAAATATCCCTTTGTTTCTTCGACTATATTAATGAAACAAAAAAAAAATCCCTGACTCCAATTCAAAGACTGCAAGTATTTTTTCTTTCATGGCCTTGGTAATTGAAGAAATCAGAAACCATTAACCAAAAGAGTCAACACCAACATAGGTTTCTTCAGTTTTTAAGTACATCTGACTGGCTATCTATCTATCTATCTTAGAGCTATTGGACTGAAAATTTGAACATTTTGCCCCTTATTGTGATTAGAATTTACAATATCGGTTTTTGTTAATTTGGTCCGTTAGTTTGTGTCTGGTTGTGTTCGAACTTATTTTTTGAAAATTCAGACTTTTTTGGCGATCAGTTCATTTAATCTTTTACAGTTGGTTTGCTTACGTAAGCTAAATTCTTCTGAGGGAGAGTTTAGTGGGAGTTGTGTCACCTCTATTCTCATATGGGTTTGCAACGTTGTAAAATAGCTTAGCCCAAAATATCGGGCTCACGGCTTCAAAGAGAAAATCTGTTTTTGTTTGTATTTTTTTGGACAAGTTGGCAATGATGTAGGTAAAAATGTTTGCTATAACGAACCATGTTATATTGGGGAAAAAATTTGTCTTTCAGAGTCTGTAATGAGAACTTTTTTTTTAGTTTTGTTTTTTTCTGGGGGTGGGGGGCTGAAAGTGATATAGTCTTCCTGAAATTTATTGTTATATTGTTAGTTTTTTTTATCACCAGGTATCAAGTTAGCAAATCCTGGTTGCTGAAGGTTGTCTCCGTCCACATGTACATTGTTGATAATAGTTATTTATATGCAGGGTAAATCCCCACCCCCACGAGCAGGCCATGTCCTGAAAAGAAAAAAAACTTTTTTTTCTTTCTCACGTTAACCCTTTAGCTATGATGGTCAGCTAGACCCAATTTGAACCTCCTGGCTGATCAGCACGTAAATAGGCTGTACGTCAGCTCCCTATTAAGCTTAATTTGGCCCTATTTATACTTCCAACTATTTCATCGGTGGCAAGATGTCATATCCATGTTATAAGCTGTAGAGTTTTCTAGCATTGTTAAATAATAAGTGGTTCAAGTTAATTCGTCCAAGCCAATTGTGTTTTACTTTAAATGCTTCCTGAATATTGGCTGCCTTGATTTTACTCTGGTTTGATTAACACCAATTTAAAATAATGTAAGTGTGAAATTTGCCTCAATTTTTTTCTTAGGAAAATAAAGAAAGTTTTGTGAACACAGCCGTAGTTCATATCTACACCACTGGTGGCACCACTGGTGGCACCACTGGTGTAATCTTGACCAATCATAGCAAAAATGAGATGAATATCTTCAAACTCTCCATTTAGATGTCATTTCATAGATTATCCTTTGTTTTGATAGGATACCTTGTACATCATGATAATTCATGAACACTGACCAGTGAATCGGTTATTCATTTACGAATTAGAAGTGTTATTTTGTGATTTGATAGTGAATCTCAAATGGCGGTGGGCTGCACCTATATCTTGTTTTTTCTCTTCACCTTCCTATTGTTATTTTCATCAACATTCTGTCAGATCATTTCACACCCACAATATATATATATATATATATATATATATATATATATATATATATATATATATATATATATATATAATCTCCTAAGGTTTCTATGACTGTTGGGATATATATATATACATCCTGTTGATCTCTTTAGAAGTCTACTGGAATGTATGTGTCACAAAAAATCAGATTCACCCAGTTTTTACGACTACAGATGATGTCATCATAGCATGTAACACACAGAAAAATCAGTTTTGAATTGCATGACTGAACAGGGAAGACATTAATCATTTATTGATATTGTATATAACTGTGATTATTATATGAAAGTGTATTAAGTAAACAAAGCTTAATTTTATTCCATCTTTATTATCAGTATATGGGACTGACAGCTTTGTCCAGGATCATATTGTCCCATTTTCTAAATTTTTTTTTCTTATATTTATATCACCTTAATCAGCTGTTTTTTTTTACAGAAGTTATTACTTCACTTATTTTTTCCCAATATGACATGGTTTGTTATACCAAACATTTTTACCTACATTATTGCATCTGTTGCATTCCAGAATATGGTATTCGTTTATATAGCAATTTCTGGGTGCCCAGTGTGAAAATTTTATATCACAATAATTTCTATTCAGAGAGTATAACATGAACCTCAATAAATGTCTACTGGGTCAAATACGTCCCAGAAAAAATTTCTAATGGATTACAATTATAATCTATCATGATTTTAGTTTGTCAAAATATGGAAAATTCAGGCTTTGAGCACCTTAACAGATTAGTCTAGAAAGTATAAGAAAAAAAAAATTTGATTCTGTGTAGATAATATTTCAATGTTTGGCTGAAATTATTCTAGGCATTTACTTGCATAGAGGGCGATGTGAGTATTGTCACTTCAGTTGCTTGTCACGTCTAAGTCTTCTGTATTGCTAATGGCCTGTGGAAGTGGTAACGTGATATGTGGAGCCCTAACAGGAAGGACTGAAGCCGAAGTCTGCATGAGGACACCTCTTAATTATTTTTGCTCTTGAATTTTAATCATTGTTTCACTGCTGATGCTATTGTCTCTTCGTTACATTCGTTTCAATTACTTTTTAATTTGATCGGCGAAATATGTGTTATCTCTATATTTGCCAGCTGTTTTCATTTCTTCATTTAATTAAATGTTAATCAAATGGCTGTTTTGTTGAGAGTTTGATACTCAATTAAATGTTATCAGTGAACACAGGGAAAAAATAGGTCTGATTAGTCACTCAATAGAAACTGTAACATGACAGATGCACCTTTTAGCAGAATGCCATGTTGGGAGTGATTAATTAATTGAACATTCTATTTGTGCTATCATTGTATTATTGACTAGGTAGCAAGCAATGGCCTTAATACATAATGTACATGTCAGAAACCTTCAACCAAAACTGCTAACTAAGTCAGCATAGGCTTCTTCAGCTTTTAAGTGATTCTGGCTGGCTATGTGTGACATGTGCAGGCTGTATCAATTGAGATAGTGGCCTGAAAATTTCAACTTTTCACTCCTTGGTATGTCCAGAGGAAATTTTTTTCTGTCTTCTTAATACCTCCCTCCTTTTTTTGTGGGGGTTCAGTTTACAATGTAAGTTCATGTTAATTTCTGTCTGACCGCGTTCATGCTCACTTTTTGGAAATTTTGACTTCTTTGAAATGCGAGAGATGTAGCTCATTCATTGATCATTTCTGTCTCATATTTTTTCAATTGACCACCCCCGACAAAGCTTGCAGCTGATAGACATTGGTCACGTGACGGTTTTCTAGTGAGTGACTAACCAAACATATTTTTCTTGTCTTCACTTATGAACAGTTTATGAAGTATCAAACTTTCAAAAAAACAGATTAATTGAAATAAAAGCAATTATTTGGTCAACGTTTTCTGTTATCAAGTATAGAGGGAGCCGTTTACTGTATGTAGCAACAGATAATGTTATCAAATGGTTATTGCTATCAAAATTAGTCAGTTGTGAACTGTTTATTTGGAATGAAATTAAAAGTGGATTTTGTATTCATTTTTTACGATCAAAGTTGATAATGATAATGATGAATACGCTAACAACGAATGTAAATTCTTCCAATTTTTATATCCTTTGCTTTTGGAGCATAGTGTAGAGATTGGTCTCATCTGAAGGAGGACTAATAGGATTGCTGCGTGAAACTTTCTTCATGATCTCTAGCTGCTTATGGCATCCATCAAAGTATTGACCAGGCTTGATGTTGCTTAACTTCAGTCATTATATAAGAAGTAGAGTATCCAACATGATTTGGCCATCACAACAACTGGTTTTTGTTATTCAAAAGACGAAAGAAGTCACTATAAGTAGCTTCTTATACTTTCTACTGTGATGACAGCTGTCCAGATTATTGATTGCTGCCAGGAAAGTGAGGTTCATTACCATAACCCTGTTTAATTTCAAACGCTTTGTCACTACTTGCGATTACAACATTCTTTATTTGGGGTATCGTGTAACCTTTTTTATACAAACTAATGCTACTTGTGATTACAATTTTTTTTTTTATTGGGGGTCGCATATAGCTTTATTATACAAACATTGCCAACATCGTCTATAAACTCTCCTCTGATTATTTCTGGATATATATCTATTTATAACTTGAATATTGTAGATTTATTTGGGACATGACTGTATGAAAAACAACAGACTGAGGTCGAGAAGAAAGAAAAGAGTGCGTACTGCCTCTATAATGGCTCACTGCAAAACAATAGCTGACGACTATTTTCACTTTTTGTCTTTTTTGGGAAAAAGCGAAAAAGCTGTGGAAAGTAGGGTTCTACTTGTATTTGAATTCTATTTGATGATTTTCTTTTTAGAAAAGAAACTAAAAAACTTGTTGCCAGGAAAGAATCCATTATTTCAAATGGTTGGTTGGAGATATGATTATCGTTACAGTAGAAAATCAGCACTGTTCATTATTTAAGTCGAATATCATAGTTGCCAGTCTGTGAGATGGACTTTTTTTCCAAAAAAATCCAAATCCAAAAGTTACTCTGCATTGGTATTGCAGATCAGAGATTGATCCAAAAAAGTCTGAGTGGTGCAGTCAGAGAGTTCGGATGAATAAATAACTCCAGTGTTTTGAAAAATAAATAAAACTGCGGTCTACCTCCGAATCTTTGAGATGAGGTATTATTATTATTTCTATTATCATTCGGACTATCCTCATCTTGATTGTTTTTCATACAATGTTTCGGCCGTTGTGCTCTACGGCCTTCATCAGGTATCATCTGGTACATAGCGTAGTGGTTACAGAATCAGACAGAATTACTGCAAGTAATCTAGGTTCAATCCCAGTGTGAGATAATAATAATTCAAAAAATACTACTACTGCTAAGAGGGGAGTGCGATCAATATGCCCCCGTCAGTTAAATAAAGAGTTTGGTTCGTTACTTCTCCACCTGATGAAGGCCATAGAGTACAACGGCTGAAACTTTGTATGAAAAACAACCAAAATGAGGATAGTCCGAATAATAATACAAATAAAACTGTGGTCCCTAATCATCAGGCTGTGGACCGTTACTGGGCCACAAAGTATGTGCTACTGGACTGCAAGGAAATGATATGATTTGGCTATATAAAACTATATAATTTGGCCACACTGATATAGTCATGATAATTGTTTTTGTCAATGAGAATAACCCTTTTAGGAATGAATTTGACACTATTAGCCTCTTATATGTGACATAGTTGACCTATATTCCAATCGTGATTAATAAAACAAGTGCCTCATAGACCAGCAAATATGATAGTTAATTATGGGAAATAGAGCAGGACACTGTCAAGTGGTTTGTGATAAACTGACTAAATACAACCATTTCGAGGTAGTGCCCACCCTCACTGCAGACTGGTTCAGTTAACCAGTATAAAAGACCAAAACCCCGAATAGTACATGGTAGCTATATATTTCATTATGTTGCTTGAATGTGTGGATTATTAGTGTTGATATTTTCTGATACGTCTATTCATTTCAAAAATAAATATTTTTTGAAAACTATGAGCAGACTTATTCACCTGAACTAATGAAGAAACATGAAATAGAATCTTGTTTCTTAGGCCAAGCAAGATAGAATACACCTGGGAAGTAAATTACAATATTAGAAAATAATTTTTATTTACTAAATGAAAGAAGAAAATACTTTATTTGAGTCATTCAATCTTACGTGAAAGGTTGTTCTACCTGGCTGGTTACTTTCCCATATTCTGCACTCTTCATTGTACCCAGCTGTTGCTTAAAGTCAGGCGGCAGGTGTAACCTACTTTGTGCATTTTGCCAACTCTTGTTCCTCATGTTTTTCCACTTACTTACCTCCAAATGTATGAAAATAAAAGTTGTTGCCAACTTTGAAAATGATCTTTTCACACCATCTCTGTCTTTACATGTGATACCACCATAAGTACAGAATTTGTTGAAGGATGGGCATAAAAGTTTGGAAATTTGAGAGCGGATTCATGCACAGTTACTTCCCTGCATCCTTCTTAACTCTCTACACCACGCAAAAGCTCCAAAGGTTCTCTGTCTGTCTGTTCACACAATATTCCCAAAAGTTCTCAATGAATTCAAATTAAATTTTGTGTAAGAGTGGGCAATAGGCTACGGAAGATCTAATTGAATTCAGTCAACAATTACCTCCTATACATTACAGCTATCAGCCCACAAAGTTATTTCATTTTAAAACAAGGATTTATGATATTAGATTGTAGATAGCTCGAAATGACTTGCCCTGAGGTAAATGGTTCGTCTGTAAACATCACTCAGCATGAAATTTCTTTTCTAATGATATATGATATATCCATATTAGATGAAAGAAACATTTTTCTGACCAGGGCACTGCTGTAAAAATCCGCCATTATGAAAAACGGCATTGAAATCTTTTTGCAACTGATCTGGAATGTTTACCCAAGATATTTCTGCTTAGTGGAAGTACCTCTACCATGTGCAGTTGTTTTCATTGGTCAACTCCCAAATTCCTGTGGGGATCTATTTCAGCACCAGGACTATGCTGGCAGATGCTCTCTGGATGTGCAAAAAGTGTTTTTTCCAAGCAATGCTGGGTTTCCTTGCTAGTGTGTTTTAAAATGAATGGACTGGCTTTCAATACAATTTAGTGTGCAATATATACACAATATATATAGGAATTGAATAAGAATATAAAGTATGTATCAATTTCCTGTTCAGTCATTTTGGTATATTTTGGTGGCATTATTATGCAAACCTTTAGAGCTTCAGTAATTGAGGAAAAACTGAAACACAAAAGTGGCAACAAGTTGAATTCAATTAATCAACTTTTAAAGCTCAAAATAAAATCAAGAAACCAAAGTTGGCAAATTTTACAAGTTTGAACACTTGCCGCCTGACTACTATACTGTATTGTCTAGTAAAGTAAATATGAGGGGATGCTGAAAAGTTCACAGTCCAACCAAGGAGGGAATGATCTAGAGCAGGAGTTCTCAAATGTTTTGTGTTGAAGAGCACTTTCATGACTACCAGTAGTGTGACGGGGAACCATTTTGAGTCAAACTTATATTTGGACTCAATAATCAAAATCACACATAAAAATATTTATTTCCTATTCAAAATAATGCACAAAAGAAACTATTGCAAAACCGGAAGTTTTTTGATATTGTTTATAATATTATAGAAAAGATCAAGACGTTATAGAGTTTGACATGGAAATGAGAACAGTTTCCAATATATCATCCAGTTCCTATATCAAATAACAAGCCTGATACTCAGAAAAATGATAATAAACTAAAAACATAACAAACAAGTCACCATAATCAATGACTGAACAATTGTAGCATCAAAATTTGTTGTAAAATCAATCCCGTCGAAGGATAAATATGGTCAGAATAAATTCTATTTATGACATGACTGGTGTTTTCCTCTGGGGAAACATCTTAAATGGAATTAAAAAAACATTTAGAAATTTTCATTTTCGGGAAAAAATATTCTTTTATCTTTTGCAAGCCTTATTCTGACTGGTTTATTAATAACATCTAGATTCTGGAGAATAAACTTGTCAAAATAAACCCCCCAAAGTCTCCACTCAAGTTGACATTCAAACATTTTGGTACCCTGTTGGCTGTCAGCTTCTGAATTCCCCAACTGCTCATGAATTATAAACCAAATGCGTTCCCTGGATATCTCAGCAATTGGCTCGGATTCATTGATTGGCCAAAATTTGGTCATGTACATAATCAATAATTTCAAGAGTTGACATCATTGAAGGCTTTGCTGACCATGCTGCACCTTGGGCCTCAAAATTTTCATGCTGGAAGTTGGCACACCACTTCTTCACAGTTGAGTATGATGGTCACTTGCCACCCAATGTTTGCATCATACACCCATAGATTTCCTTTCGCATTTTCTCCTGCAGAACTGAACTTCATGATGTCCTGGACTTGAAAACTTTGCACTGTCTGTTGACATGCTTTAGTCAGTGATCTGAAACATATCAATGTAAGGATCCTGCAAATTGGCTCTTTACAATACAAAAGAACACTCTTTCCAGCCCCAATGACAAAATAATGCCAAGATTTTTGGAGGTAGCCTGGGCTGAGAACTTTTCAGCACCACTTTGTAATCATAGTAGAATAAAGTATTGATAGAAAACATCTATTCTTCTCGTGGCTTTGTGTCAAATTAATCTGCATATTCACCATGAATTCTGAAGCAAACTATTCTTGATATTCATCAATTTTAACTTGATTTGACACAAGGCTTCAGTGGTGGGGAATCCAGTGAGGATTCAACCCATTACAGTATGAGCAGCATCACAAGCTTGTTAACCATATTACTACACAGATTGTGAAACAAAGGAAATTAATGAAATGGCTGTAATGTTTGTAGATTTCACAAAATCTCTAAGGATTTCGCGAAATCCCTAGTCTCACAATCTTACTGTAACATATCAATAAATTGAAAATTGTGTCAGGTTTTCTCTGCATTAGAGAATTGATACAATCAGTATGGCATCGGTTTCTGTTGAAGAGAGAAAGAGCAAATAAACAAACAATCGATCAATAAATCCTTCAAACAGATGAATATAATCCATTTTAATAAAGCAGACAACTTTGATGGAAGATACGAAAACAATTTTTCTTGGATATCTGAAACCTATTCAGCTAATCAAGTCTCTCCCCAGATCATTCAAAACATGTATTAAAATTTCATTCAGTAAGTTGGATGTAAAAATTGTATAACTCTAGTAATTTATTGTAACTGTGAAAATACATTTTTTTTTCTTAATCATTGGACTTTATTCTGTATCTTTCAATAATTCGAAAGGTTTTTGGACAGCTTTATACTTCCCTCAAAGTCATGGGAAATAAATTCATGAATAATGGATGTATGAAGATTTTAAAGCTGAATAGAATTCAGTATTGAGAATTATATTTTCCTAATTTGAATGTGTGTATTGTTAGATAGATAGATTAGAAATATGTTTGGTTGTTATACAGGAAATGTTTTATACACCATAGAGAATAATGCTAAAATTAAATGATTTATCAATGTAATAGGAATTTTTTTGCAGATACAATTTTGATAGAGATACAATTCATTATCATTATAAGAGATTTTTTCATCCTTTACGGGCAATGGTGTGTCTACCTAAGAAGTTATACCAATTTTCTAGTTATGATTTCAAATTAAAAGGTAATGCTACTTAAACTGCTGGTAACATCTACAAAACACTTGAAGTGAACACCACTACAGTTTTAACTGTTCAGTGTTGGTTCAATAGGCTTATGTCTAGAAATATGAATACCAATAATAAACCTTAATAATTGAGAATTATTGCCAGCAGTGGTCAACAATTCAAGAGCAATGGTTCAAGCTTTTCCTGGAGACTTGAGAACCTCAACAGCGACTATATTATGACATCTCAGAGCAATAGGGAAAGTCAAAACGTTGGAGAAATAGGACCTATATGAACTGGATGAATTGCTCCAAGACAGTTTGGAAATCTCATCCCTCTCAGTAGACTGGGTCTAAACATTGAGAATTATGATATAAAGTCTTGCAGCATCCTCCATATTCATTCACCTGACATTTCTCCAACAGATTATCATCTCAAACATTTTGAATTCATTATCTGTAATGAAAAATTAAATAATCAGGAAGCCATAATCTATGGTTGTACTGAATAAGTGACTACCAAGCCTAAGGAATTTTATAAAGATGGTATATTATCAAGATTATTACTTCAAATTAGTCATACTTTGATTAAAAATTGACCATTTTTTATTGTTTGTATAATACACTATTTTACTATTAAAAAAACTACGAAAGAGCATTTCATTTATAACAACCTAAAAGGTAGATAGATGAGGAAGATCTAGTAATAATTCTGATATGAAGATAGAGACTAATGCATACCTGTCATGCTTAAATTTTAAGGATGAGTGAGGGTTGTGTGTCCCCACAGAATTTTCCTCCAGGGAGGAGTCTCCTGGGGGGAGTCGGGAGGATTTTGAGAATTATATAAAATTTTGAAAATTATGTTTCCAAGATCGGCTATATTGAAATTAACGTTGTCTGGAAGTCTATTTAAAGACCATTTTTTGCATGTGGCCTGAAATGCTCCAAGACAGTTCAAGAACCTCATACCTTTCAGCTGACTGTGTCCTAACTTAGAGAATTATGATATGAATTCCAAGATGGAATATTGTGATAATTAATAATTCTATAAATTTAAATGAATTCAACATTTTTTTTCAAAATGCGTGAGAATTTTCCATCCATGCCTGTGAACGTGAGAACGTATCAAAATGAGTGCGTTTCACAAACGTCTGGCAAGGCTACACCTCCTTCCCTAATCCAAGAATGTAGGACACGATAATGAATCCAATATGGAATTTTTTTTTCCTCCCAATTACTGGGAAAATCTTTATGGGTGGATTTGTGACTCTACTTAAATCCCTTCAAACTAATCAAAATTCTTTCCCATCAGATAATCGAAAAACATAAATGATGGAAGTAATTAAAGGGAAAAAAAAAAAAATATCCATGCTGTTTTACCTACTGCTAAAATAGGCAGCCATATTTTCTTGGATCTAAAGGGAGGGGGTCAATTTACCAGGTAAATATACTGCTGAATTGACAGTCATATTTTTGTGGGCAGATGCAAAGCAAGGGTCCAGTTAAGCAGATATTTACATTATTGTTAATTGAACATCTGGTGTTTCAAAGTCAGACACAATGTAATGGTTCAATTTTATCTTGATCATACACTGTATATCAATCAGTCACTTTAGAGCCTTGCTCCCTCGGTAAAAGTTATTTTTCTAAAAAATGAAAAATTTTCTGAAAAAACGAAGGTCACAATTGAATCTAACCCTTTTTTTCTGAAAAAACAGTTCTAATTATATTGGAAAAATATTTTTTCATAATTTTTTCACTCAAAAATGATAAAATAAATCTTAGCTATATATATATATATATATATATATATATATATATATATATAATGCTCAGAGATTATTAAATAGGCTATGACGGTAATATATTTACATTTAAATAGATGAATTATCACAGTTGAAAGGTCAATACCTCACTAGAAGGATTAATGTTCATCTTTAATGTCATTGTGCAATCAGTTGTAAATGTGTGGGAATTGTCAATATTAAGACATATTGACATTCATTGATACATTGGAGAAATAAAAACAATTTTAAATTAGATATGAATTGAGTTCCTCATCTTCATGTGTTAATCAGTGGTTCTTTTGGAAAAATTTTTTTCCCCCGGTTTTCAGTGTATGTTGCTGGTTGAGGTATGTGCTCTGTGAGTGCTTTCTCATTAAATATAAGTTTTTATTTGATTTTTGTACCAATTTCAATCAAGATAGACCACTGCCAAAGAGGAGAGAGAGGGCAGGGCTTTTCATCATTCCTCTTCATTACAGATTATTTTTTTCATTTTCTTGGTTGTGCTTTTCCTAACAAGCACCACCAGTTGGCATTTAAGATAATGCAGCAAAGCCTTGAGTCTTTTTTTTCTTCAACCTTCCTAAAATTTGCTAGTTTGAGTTTGTGAAAGTGTGCGTGGGGGGGAATGTTGGTGGTTTTATTGTCGCTGGTAATGGTGGTACTGATTTGGTTATGATGATGATGTTGGTGCTGCTAAGGAAGACTCGCAATGTTGTGTCTATTTCGCCTGGCCTTGGCATGTGCTCTGACACAGTTGCTTAGTAGATGTAGCAGGATTTGTCCTGCCAGCTGTTCATATCTGAGAGATCATATCATTCAGGGGCTTGTGTGTGTAGCTCTGTGTGCATATTCATATAGTTGTATGAGGATATTTTTATTTTTATTTTTATTTATGTATATGTGTTTGTTCTTATATATATATATATATACACACACACACATACACACACACACATATATATATATACACACACATATATGTGTGTGTGTGTATATATATATATATATATAAGAACAGATATATATACACACACATATATATATATATATGTATGTGTGTTTGTGTGTGTACATATTTGTATGTATATACATATTGTGTGTGTGTGTATACAGTAGTGTGTGCATTTCTATATAATAGGGTATTTTATGTGTCTGTGTTCATGAGTGTATTTATGTACATGTGTATATATTAGAAATTGTTAATTCAAATAAATCTCTGTGTGTAAGTTCGTACATGGTTGTATGCTTCTATGAATAAAAAATTGTCAACCAAGACTGTCAACATAGGTTTCTACATTTTTCAAGTTGGTCTGGCTTGCTGTCTATTTTTCTATGTGTATGTCATTTGTACAGGCTGAACCAACGTTTACTACTTATTAGGTCTAGAAGAAATGTTTCTTTGTTGTTGATTTTTTTAAAAAATTCTCCCCTTTTAATAAGTTTTTAGTGTATGTTTAGGGGATTCAATTTGCAATGTAAGTTTTTGATAGATTGACCTCTCGGTTAAGGTCTGGCAGCGTTCATGCTTGTTTTTTGAAAATTCAGAATCTCTCTAAAAGCAAGAGAAGTAACTTATTCATGGATAATTTTTTCCTATTTTTTTTACTGATCATCCCCAACATGGCATGCTGACAAAGACATTTGTTCCATGACTGTTTCTATTGAGTGACTAACAAGACCTGTCTATGTTTATTGCATTTGTGTGTGTATTTGAACGAATATATATGTGTGTATGGTATGTGATGATGCCAATGAGTATGAGTGTTTAGACATATACACTCATGTATGAATATGCCTTTTTCCCAGTCTTTTTGATCATCCTACTACGTGTGAAAGTTTGATGAAAAGAAGCAAAAAAAAAAAGTAGTGATGAGTCATTTTTGATACCCAACACTTGATTACTTTTCAAAGAAATATGCGAGTGACCCGTGAAATATTGATTGCTATTCCACTCCTCATAATCCTCTCAAAACATGGCTTGATTCTGATTGGTCTTGGTATACTTAACGGTCACCATGCTGTGAAATTTTACACCCAATATCTCATAATGGACTGACCTTTCAAACATTTCTGTATCTCATTTGCAGTAACCTCTGTTTCGTCGCAGTTGATACTATCAACATCACTTGCTGTTAAACCACTGGGTACTGATCAAAATTTCAGGAGTTTTCAATTAAATGGATTATGGACATGAAACCGATCCAAGATTTTCCTCATGTCTCCCTTTGTCAATGGTCGTGTCTAGCTCTCCCAAACTCCACTTTCTAATAATAATTGATAGTGAACTTCTTGCTCTCCCAAACTCCACTTTCTAATAATAAATGATAGTGAACTGCTTTCCCTCCAGTAATGTCATGGCATCTTGAATGGCTGCAAAAGTATGCATACAATACACCTGCTATTGACACATCATTTCTTGACCCTTATCAAACTCCTTTAGCCTTTCATAGACCTCGAGAACTCGAGTTCAATTACTTAATCAGTTCTAAGTCCTGCTCAAAATTGCTCACTGCTGCCAACTCTATGATACCCATCCTCAACAAACTTCTTGCAGAACCACATTTTCTGAATATGGATGCCCACACTTGGCATAATCAATATGTTACTCATACAGTTTCAGTAATTCAGTCAAAGCATTCAAATGGCTATCTTAGTCAGATGAAATCCTTGATTATTTTGATGTGCTGCAAGCACTGTAGTCAGAGCTTTACAGTGTGTGATGCCGTGATTAATGTATTCTTGGCATACTCTGTGGCTGTGCTGAGAGTAACAAATTCCAAAGATCCAACCAAAGCAAAAGCTGGAATGATCTAGGTCAGGACATCACTGACAAATTTTTCAAATGCTTTCACTTGACTATGATTCAGTAACATTTGGTCTTCATCTATCTCTGTAGACACTCCATCTTGAAGTAATGTCTTGAGCACGTTTGTTATTAATGTCGCCTTGATCAGAGAAAGTCCATGGAAAGATTTGCATTGGCCTTGCCATTTATCTCTTGAGTAACTACAGTCAACCCATATAATTTCTCCAGTGTTTCCTCATCTCATAGTCCTTTAACGTCTGTAATACACTTCCACTGGCACTCATAGGGAGATGAAATCTCCCTTATTGGAAAACAACCTGAGTCATGTCCTTTGCTATTTTTATTGCTTTTAATCAAATGGCTGGCTAAAGGTCACACAGGCTGATGGTAAGTTCAAATGACTTGCCTGATCTTTAATGGAGAGAAAAGTTGAGTTGATACAAGTACCATCAGTTGGAGTGAGATCTATGATAGGTAGTATCAGCATTTCTGATTTGCTTTTCACTTCTCCATCTTGTGATTCGAAGCTATGCTGCATGGAGTCTGACCACCTTATTGTTGGTAGCCTTGTCTTATTGAATAGCAGCAATGCAGACTGCCAAAGAAGGTTGGAATAGAAGTATATTGGTAATATGAGACTGGTATGCTACAATTTCAGTTTTGGTTCTTGTGTGAAGACACCCAGAACTGGTGTTGACGAACAATGAATGGCTTTATTGGTACCCCATCTCCGATGACATGTTTACCAACTTTGACCCTTGTTTAGTATGCTTTGTGACACTTGTGACAGTGTAGTTTAGACAACTGTGGTAAAATTCTCCTCAACAGGATGTGCTTGTTAAATACAAATGCCCCTGGCAGGTCAGTCAACCCCACACTGTTCATCATATAAGTAGATAACTTTAGGTTCAGGGTTCATGGTATGATTATAAATTGCAATATATTTTATTGAAATTCTTATTTGTAATGATCTCCCTTTATTAAATGGTGGATGTATTACTTGGCCTGGACAATGTAAATTGAATAAACAACTGAAGAAAATGGGTCCGCTGCAGGAATCAAATCTGCAACTGATAAGGTAGCCGTTTCAGTGTAGTGTTGCTCTTACGATTGAGCTAAACAGTCACCAGCAATGAGTGGGCTAAAATAACTGTTCCAACTCAAAATTCTCTCTTATTTATTCACGGTCTATATCTGCTCTATTGGTCTCTTTCAACACGGACAATTATGTTTCAAAGAAATGGATATATTATTCAACAGAAAGATTATAAGTTACCTTATATCATATTGGAACTCTTCTTGAAATGATCTCCTGTTTGTCTAGGCCAAATGATGTATTCACCGAGTTATAACAGGAGATCATTCCAAATAGAGTTTGAATATGATATAGTGCAATTCATAATCACTCTGTCGGATCATATATCCATTTCCTAATAACATGAAGGTATGTAATGTATACACTTACATCCAAAGATTCCATAGATGTACACAGGAGACTTAATTTTATATATAGCTCAACCTCATGTGGGAATGACCTAATGATTAACAGCATGAAGAATGGTATTGGCAAACTGAGTTCAAATTTTGGCTGGCACAGTTTGCATTAACTTCACACCAATACATTTGAGAAAGGCATAAATCCACTTCTCCCACCAGCCAGGGGTAAAATTGCAAAGCAGTTGGAGCCAATTAGCCATGTATGCACGTTTGTATTTTTGCGATAAAATATGTAAAAAGGCAAATCCATGGAGATGATTGAAATCTAGTTATGATAAAAATGCTGTTCTTCCTGAATAAAAGGCCCATATATAAAAGAGAATCTCAGAATTACCTTCTATAAAATAAGTAGTGTTCTATTTATACAAGAGATTTTCTTATCTTGCAATGTTCTTGATATTCATTGCAGGAAACCGTTGCATCAAAATGAATGTTGATTATCTTTTATTCACAAATGGCAATGATCATACTGACATGATTTTTCATTTGTCTGGATGATATGCTAAGTATAAAGATTTTACTAGGACAGAGTCCTCGTTTAAGAAATACCTTTTTGTTAAAATACATCTGGAGGTCCCTCTCAATTTGGTCTAAATCAGTTTAGAATTTATAGCATTAGGGCAGTACCCATTCCAAAGGTGCATATTTGGAAGAACTTTTTGGCTCGTGGAACAGCCTGCCATAATTGTCATCTAAAATAATTTTCCATCTACAATGTAAAATTACAGTTTCAAAGTATTTTGGTTACTTCTTTTCAGTGTTTCCAATTTAGATATTTTACATCTAAATTTAGATGATTCTGAAGACCGAAAGTCTGGGGAGATAATTTATAGAATATTAAAAGAGATCTCGATTTTTTTATCTACTTTTATCAGATTTTCGGAAACTGCTAATCCAAAGAGCTTCTGTGCTGACATATATATTTGTCGATTGTCAACTTTGTACAATGTCCAGTTGTTGAGTAATCCCAGTGCATACACAGAAGGACACGGATGGAGATTTCTTCAATCGTAGTTAGATGAAGGGAATTTTATATAAATGTAGTCAGATAATCTTCACTATTTTTCCATTGGGAAGAAAATCTCCGATGGTGATGTGTGTGTGCATTTGCCATGATACTGCCGAGTGCAAACATGTAATGTAGAATACTACTGTCTACGCCTGGTAATAGTTCAAGACTTGGATTGCAACTGGTTATAATGACAGTAAAATGATTCTTTAGTATTGATGGTGAGCTAGTTAGCACTGTTTCCAACACTAAAGTTATCCATAATTGATAAATGTATATAGTCCTGAAAAGTCCTAGAGTTTTCATGAAAAATCAGACACCCTGAATGTAGATAAATCCATAGGTAGACTATTCAACATTCATTGCAAACAATAGTTTATTCCATTAAAGCAAACAAAAAAAAAATTCAGCCATGAAATTCAAACTTGAATTGACTGCTTTTCATTTGATTCGATTTTCTCTATTTTCTTTCTTCTTTCCAGATAACAAAACTGACCCTGCCCGTTTTGAAGGGGATGGAGTCAGTTTCAAGGGCAAGTTCATTGGTGTCGCCGATGTGTGGGACTCGCACGGTGATGAGATGTGCCAAGAAACCATGCAGAAATTAAAGGCGGCTGTGAAGAGTTCCGGGGAACATAAGTTGCGCATTCTACTCAACATCTCTTTGGAAGGCATCAAAATCATTGATGAAAAGACAGAGGTACGATAAAGATATATCCCTCTAGCCTACCACCTGACTTACTCATCTAGGGTTGCCAGATAGGGTAATTTGGGAAGATAATCCAAACTATATCTCTGAGACTTACCCAACACTGGCATTGGAATAACATCAAATTTTGAAATTTAGCGAGTTTTGCAACTGGTATTGGACCTCTACCTTGCTCAATTTCCTAATTCAACGCTATTCTAATGCCTGTGTTGGATAAGTCTCTGAGATAAAGCTCATAACCCCATCTGGCAACCCAGTACTCATCATTCCCCATCTTTAATCTGTTTGCCTTTGTTTGATTAATTAATGAATTAATCAATGTTTGTTCTTTTGGTCTGTTTGTTTGTTTATGAGCTTTTTTTGCTTCCTTTCTTTTACTTACTCATTTTTACCCTAATTTATTGATAAATATTCCTTTGTCAACCTATATGTATATGTTTATATATATGTGTATGTGTATGCATATACATTCAAACATGTTCTATTAAAAATGACTGACAAGGTCCATCTGTTGGGTTTCTCATCAAGTTTTTCTTGTCGGCAAATAAGTTGTCTCAAAACTTGATCAAAAGTATGTAGAAGCTATCCAAAATTAATTGTGGTTTTGATTCAAGTACTTTCAACCATCATTCTCAGGAACAAATTGAATACATTATAATTTCAAAGTCCAAAATTGTGTTGTTATTTTTTGTGTTAATCATGGCGTTTGTAGTAATCGTTTGATTTTTTAATGTACATTATACTCATGCTTGTGACGTCATTCGTGTTAAGAAATGTTAGAGGCCTTTTAGAATACATTTGAAAGTAAAAAAATTTCAACAGAGGTCTGTTAAATAAAGGGTCTGCTGTATGAATATGTGTAAAAAAATCCGTATATTAGGAAATCAACTGTGAAAAAAAAGGCTTACTGTACTGAAAGTGCTCATCGCAAAAACAAAGAATCCAACACTCAATAGAGTCTTCTTTGGGCATGAGCTGAGACATTTGAATGTATTCAATGATTAAAACCCTCCCAACTAAGAATTTCCTGTGCCTATTACTTGTCATGTGACCTCATTTCAGCGAACCATTGGCCAAGATGAATTTGATGCAAATATCATTTAAATTTGTGAAAAAGAGTCACACCACGATTTTCGCTGATCTTGGAAATGGCTAATTGCGCAGCAGAAAATCATTTGGACAAAATTTACATACATTTGATCATTGGTCCCATTCTCTTTTGCATAAACAAGAAAAACTGACAAAAGTTACTAAGGTATTCCTTGTCTGTTGTATTCAACTGGACATGCATTACTGAAAGATTGCTGCCCAAATACACTCACACACACACTATATATATATATATATATATATATATATATATATATATATATATATATATATATATATGTGTGTGTGTGTGTGTATGTATATATATGCACACAGACAAGCATGTATATATGTATAATCACTGATATATATATATATATATATATATATATATATATATATTCACCAAGAAACACACACACATGTATATATATTTTTTATATATGTATGCATAGAAGCATATCTGTAGCTATATATTTATATGCATGCACACATATATATGTATATGATACTGTTCTGTTTTTCGAATAATCTTTTTGATGCCATATTCAAATGTATTTAGCGTTTATCCAAAGTTTCTTTTCCAATAAAGATTCTTTAAAAACTGAACAGAAAAGTGAAAAAAAAGAATCATTTCATCTTTTTTCAACATTCATTTCATTTTTAATTCATTTACTCATTCATTTCAATTTCTTTCATTCAAAAACCAGCCTTTATATTTTATATCAATGTGTATAGTATTTCAATCCTGTCTTTACCTTTCCTATATAACTTCATATCATATATAGACATGAAGTTATTTAGATTTAAATAGTAATCAACCCGCTTTTCTTTCTGACTCCAGGACAATTGCTACCAAATGATAACTCAGTCTGAAGACATTTTGTCCCCAAGGGCAGTTGCTAAAAAAAAGAGAAATTATTATACTGCTTTGCGTTAATATATACAAAATTTTTATCTCAATCCTAATCAATGTCAAATTTTTTTGGTGAAAATTGTCTCTGGGGGCAAATGTCTTCAGGGGAATTATCTTTGGGGCAATTCGTCCACGGAAAGAAATTGTCCATTTAGGGCAATTGTCCTGACTCAATCAAGCTGCTATTCTTTCTACTGTCTGTCCTCCGTTGAGAACTCCTGCTAAAAGACAATCTCTTCTACCTGTGAAACTCTCATCTTCCATTGATTATCCCATCTATATCCCTTACAGGCTGTGAACTACACACACATGGTGAACCATATTTCCTTCGTATCCAAAGATGCCTCTGATTCCAGGGCTATTGGCTATGTGTATGGACCTGGCGATGGCACACACAAATTCTTTGCCATTAAAACTGAAAAGTCGGTAAGATGCATTTTCTATATTTCAAGCCAAGTAAAATATCAAGTATATTCTGCTTCAGTATTTGCTGCTTAGTTTGATACAAGACCACGGTAGTCCGGCAGCCGGTGAGGATCGGAATCATTATAGTAGTAATGGTCAGCATCACAAGCTTGTTAACCATTACTACACCAATTGTGATACTAGGGATTTCATAAAATTGCTGAAATGTTCAGGCTTTTCACAAAATCTTTAGGGATCTCACGAATCATTAATTTCTCAATCTGACTGTAACATACAGTTTAAAGTAAGAAAAAACTTTAACTAAGAACCCTTTCTTACCAGACTATTTAGGTTAATAATCTATTTCTCTGAATAATCATTATAATGATTAGGTTTAAAGCTCAGTCAATTTGTTCAACTCATGGATGGCTATTTAGAGCAGGTTTTTGAAAGATAGATATTTTGGCCTTCACAGAAATTGGTAAAATTGTGTAAAAAATTAATTGCCTAATATCCAGTAGTTGAACCCCCACTTTTTTTTAAAATTAAAAGTAGTCTTATAATCGACTTATATAAGTATATATATATATACGTATCCAGTTATCCCTTGCCATTGGAAGGGGTATGAATGTGCTAAACTGGCACATAATTTTTGCAGATCCCCCCCAACCCTTTCAATACCTGAAGCCCATGAATTTTGTACCATAAACCCTCTGATGAACGTTTATCATACCCAAATTGTAAATGTACAAATAGAAAAATGAAACTGTGAAGTATACTGTAAAAACAAATATACAGTTAATTAATGATAGCCAAAGATTTCATAAAACTGCAGTACTGTGAATTGGGGAAAGAATTATTCTATTCTCATGATTGACTACTTTGTGAGTGTAAACAAGTTTTCAACCACTGTTATCACCGGGTTTATATTGCCCACATGAAGAATTTTTTGTTGATGATTTTCTGTAATCCGTTTTCTTATTGATAACACAAAAATTACCATGATAGAATTGATAGATTATAAGTTTCAGACATTTTTAGTCACATGTGTCAATTTTTGTGAAAAGTCTGTGATAGTCACTATATTATGAATAAATATACATTTATGATTTCCTAAACTTTTAACATTTTGTTTAAGCTGTAAAGCGTGATTTGTACGATACGTTTCTCTTGCGGTATGCTGCAAAACTCCCCAAAACATTCTCATTAAGTATTCATAACTGAAACCACAATTGGAAAATCTGTTAATGGTAAAGGGTAACTGTATTTAAAAAAGTGATGCAGTATTACACTAGATGAAAGCAAACTTTTTGTGAAAGGGTTCTAAATTTTTTCTTTTGGATTTATTTCAACTCGTATAGGTTTATTAAACAAGCTGTATTGTCAGAATTTGCTGAGAAAACGCTATATTTGGTTTGAAAACTATTTAAGTCTCATTTTTCAACATACTAAGGAAAATTTATAAAATATCACCACCTCTGCCCCATAATAGTTGTTACATTTAGTGTATGCAAATGTAACAAGTTTTATGGGACAGAGATAGTATTTAAGTCATTATGGAATAACATTAGAAGTTATACCTAAGTTGATTCGTGTCACTACAGAGGCAGGTATTGAAACTTAATCTAATATCATTATCTCATATTGTTCCATTTGTTCATTCATGATAATCATCAATTTTTTTTCTTAAGCGTTTCCATTTTTTTCTCTGCACTTTCCCTCTTGAAAAAAAAAAAGAAAAAAATACTATCTCTGTCCCATAATATGTTACATTTATTGGATGAAATATAGATGCAAATGTAACAACAATATTGGGACAGAGCTTGTATAAGAAAAAAAATGTATAGATGGTCCCACAAGTTTAATATTTCCATGGTATCTTTTCTTAATTTTCTGACTTGAACATTTTTTCAAACTCTTGAAATGCTGTTTTGTGTATTTTTACCCTGTTATTTCATATCCTTTGAGCTTGCATAATCTAGCCTGGTTGTAGAATTTGCAAAATCTTTTCCAAACTTGTAAAATCTGAATTATTTTTGTTGCCCCCATTTCCTGTACAAAAATTAAAAACGTTGTATGCATATCTACTTATGTAATGATCAGCGAAAATTATTTCTATTTTTCTCTTCGTAACTATGTACCCTTCCACTTGAAGGTAATAATTTTTGTGAATTGAAACTAACATTTGAAACAATGGACTCCTCCAGTTGAACTAGTTTAGTTTTGAAGTGGTAAACTATTGAGTCTCAAAGTAAGTAAGAGAGTGTGAAGAAAGTACCTCCACAGAAACATAAGTAGATATTTTCACCAAGTGTATTATGGTGTCCTGTGTATATATATATATATATATATATATATATATATATATTTATATATATATATATATATATATATATGTATATGTAAGTTTCAATACATCTGTGAATTAGTTATATATAGTTTAGGGTTAATGGGAGTCATTCTAAAGCTAAAAAAATTAAAAATACTATTGTCAGAATCTGAGGAAAATAACTGGTGCAAAATAGTCCAAAAGCTTACATTAACATGGTAACTTCATCATAAAAGCTTGGTAATTATGTATCAGGTTTGTTCTTACCAAGACTTATCATACATGACAGCCAGCTACCCTTTCTGACATTAAAACAATAGGTTGACCCATATTTGCCCCTGTGGTGTCTTTAAAAATTAGGTTTCTTTATATTTTCTCCATGCTCAACTACAACTAGGTCTGGAAATCAGATTGTCTTTTTCAGTATACAAAAAATCTATGTTTACAACTTATGTTTAAATATGTTTTTAGTCCCTATAACAAGTATCACATATATATCATAAACAAATTAAAAATTGCTTTTTGTCAAAACTTTGAAAAAGTAAGAAGCCACTTTTCAAACATTCTTCATAGAAAAATTTCTTAAAAATTGGTTGATGAAATGTTTAGTCAGAGACCCGCTGACGAACACCTGCATGTAAGTCAAGTATATTGTTAGAATCCTTAGACCTTTGATTCCCTAAGTACATGCCATGACTCCTTGAGGGCGCTGTAAATAGCTCCTAGTGGCGCTACGGGATATCAAAAAATTTTGATAATTCCCAGCAATTATAATTTAATGAAAACAAGATTTGCCAATGTGGAATTAACTGAATTTTGGATATCGGTAAAAGATGAATATCCTTTGCTAACTGCTAAAGCTCAGCAAAATCTAATTCGATTTGCAATGGCTTATCTCTGCTAAGCTGGGTTTTTAGTGGTAGCTGTGATAAAAAGAGTATTGTGAAAAATCAATGTTGAACAGGAATTAATAGTGGCAAGAAGCTCGCTTATCCGCCTGGTGATTATGATAATTGAAAGGGAAGGAAATATATAACTTTTTTTATGAATTTGAATTACAGGATTCATCATTTTTTCCCTTGAACTAACCTAATCACATGAACATAAATGCAATTGTGCGGTATTTTCTGACTTGAGATGCCATGAAAAAAATCGTTACACATGACCCTGATTTAAAAAAGGCTTAGAACCACAGCCAATGACCATCAAGTTTTTTTTATAAGAAACATTGACCTTTTTTCACTGATATTGGTTAAAAATTCTTCCATGACTTAGTTACTTGTTGATAATTGTACAAATATTAAGGAATATTTCATCTGTCAAAATGTTTTTATTTTTTCTTCTTCATGCACAACTATATAATTAGAATAAATGCCTCAAAATTTCATTAAGCACAAGTGCTGTATTCAACGGCATATAAGACCCCCCCCCCAAAATGGCTCAAAAATTAAATGTAACATTTGTTGCCCAGTTCCACTTTGGCCAGAACTTGAGAAGGAATTGAAAAATTGGTAATAAATTAGAGGAATTCAAGGAAATGTGTTTTTTTTTCCCCCCTGATATTCCCTGCTGAAATAATATGATGATGTCCTACATGCCATCAAATATGGTAAATGACTTCCAAACTTATACCCTATCTTAATTCTCAAAGTCATAAACTTCTTGACACCACTCCCAATTGATAGTGGAACAATTCGGTGGCAGAAATGAAGTTTCTTAAAATTATGTGACTGGGGGAGACGAGAGAAAAATTTTTAAAAAATTCGCCAAAAGCCAGAGGGAAGGTGACACTGAGCAATTAGTTATTCCTCTTGATATAAGCAATCAAATTTTCTCACGAATTTGAGAGCTAAATAGAAGGAAGTTATGTTATTGGTTATTTGTGAATGGATTAGTTCGAGTGGCTTTTATACATTTGTATATTTTTTGTAAAGTTTGGAAAACATTTGATTAGTCAAAAATGAATGTCACATGACTAACCATGCAGTTGTTGCTGTTGCTACTACTCTTTGTTGATTTGTTCTTGCTTGCATTATTCAAATTTTAACTGATGCAGTGAAATATGATTATTTTTCTTGATGTTCTCGCATCAAGGGAAGAAATAGTTCACCTCTTTCTTTTCCTCTTCCTTGAAATTCAACTACAGAAGTTGCTATCTGATATTTTGATGGAAACATCATGATTTTTGCTATTTATCTTGGTTAATATTTGTCCTTTTATGTATAAGCATATGTGGCTCTTTAGATCTCTGTATCATGCAGTAAATATTGCTGTGTGTTCTTATTTTAATTGAAGTTTGTTTTTCATGATATTTAGTCCTGTATAATGCAAGAGAGAGAGAGAGAGAGAGAGAGAAAAATGATTGGTGAATTTGGATCAAGTTGTCGAGAGAGGAATGGATTTGTACCTTCTCTTTTTTTACGAAGATCCCGAAGAAGTTGTTTCCATTGAAGTTCTGAAAAAAAAATGAGAAGCTCAAATCCATTTCTCTCTTGACAACTTGACCCGAATTCATCGATTTTTCTCTCGCATTATACACGAGTAAATATCGTAAACATGAATTGGAGAATTTTATCCATGTTTCAGTATTTTTCTCTTTTTATGATACGTTTTCCTTATTTGCCTTTTTTTCTTTTTTTGAGATTATTTTAGATTTAAATCCAATTACCAACAAATAAATTTGATAAACTGGAATTGGGTTTATTCCACACAATTATCTCTTCATCTTGCTACCAAAAAGAATATTCATCAGAATTACCATCATTCTTCTTGTGGTCAACCAGTTTAGTACCCATCGAAAATGATGGGATATCTATGTGTGGATAAATACAAAAAAATATATTTTAGTATAAATGTAATAATTGCAAAACAAAAAAGATGCATGTCCTGAACAAATTTTTTTCTGACTATTTTATACAACTTTTCATATTTTCTGTCTTTTTAATAATTTTGAAACAACAAGGCAACAAAATTGGGTATAAAACAAATTTCCCTTTTAGTTTGTGGAGAAAAACGCCATATTTATTCATGAAAAGTCTTAGATACCTGTATTTATTTTCTGTCTCACTACAAAGACATTAGCAGTGGAAGTAGTGAAGTAGATGAAAACAAACAAATAGCTGTGCGCTTTAGTGTTAACAAACTTTGTTTTACTCACTTCTACTTTTTCTATTCACTTTAAGATGATAAAAAACAAAAAAAATGATATTTTTTATCATAGAGATTTCTAAAAGATCAAACATTAACAGTTTACAAACAAGTTAATTGGGAAGTTATAAAATGGAAAAAATCTTCTCAAGTAAAATAATTTAAAACAGGTCTGGTTAGTCACTCAATAGAAACCGTCATGCAACTAGTCTTTTGGCAGCATTGGGGGTAATCAATTAGAAAAAAGGGTGATCAATGAATTTGCATTTCTTACCTTGGGTAGTGATCACTGAAAAAAGCCTTAATTTTCAAAAATCAAGCGGATACAAACTTGGGGATCAATTTAGCATAAACTTACATTACAATCTGAACCCTCTGATTAAGGAGGTATTCAAAGGAAAATTTTGAAAAAAAAAACTTTTTTTTTTCTAGATATAATGAGGAGAATATCTTGAAATCTTTAGCTCTTCAGCTCTATTGGTGTGGCCTGTATGCATGATACATACATACATAGCCAGCCAGACCAACTTGAAAACTGCAGAAACTTATGTTGACTGTTTTTGTTGGTTTTTATTATATTATTTCTTTGTTTACATGAATAAATGTCTAACTGTACTTGAAATTTACATAATTGATTTATGAATGCATATAAGTTATATTTATTTATTTCTGTGCGCATAGTCACATACACTCATGATAGTTACCTCTGTGTGTGTGTGTGTGTATATATATATATATATATATATATATATATATACACACAAAAACTCACAAATGTATAGTGATTCTCATGTGTACATGCATAGTCACCCATACAGTCTTTGTATGAGTGAATACATATGTACATACATGTGTGCCCAATTAAATGCTAAGATAAATTTGTGTATATATGTGTATTATTCAACTGGATATAGAATCTGGCACAACTATCTTCTCATAATTCAAGCCAAGAAAATATCTAACTCATATTTTTATTATTAGTTACACATTCTAGAGTTGGAATTATGTGGAAGCAATTTCTACATTGTGGGAATATTTTAGATTTACTGGTGTGGCAATTACTTATTTGCTAAATTACATTAATATATATATATATATATATATATATATATATATATATATATATATATATATATTAGAATTTAATGATAATATCTAATCAGATGATGTTGAAAGTGGCAATGTAGAAAGACAAATTGATTGTAAAAAAAAAAAGAATTTATTGACATGTTCTGCTAGTTTCAGCTTTGTCAGAATCAAACAAAATACAAATGAAACAGTTTTGAAGTTATTGGTACAGGACGTCATCATCACGAAATAAGCTTTAATACCAATTGATAAAAAATTTTGACAGTTGTTCGGAAAAAGTCAGTTGTATCTGTATATCTATAAACAATTTTGAAAATTGAGTTTACGGAACAAAAGATGTTGGTCATGTTACAGTTTCTATTGAGTGACCAGCCAAAACTGTCTATATATTGAATTACAAGTTTCATACATTAGTATTTCTGCTTTTTATTCCTTTTCATTTTTTCGTTCTCACTTATTTGGGTTTGATTAAAGATTTGTCACTGATGATAGATGAAAAATTCTCCTCTACCCTTTGCAGCAATAGACTCTTCCACTTGAATGAGTTCAGTCACTTTTTAATAAAACATCCAATGAAAATTATTTATACATATATATATATATATATATATATATATATATATATATGTGTGTGTGTGTGTGTGTGTGTGTGTGTGTGCGCGTATGTTGCTTACATAATTAAGATCTCAAAAAGATGTGTTATGTTTTTTTTTGTTATGGTCGAAAGAAGAAAGTCCAAATTTTTGTCTAAAATTTCTTTATTGATTATAATATTTTTATTTTGAGGACGTTCCAAACAGTTTTGCTTCCTTTTTTTGCTGGTATTTCTCGTTATTAATCCCCTGTTTCTATTTTCAATCCATTCATATTTTTGTAAGAATACTGTTACAAGAAACATCTACTGTAACTTTTTTTTTCCTTTCTCCTCGTGAATAAATATATCAATTTCTCGGTTATCATTTTCGGGTGAAGAAAGACTTACCCAATTCTTGTTTCTTATGGTAAAATAAAATCAATACTGAATTCACATCTTCAAGATATACAAGTGATTGCATACAGAATTGCAAAACGTATAGTATTGAAACCATATGTACACAATGAAATCTATTTTAGCAGGCAAATGTAAATAAAGGTGGTGTTTAGTCAAAGTAGGCTAGCCTATGCTACGCCAACCAATGCATATCTATTACTGTACTTATGTAGTTGTTTTGTAATACAGACAGTACTCATACAATATTTCTTCATTTCATACTTGCTACGGTATTTTCTGTTAAAACTGCAGAATCAAGATTTGCATTTGTAAACAGGCCAATCCTAGTATAGGCTACGTAGCCGGCCTAATGATGCATGCTATTTATTTTATAAAAGATGTATTCTATTTAGAAATGTGCACATTACTTGAGATCGTTTTGTCAGTACAAGTAAAGTGGCTATGGTTATAGTATTCCATAATTGGCTTGTACAGTTCAGTATTATGATTTTTGCCTAACATCTATACTGCCGAACATCCTACTTACTGTCCAGAGCATAACCTGGAGATCAAACAACACATACCTGTAGTTTCTTTCCTATAAAAAAAAACATATAGAAATTCAGATATGTCCATCAATTTTTTGACAGGTAATACTAGTATTCATTGTATATTTTTACAGCCATTTTCCTTTTAAAACTTGTTCAATTGAATAACAGAATTTTTCTGTTCAATTTTTTTCTGAGTTTCTCTAGTTTTTGAATGGTGTTCTCTAATGCTGGATCAAAGGAGTAAATAAATTTTCCAAAAATCATGGTGTACTTAATTTTTTATTTTTATGTTTGATCTTCCGAGTACTTTTAACTAATGGTTTTTCTCAAAGTTAGTTTGTTTTGAAGTCACAGAGCTGTGTCAATTATTGTGCTTATCTTAATTTTCAATCATCAGCATATTTGATTCCGTGTGTTAGTTATGTCATTATCATTTTCTTAGTTGTAGTTTGTCAATTTTCATTTTAAAGTTGATTATTTTTCATGTATATTGTTGTTTTGTTTTATAGGCATTTTAGGATGTTGGAGCCTGTCTCATCTGAAAGTTTGTTTATCTGAGATTGTTTAGTTTTTATTAGAAATGCTTCTAATTTTTTGAGTCTTTTTATTGTGTAAGATTTTTTTAATGATTTTTATGATATTTTCAGTGAGTATTCCAGAGGAGGATACAATTGTGTGTTTTGTTTTCTTTTTTTGTAGATGTTGGCAAATGGAGTTAGTGTCTGGAGACCTGTTAATCTTCTTGATATTGATGTGATGGTATATCCTATGTATGCTGTATTGTCTGGTGCATTTGTCAAATGGGCATTTAAATTGATATACAACAGTAGTTTTTTGTAAGAGGGTTTTTCTTGGGGGGGGGGGAGTTGTTGGTTATTATGAAGTTTTGAGTTTCAAATTTTTTATAGTAAAATGTTAGTCTTAAATGTTTTATTTGGGTCAGTGGTAGGTATGTATCAGCAGATAAAAATTTTTTTATAGATTTTTTGTCTTTTTGAAAGTTGGTATGCATCAAGTTACAGTAGTATGGTAAAGTTGATGTTATTATTTTGATGAGGAATGTTATTATTGTTTTTGTTGATAGTTTGTAGGGTTAAATTGATTTGCTCATCTATTTAATGGTTGGGGAATCCTTATTGATTGGTGTTTGTTTGATGGTTTTTAGTTTATCATTGAATATTTTTTTTAGAGGCAGATACTAGCTTTACACGGTTAATTAGATTTTTTATTATAGCTTTTTTTAACGATAAAGGCTTTTGATGTTATAATTAATTAGGCTGGAGTTAGTGATAGTGGGTTTTTACATGGAAAAGTGGTGAAGTTAGTGTTATTTGAGTTGATTAGTACATCTGTGGAGGAACGTTGTTTTCTGGTTTAGTTCATATGCGATGTTGAAAAACGAATTATTTTGAAATGTTAGTTTTAGCTTTCAGCTAAGATAAGAATGTCGTCACATATCTTGAGTAAATAGTGGGTTTCATTAGATCTTTGAAAAACTCATTTTCTAGATGTGCCTTTTAGAAGTTAGTAAATATGGGAACAAGGCAAGATACATTGTCTTTTTGTATAGTATACATGTTTCCTTTATGGAAAGAACTAGTTTAATGCAGGCTGATGGTAATTTTCTTAGAATGGTAAGATTGATTTTTTAGATGGGGGATGGAAGGAAGGATGGATAGATGGATTGTATGTATTTTGTATAATCATTTCAATGGTTTCTGTTACTGGTATGTTCGTGAATAAATTTTTGACATCAAGGGAGGTAAGAATTTCATTGTTGGGTTTTTGTGAATGTGGGACATAAATTAGTTCATCAATTGACTTTACGCTGTATTTGTTAGGTAGTTATGGGGAAATTAGTTGGTCAATGGTTTTTGATAGTTTGTAAATCAGGTGTGTATCCAGGTGTGTATTCCTGGTTATTTTTGGAAGTTTTATGGAGTCAATTCCAGCTTTGTTGGTTTTTAATTGATATATGTATATATATATATATATATATATATATATATATATATATTATTGTGTCATCCACAGACAATTGTTTCGTTGTATTATATTGTGTGGCTATAGACTATCCATTATCCCATCCAGTACCAGTCCCACGAGGTAGGATTGAAACCTTCGCTTTAGACCTGGAGGCCGATATCCTACCTCTGCTCCACGGAACTGGATGGTCAGTAAGATTGAATTTAAGCAATATATTTATTTTCCATATATTCCCCATCCACCAGAAGGCTCTATTCCTATGGAATATATATATATATATATATATATATATATATATATATATATATATATATATATATATATATATATATATATATATTATATATATATATATATATATATATTATATATATATATATATATATATATATTATATATATATATATATATATATATTATATATATATATATATATATATATTATATATATATATATATATATATATTATATATATATATATATATATATATATATATTATATATATATATATATATATATATATTATATATATATATATTATATATATATATATTATATATATATATATTATATATATATATATTATATATATATATATTATATATATATATATTATATATATATATATTATATATATATATATTATATATATATATATTATATATATATATATTATATATATATATATTATATATATATATATTATATATATAATATATATATATATATATATATATTATATATATAATATATATATATAATATATATATATATATATATATAATATATATATAATATATAATATATATATATATATATATATATATAATTGATATTGATAATATTTGCTCTAACAAATTCTCAGCTTTCATTATAAACAGTCATTGAACAATCTTACTGATGATGTTTTACAAAATGATTATTACCAAAAACTATATAACTGATTATCCTGGAGATACATTTATACTCAAGATTTGGAAGAAGAAACACCTGACACAAGTTTTCTGACTCATCCATTCATCAATTTATGAAAATCTTTTATCAAAATTGTTTTTAGATAAAGTAGCTTGTAAAAAATTTTTTTGTAGGCTTTTGTCTAATTTCAGATTTAATTAATGATTTAAGTGAGTATTATTTTGGCCATCAGGTCCTTTGAAATGGGTAGGCAAGCAATACCCCAGGCTGCCTATGAATCAACGTCCATTTTCTATCTCTTGTAATTTGCTATTTTTTGAGATGTCATTCAAGTTGTAAACAAGCTCTCATCAATGTACTACGCAAAGAAAGTGAAATTGCTGTCAATTACCCAAGTCCAGTCACGGTTTGCAGAGAAGATTCAGTACAGAGTAGATTCATTCATTTATTCATTGCTCGTAGCTTGGCCAGTCAGAACATTTAGTTAGTTAGTTAGTTAGTTAGAGGAAGAGGGTCCTTTGGTTTGCGCTATTGCATGTAGTGTAGAGATCGGTCTCATGCTTGGTATGATTAACAGAATCTAAATACTGACTAGGCTCAACCTCTCTCAACTTGGGTGATTGTACGAGAACCTGTGTACCCTACAAAGTTTGGCCGTAACTGGTTCAGAGTGGGAAGAGAGATTAATCATCAGCTACTAGTGAACAAAGAGAATCGTACTGCAAAAAAAAAAAACAACCTTGAAGTCACTACTTGAGGAGAGAGGCTGTTGAACTTGTTGAGACAAGGAGATCTAAATGGAGATCTGAAGGAAAAGTGGTGAAAAACTAATGATTGGCTGACTATCTTATTATTCAGTATCATGTTTGCCTAATAAATTGAAGACACGTTTGTTGAGACAAGTGCTTGACCACTTTTTCAGAGCTTCCATAAATAACAGGACAAAGATTCTTCCGCGTATGTGCCTACACACTGTTACATATTCATGTGTATTTGACTACAGTGAAAGAAACAAATAGAGCGTGTATAGACTGTGAACGAACAAAAATGAGAATTTATAACTAAAACAGTTATTTGGGCCTTTGCATTACCGGCAACTGCTTTAGCTTGATGGTAAGAGCAACGCTACTTTTAAGCGGCTATCCTATGGGTCGCAGGTTCGATTCCTGCAGCTGCCTCATTTTCTTTTATTGTTCATTCTATTTACATTGTCCAGGCCAAGTGATACCTTCATCGTGTAATAAATAAAATTTCAGTATTATGCGATTTATAATCCTTCTGTCGAATCTCATATATCCATTCCTCAATAACATAATTGTCGCTTTGAAAGAAAGAAATAGAGCAAATATAGATTGTGAATAGACAAAATGAGAATTCAGAGCAAAAACAGTTATTTGGGCCTTGGCAACAATTGCAGCTATTCAGCTCAATGGTGAGAGCAACACTATGTTGCGGCAGCTACCCTATCTGTCGCATGTTCGATTCCTACAATAGCCTAATTTTTTCTATTAGTTTAATTTATTTAATTTATCTAGGCCACATGATGCATTTATCGTGTAATAATGGGAAATCATTTCAAATAGAGTTTCAAAATAATATAATGCAATTTATAATCATATACATGTGTGTGTGTGAACGTAATCTCACATTTAACCTCAATTTATTCAGTTGTAATCATACATACAGTTGATTTATTTGCATGCATACCCTTATATCATACATGCCTCAAAAAATCCGTGTATATATATATATATATATATATATACACACACACAAAAACACACCATTGGTTTGGGTACTTCAAATATAACAACACCGGTGAGCAAATGATATTTTATAGAGATTTCATAAAATTAAATTAGGATGGGTAAATTTGATGAAAAAAGACTTGTTTCTTTTGGATCGGAAAAAAAAATTATCATCCTTAGATGCTAAAATTGTAATTTGACTCTTAATTGACCCTTAGGGACCGTCTGAAGTAAGCACCACATATCCTATGTTAATCCTGGCTTCAAATTAGCTCTTTAGACAATTTTGCAGCTCCTGGATTGCAACTATTTCAACGAAGGAACAAACATTCATCATCTGTACAGTAATAGATATGCTTAGGCCTAAATAACTGCTTTCACTCCTAATTCTCATTTTGTTTATTCTCCCTGTCTATTCATTCCTTTCAATATGACAGTTATGTATTTAGAAATGCTTATATATGATCTGACAAAATGATTACGAATTGCGTATTCATCAACACATAAAAGTCACATTGAAGGGAACGAATAGACCAAGAATAAACAAGATGAGAAGTGAAAGCAGTTATTTGGGCCTTTGCATTACCAGCAGCTGTGAAGCTCAATGGTAAGAGCAGCGCTACTGTATCAGATATATAACATGTATTTAGACAGAAGTCCTACATCAATAGAAGTTTGATTAAAGGCTACAAGGAATTTTTTTTCAATTTCAGAATTGAGTTTATTTGTTTATGTACATCCATAGTCAGTATAAATATTGTCCAAACTTTTGAAATCTAGCACTGTGGATGATAACTATGGATGTTTGGGCAATATAATATTTGTGCATTAATATGACGTAGCACATGAGGTGACACGTAATTTTTTCACTGGGTTGAATGTGTTTGTATCAGTCATTGAATACATGTAAAATTCTTGTGCCCTAACTGATCATCTTATTTAGCTCAGAGTTTTTTTTTATTTATTTATTTGTCTTGTTTGTATTTTCGCCTTAAATTTTAACCAATCAGAATCAAGTATCATCAATACCGGAGCCTCTTTGATACCAGGAAATAGTAATTAATGATTGCAGACTCAGCTGAATTTATGTCAAGTGTCCTTGACTCATACTTTGAGATGATGTAAGTCTGGTGACCAAGTGAGGTTCGTTTTGTATTCATGGATAGTTTCTGTGTTATATAATATACCCCTTCTTATTTGAAGCTTTTTATAGCACTGTAAAAAGAGGGTTGTAGGAAAGGGAAATTGAAAAGAAAAGCAATTTTGATTTGAAAACAGAGCTGAAAATTCTCTTTTCTTCACAGCTTACACATTAATATAAAAACTTGAAATTACATAGATTGAGCACATTATCACCTTATCTCTTTCTCTCTTACCAGTATGTAAAATTGATATATATCACAGATGCAGTGGCTTCATCTTTAAATCTCCTCTTGCTAGTTCCACCACTGTCACTCTTTCTCTTCATTTATACCTGCCTCAATTTTTTGTGGGGGACACACACCCAACTTGAAAGCTCTTCTCAAGTTTCAGCCAGGATAGTCATGGGCTATAGATAATTATTCTTGTGAGACTTTCATGAATTTACCATAAAAATGCACCTTTAGTTTGTTTAGATACAGAATTTCTCAGTAATGCCACCTTTTGAATCAATTTTGGCAAATCTTTCATTATCTGGATTCCTAGTCTCAAGAAGCTGGTTTTGGACCTCTAGCTCCAGATTTACTCGATTTCCAATTTTGGTGCTATTCCGATGACAACATGGAGACACAGCACCCTGGGACCTCTTTTTGTCGCTTATGGCGTCTTCTCCTTTAGCAACAATGGGTGTGCTTGTTGTCTTCTTCTTTTGCTTGGGGACTAATTGGTTGTCGTCCCTTTCTCATTCAATCTTTTTTTGACCTGGCTGCTGTGTCTTCTTTTACAAGTCAGACATTAAGTCCACCCTTTCTATACTTGGCCCTGTAGGATTCTACCTTCTGGATGCAATCTGTGTAGGATAAGATAAAAACAATGAAGCTTGGATTATCTCCCCTTGTAGCTCAATCTGGCAACACTGGTCATAATCATTCCAAGAGTCTTCCATATTATCAAAGTCATTCTTCGTGTTACTCCTGCCATTACCCCTTTCTCTCGTTCCCCTTCTTTTTTTCTCTCTTTTCCTTTCTTTTTTTCTTCTTCTCTATCTTTTTTCCCCTCTGCTTCTTTTCTTTTAGTTCTTCATCTCACTTGATCCTCTTACGCTCCTCTTTAACTAGATTTCTTACCTACTCCCTCTTTTTTGTTTTGCTCCATTCTCTCCCCAACCCTTACAATCAAAAATGCGGAGCTGGTATCAAATCAAACTTGAAGTACTCTTCTGAATACTGATGGACTTCTTTCTTGTCGACGACTCATTTTACATGGATCAATATCTGTCAAGAAACAGATTCATTGTCAAAAGAGAAAATATACTGATTTACGAACTTTAGGGTTTTTTTAAAAATTTTTGTAAATTCTTTATTTTGTGAAATTCAGTTGAAACAATACAATTACTTCATCATTTTTTCTTTTTACCTCACAAAGCTAATGAGTTAAGCATTAGTTACTATGGAATCTACTGTACAATTAGTAATTGATAATATTGTGTAATCAAGAAATAATAGCATTGTTTATTTAGGAATTAATCTGTCAAGCCATGACATGAGTCGGTTTTGAGCCACGGAACACCTTTCGCTTTTCACAAGTGTTGGAAATGAGTTTGGAGAACTAAGTAAATGGAAAGGCTGCAGTTCAGGAACTAGGTATATATCTTAATATCTCCATTAATAAACATTGAACATGCAACAAATAACTGGAAATGGAGAAGTAGGTATATGCCATAATCCCCTCCCCCATTTCCATTCCCGCTCTTCACACACGAATTCCAAACTGCCTCCTCCTTTATTCAAACTGCCCCCTTGTGGAGTGTGTGTCCAATATTCAGAACTGCTGCTGTATGCACTATTTTCTCCTTATTTCCGAACTCATATATTATTTCCAAATCTTTGTCTGCCTCATTCTCCTACTCTCACTTCTTTGATAGTAAATGATAAAATTTAATTACTTTTCTTTCTCCTCTGGTTGCTGAGTACCATATATTCAAAGATATGATAACAAACTGTGAGCAGCTGTGTTGGATCTTTTTGACGGACACTCTGGGTTCTCTTATCTGTTGAAAATTACTTTCTGATATTGTAATGTGACCTTCAGTTAAAGAAATCAGGTGACCAGAACAGCCAATCAGAATGCTTGCAGTAAATGGTTCTTTTCTCACCATGTATGTTCCTCTAGATGTGCATGTGCATTTTCAAGCCTTTCCTTGACTTGTCTCTTTCAAAGACAGACAGAGTGAGTGAGAGAGAGAGAAAGAGAGAGAGAGACAGACAGACAGACAGAGTGATTCAAAGATTGATAGAGGGAGTGAGACGGAGATAATAAGTGAGCGAGAAAGGATGAGTGTGAGAGAGAGTGGTTCAAAGGTAGCTGGAGGGAGTGGGACAGACAGGGAAAATAAGTGAGCAAAAAGAATGAGAGAGAGAGAGAGAGAGAGAGAGAGAGAGAGAGAGAGAGAGAGAGAGAGAGAGAGAGAGAGAGAGAGAGAGAGAGAGAGAGAGAAGGTGATTCAAAGTGAGAGAGAGAAGGTGATTCAAAGTGAGAGAGAGAAGGTGATTCAAAGTGAGAGAGAGAAGGTGATTCAAAGAGAGAGAGAGAGAGAAGGTGATTCAAAGAGAGAGAGAGAGAGAAGGTGATTCAAAGAGAGAGAGAGTGAGACGGATAGAGAGAATAAGTGAGCAAGAAAGAATGAGTGTGAGAGAGAGAGAAAGAAAATCAAAGATAGAGTGAGTGAGTGAGACAGAGAGACAGAGAGATCCATTTATTCATATAATGTCTGCATTCTCACTAAAGTTTTATTTCTTAGCACTTGTCTTTCACCGAAGGACAAGAAATGTAAGAATTTCAATAAATAAATGTTTGTCGGTGAGACGTAAAATCCCAAAGGAATGTAGAAGGGGAATAATTTTTATGAAAATAAATAAAAATGGAAAAGAAAAAGAAATTGAGCGAAAAATGTGATAGAATAGTTTGGGAATAGAGGGAAGGGAAGAAAGTTTGAGAGAAAAAAAAAGATAGATAGAAATGGGAGTTAGAAAGAGCAGAGAGAGTGCCTTGAGAAAGGCTTCTCAAAGTAGGCATGAGGAACCCCCCGGGGGTCATGTTATAATTATTGGGGATTTGCTGAAATATTTGAAAATCTTTTTTTCTTTTTTGACAAATAATTATGTTACAAATGTTTTTTTAATTATCTATGTACAAAAATGCTTTTCTGGTTTTTCTTGTAAAATGGCTCATTGCTATATTCATTTTTTTTTTTTTTTTTTCAATTTCATTTTTGTTTTTGTTTCGTTTCATTAATTTGTTTTTGAATAATTAGTAATAAATTGATTTTTCTTTTTTTTCGTAAATTCTTTTTCGGTTTCTATGAAAAAAAAAACATCAACCAAATCTGTCAAGATCAACATGGGTTTTCCCAGTTTCTAAGTTGATCTGGCTGGTTGTCTGGCTATGAATGTATCACATATAGAAGCTGAACTGATAGTACTATAGAGCTGACGATTAAGATTTTTACTCCTTTTGTTTAGAAAAAAGTTATTTTTGTTTTTTTGGATATTCCTCCACAAAATCGTTCTGGGGGGGGGGTTCAATTTGCAATGTAAGTGTATGCTAAATTGATCCCTTAGTTTATGTCCGGCAGCCTTGTTTTTTTTTGAAAATTCAGACTTTTTTTAGTGATCACTGTCCATTGACTGGTGAGAGAAGTAATTTATTGTCAATCTCCCCTTTTAACAAATTTTTGATTGATCAACCCCAATATGGCATGCAGCTAAAAGACTTGGGTTCTGTGACAGTTTCTATTCTGTGACTAACCATATCTGTTTGTTTTCATGTTTATTTGCTGTTAGATTACGACCGATGATATATAGTCTTAGTTCCTATATCTTTTATAACAGTGATTGAGGTTCGCGAAAGGAAAAAAGTTGGCGCAGAGATTGTTAGGGTGAAAATAAAAAGACAAATTTCTGTGGAAAGAAAGAGAGGAGCAAATAACCTAGAGTAAAGGAAAAAGAAATTACATAGAGAGATAGAAAAGAGAGGATAAATAAAGTAAGGGATACAAAGGAGTGGGTAACCGAAAGAATTGTAGGGAGAGAAATTGAAGTATCAAAGTTTGAGAAGTTAATATATATATATATATATATATATATATATATATATATATATATATATATATATATGAATATATATATATATATATATATATATATATGAATATATATATATATGAATATATATATATATATATATATATATATATATATATATATATATATATATGAATATATATATATATGAATATATATATATATGAATATATATATATGAATATATATATATGAATATATATATATATGAATATATATATATATGAATATATATATATATGAATATATATATATATGAATATATATATATATATGAATATATATATATATATATATGAATATATATATATATATGAATATATATATATATATATATATATGAATATATATATTTATATGTATATATATATGTATGTATGTATATATGTATGTATATATATATATGTATGTATATATGAATATATATATATATATATGTATGTAGATATGAATATATATATATGTATATATGAATATATATATATATATATATATATGTATGTATATATGAATATATGCATGTATGTATATATGAATATATATATATATATATGTATATATATATGTATGCATATATATATATATATATGTATATATATATGTGTATATATATATATATATATATATATATATATGTATTCATATGTATTCATAAATATATATAAATATATAATTATAAATGTATATATACATAAACATATATATGTATATATAAACATATATATATATGTAGAGATAAACATATATATATATTTAAATATAAACATATATATAATATATGTATAAATGTATATAAACATATATATATATATATATAAATGTATATAAACATATATATATATATATAGATAGATCTATATAAACATATATATATATAAATATTTAAATCTATATAAACATATATATATATATATATATAAATGTATATAAACATATATATATATATATATAGATAGATCTATATAAACATATATATATATAAATATTTAAATCTATATAAACATATATATATATATATAGATAGATCTATATAAACATATATATATATAAATATTTAAATCTATATAAACATATATATATATATAAACATATATATATATAAACATATATATATATATAAACATATTCACACACATATGTATATATATATATATATATATATATATATATAGAGAGAGAGAGAGAGAGAGAGAGAGAGAGAGTATAGATATTTAAAGATAGATATAGAAGGAAAGAGAATGAGAGACAAAAGAGGTTACAGGAGAAGGGCAGTGGAATCAGGGAAAGGAAGAGAGAAATAGAGAAGGGTTATTTTATAGGAAGAGTAAACTGATAAAATTGCGAAAGGTAACTGTGAATGATGCTTAGAGGTAAGAGCATTAGTGTTGGACTGAATAGTTAAGAAAAAAACCTGTCAAAGTTACTGGACAATAAGAAGGGGGCGGAAACCCGTAATTTCTACATTTCTGTTTCATTCTTTGCTTGTCTTCAAAAGCAGAAGCAACCTTCATTTCTCTTTTTCCGTGACCAAAGCAATAGCTGTGTTGTTAAATATGTGAAGATATCTGGAAACAGAATTTATTTTGAAAGAGAAAAATACTACAGCCTTGGAAATTGGTCTGTCAGAAAAATGTAAGTTCATATACATATACTAGTGTACCAATGTTGTGAAAAATGGTGACAGGTTTTTTTGTTTCCATTTATTTCTTTTTTCAATTTTACCTGTCGTGGTTGTTAAATACTTTGATGTATTGTCCCCTTTCCACTATGTATACTACCTGACTGACATAGTGAATGCTTGAAATGTCATCAGTGTATCTTTAGCCTATTGCTAAATCATCAGACAGCTAAGGTGTGCATCAAATAAATAGAAAATCATTGGTAATTCAATATTAGTTTAATTGGTTTGTAAACAATGCACTGAAAAAAATGTTAGATTAACTTTTAAAAAATTTGTCAACACCTTTTTCAGTGTGGTGAGTGAATCTGTTGTTTATGAGTGTTTGTTTAATATAATCAAGTTTTTTGTAAAATATCCTATAGGAAGAGGAGATTGATTTTTAATGACTGCTATCTTATAACTGTGTGAATGTTCACTATTGAAATTAAAGTGGCTGGAATTTGAATTTGCAGGGTTTTATAAAGGCAGATAGTAAAGGAATGGCTACTTGAGCCAACCAAGTTGTCTTGGAAGGGAATTCTGTTTTCGAGGTTGACTTCATAGGTAATCTGAAGGACAGTGTTGTTTTCAAAAGCTGCTTTTAGGCTTTTTATTTTGTCATGGTTTTCTAGGTAGGATAGATACATGATTCCTTACGTAAATTAATAACAAACTACTTGTATGACATGAGCTATATATTAAAATATAGCTGAAAGGGAGGTGTTGTTTGATCAACACTGCTGGGGTGCCATGTTAATATAACTGTTTTATTTTTAAAATCCCCAAAACAGTTACATGTTAAACAACTAATGATCCCAGCAGGAGAAAATTTATGCATTGTACCATAATAACTAAGTATTATTATTATTTATGAAATTCATGTACAAATATATCCCTATCATTTTATAATGTCTGTAGATATGCTGAAGTTGAACAACTATTCCTAAAGCTCCCCCCCCCCAATGTCGCGTCATTATGGGCTCTGGTATGTTAGGTCCTGGTACCCCCACCCATCTCTCCCCTTCAAGTAATTTTCTTGCACTGCTGATTGCAAAGATATGAAACAGACACTGGCCACTGATAGTCCATTCAGATAGCAGGTGGTGGGGGGGTAAAATGCTGAAAAAATTACATGAATTGCATTGACAGATATTTGGAAATAAGTGACTGAAATGACACAAAAAATTTGGAAAAAGTTTCGTAATGTTCAGAGTTTGAAGCTGTAAAGCTTTCCCAACACACACACACACACACACATATATATATATATGTGTGTGTGTGTGTATGTGCATATGTGTGTATGTATGTGCATATGTGTGTGTGTGTATGTATGTGCATATGTGTGTGTGTGTATGTATGTGCATATGCGTGTGTGCGTGTATGTATGTGCATATGTGTGTGTGCGTGTATGTATGTGCATGTGTGTGTGTATGTGCATGTGCGTGTGTGTGTATGTATGTGCATATATGTGTGTGTGTGTATGTATGTGCATATATGTGTGTGTGTATGTGTGTGCATATATATATGTATGTGTGTGCATATATATATGTGTGTGTGTGTGCATATATGTGTGTGTGTGTGTATATATATATATGTGTGGGTGTGTATATATATGTATGTATATATACGTATATGTGTATATATGTATATGTATATATATATATGCATGTATATATATGTATGTATATATATGTATGTATGTATATATATATGTATATATGTGTATATATATATATGTATATATATGTATGTATATATTGGATGTTGCTATGTTTTGGAAGACTTCATTTTCAAGGTGGAATCTTCAATTGCCACACCGATAGAGGAGCCCTAATAGCGATGCCATCAGTCTGTGTGAATAGATGCTGTTATTGTGATTGTAGAAAGCGAAGTAGTGCAAACTAGAAGGAGTTTGTGGTGTGTTGTGCGTTTAATTATGGAAATGGTAGAGAAGAGTATTTGTGTACGCATTGCGAGATAATGTCTGTAGTTTCTTCCACAGGAACATTAGTGAACCGACTTTAATGTTCCTAACCTCTCTTATTATACTTTTTTCATTGCAGTAAATACAATTAGACTTTTGTTTATTTGTATTTATAGAACTTCTTTTTGAATTGACTATCAGTGGCCAGTGTCTGTTTCATATCTCTGCAATCAACAGTGCAAGAAAATTACTTGATGGGTAGAGATGGGGGGGGACTTGGAACCACCATACCAGACCCATAATGAGGGGACAGTGGGGGGAAGTTTTATAAATAGTTGCTCACCTTCTACATTTCTACTGACATTATAAAATGATAAGGATATATTTGTTCACGAATTCCATAAATGATAATTTGGCCTTTGGGATTGTTTTTCACCAATTAAGTGATAGTGCTTCTCTATCGATTGCAAATTTTCCTTTTTTATCAAATCTAACACAATGTTGGAGGGGATCCCTCGAGGAGCCAAGCTCTCCGGGGCTCCCCCCAATCTCTAACTACATCACGGGTGATAGGTACTTACTATAGTGAAATTGTTAGCGTGCTCATCTTGCAAACCAGATCACTTATTCCGCCAGTTCAGTCCTCAAAGGGAACCCCATTAATGTTAACTCACTCTAGCCTAAGCTATGCTTGAAAAAAACAGTTTGATGAATTTGAAAATTGATAATTTTCCTTCAGTACCTACCGGCCAACGTTTAAGATGAATTTAAAGAGCTAGGATTTGAAATGCAGATTCTCAAGATAGGCAGACCCCTTCTCCACTTGAAAGATTCGCACTACATAATCTTCCTTCTTCCATTCAATCTCACGCCATACTAAGCAAAACTTAGTAAGTATCAAAAAAATTTCTCGGTTTGAATTGGGTATTGTGTGTTGGTCTAGTCTGCGTACTCAAACCAGGATAAAAAATCTTTTACAAAAGTTCAGATTTGTGCAACCAGATTAGCGCCTAAATTACAAAATATGAGTTACGAGGATATATTGAAAGAGTTAGGTTTAACAACATTAAAAAATACAAGGGGTTTGGAGACTTGATAGAATTTTTCTTAGAATTAGTCATGGTTCAGAATTAGTTGACACAAAGTACAATGGACTTATAGAAGTAAATAGAAGTAGATTGAATACTAGAAAATTCTTTTTTAGTAATAATTGTAGACCTATGAAATATTTCATCAGAATATGTACTGCTCTTAAGAACACTCTTAAAAAGAATTATGATATTCATCATAACACCACAAATGTTCAAGGTTTTTATTATTATATAAACTAGAGTTGTTAGGATGTGTGCTTCTGTATGAAAGGTATACTTTTTTTCACTTTAAATTGATATATTATGTGTTACGTTTCAGAAATTTCAGATCAGATTTGCAAATTATATTTCATGTTTTCAGCATGATAATTTTGTCTTGCTTCTGCTCTGTGTACAAGCAATGAAATCATGGGATCATAATTCCTCATCTGTGAGTGTAGTTGGTGGGTGGATGTATCTGCCAGGAAACTCAGTCAAAGTAGACAGATTACTAACGTCTTGATGGGATTAGATTTTGATATCTTCTAACAATTTTTATAGGTTGTATCTCTGATCATTATCTGAAAATAATTCAGATTAGAATCTCTTGATCTACTTTGAGTTAGAATCGTAAATATTGTGATCTGGAAGAAGCAATATACATGAAGGAATATCTCAAGATGCTTTCAGGATTACTGGAAAGTATTTATTCCTCTAAGAAGTTTACTGACGGGTTACTTAAGGTTGCTGATGCATCTCATCACACTGAGGATAGTAGTAATGTAATGTCAACAGCTTCTCATTTACCCCTGCCAATGGAGCTTGGACAGGTGTTCATGTTTTCACTCATGTCTATCCATCTGTATCTCTGTCTGTTTTTCCACATGGTACCTCCAAAAGTTCTCAGTGAATTTCAATGGAATTTTTTGTAGAAGGATGGGCAATGAATGGGCTGTGGAAAAAACGATTAGATTCTGGGGCGGATCCATGCATTTCTTTTTACTGTTACCATCCTCCCTCTCCTGCATCTTAGCTATATGTTCACACCACACAATACCCCCAAAAGTTCTCATTAAATTCTAATGACATTTTGTGGAAGGGTGGGCTATGGGCTACCAGAGAAGTGGTCAAATTTTGGGGTGGAACTATGAATCTTTCCAATTACTCACATCATAGCAATTCATCAAAATCACACAATATCTCAAGAAGTCTCAATGAATTTCAATGAAATTTGCTGGAAGAGTAAGCCATGGGGTTTGGAAGAATTGTTTAAACTTGGGGGTGGATCCAGAATTTTTTCTTCCAATTGTGAGGTATTTTTTTTCTTTTTTTTTCTAGATATTTATGAGCTGGATTGGCTGAGGGAAAATTGATAAAATTTTAAGGCAGATCTAGGAATTTTTTACAGTTACCTCCCTTGCATCATAACCAATTGTGAACTGTTTTCTCTCAGCAACTGTATGTGCAAAAGTAATGTTTGTTACCCATAATAGATTCAGCACCTCTAATTTGGATTTTCATAATTCAAATAATTATCTGATTATTCATGCCTAGCCTAGGGTTTTTTTTTCTTAAATGTACGCTGTATTTTCATCCTTTTCACACCTCTTTACCTCTTCCAACTTCTATTCTAAATAAATATTCTTTTTAAGAATCCAAGTGATCTATCGGTAAAATTAATTGAGTAGAGAGAGTAAAACTACATTTATGATAACATTAGCTTTATTCTATATGAATTTGGACTATTTGTTGATTCCCGCTGTTTAGACTAGGTCCATATCAGAAGGCTAGGTTCAAAATCTTACCGTTTCAAAGCATATTTTGTGTTATGTTTGATTCCCTAAATTACAGATGTGGGTAAAAACTCAAAAAATCAAAAAATTACGCAAGTATATACTGTTATACTTTTAATTGAATTTTGTTCTTTTTGACATTGAAGTAACAGTAGAAAAAAAAAAGGGAAAAGAATGAAAGAGAGTGAATAAGTTGTGCTTTTTACACTGCACTCTGAGGGAAAAAATCTGTATCTACAACAAACAAAAGATTCACTTATCAGTTTGATGGTAAAGTGAGTTTTAAAAAAATTTTTTCAGCTGGTGTCTGTTATTTGTTTTGTTTTTTTCTTAATGACAGACAGGTGACATGAAATAGATGGTAACAGTTAGGCAGAAGTCGACAAAAGAAGAGATCCCCCCGCCCCCTTCTGACACATTGATTCCCTCCATTCCCCCACCCCCACCCCTACACTCGGGCTTTTTTCTTCTTTCATTCTCCTGATTTACCTCCCTGCACACCTTTTTTTTCTCTTCATTTCATTCTGTATTTTGAAGCATTTTTTTTCTTGAAAACATGACCCAGCTGGTGAACATAGCACTTACAGATGAATATATATATATATATATATATATATATATATATATATATATATATATATATATATATATGAATATGCATATACATATATATAAAGCTACTTGGAAAGAGTTTTAAGTACTCAAATGAGCGTTTGTGTCTCCCAAACCTGCTTGTACGGGTGTCCCTTCCCTCTTTGTAAAACAGGTGTTTTGCGGTCCAAGAAAGACAACTGCATCATAATTGATCCTCTGATAATCAGAAATCAATTACCTGTTCAACAGTGAACAAAGGTGTTGTTTTCATCACAAAATCAAAGAAATTACATGTGAAACACAAAAAATGTAATTACACGTTGATTGATTGAAAATGGAAGAAATTTAATGTCTTGTTGAAATCCAGTTTTCTTTTAGCATTTTTCTGGATAAGTTGGCGATAATATAGGCAGAAATGTCCACCATCCGTTCACCTTATACCGAAAACCATGTGTGTGGGGGTTAGATTACCCCTGTAGTCATTTTTCCTGCTTTCTCTTTCTTTCTGATGGCAAAAAATAGTCCCTATCTTCTATTTTGTTAATTAGTCACAATCTGGTTGTGTCGATAAGAAAAAAAAAATTAACTGCAGGTAATTACAATATGCACAACAGTCTGTACTTATCACCTAGACACTTGATTGTCCCATTACCTAATTTCTTACACATACTGTCGCTAGATGATATGAAATTGAAAACAATATTGTATAGAAGCGGTGATAAGAACATTGCGCAAATAAAGACCTCGCTTTACTCTCCACCGTTCTCAAAAATCATTCCAGGGGGAGTCAGTGAATAGAATTATAAAATAGCCCCTTCCCCCCAACACTATCGTATTAAATGCTGTGTAATAGTTGCATAATTTGAAAAAGATCAAATAGATAGCCAACTTATATCCTGACACGTACAGCATTTTGGTTTTCTTTTCCCTAGCATGCATGATAGAATTTCCACAGATCCCACTTGTATTAATTTATTTGAACATGTGTTTTGGCTACACATGTCACTTTGATGTTCAGAGAATCCTGTTCTCCTTTTGTCTGCCCTTTTGAAAGTCATCTTGAATGAAGCCTTATCAGGTGAGGCTGAGAATTCATCAGCCTTAAAGACCAATTTATCAAAAATAAAAGAGAAGAAAAATACTCACCTAAACCTGAAACATGCGTGACACTTTAACATTTAGACTGCATGTTATTTGCTATAGCCATGATTTAAACGTGAGGCTGCATGAATTAGATGATGCCTCTACTCGGTGCAGGGTAGTGTCTCTTGGCAAAAAATTCCGTTATTCAACAGCCAAGTATGGCTGAGACAATTTCAAAGAAAAATATTGTTGCTGCTTATGGCACCTGGTATTCCAAAACGGTCTCTCTTTTTGGTACTGACTAGGCTGGCTGTTGCTTAACATTGGTGATCCTTTGAGAACAGGTGTATCCAATGTGATTTGGCCCCATATGCACAAACATACACATGTGCATATATATATATATTCCACATACATATATGTGTCATGATTTGATGCATCATATCAATTATAAGAGAAAATAATGCCCTGTTTTGTGACTCCTTTCTACTCCAACCAATAACATGGTAATCATTCAATAAAAATGTTGGCAGGCGGAACAGATATTTAATTCTTTGGAGTCATCAACTGAATGTTAGTTTACATGCATATTATCTGTCCTTCCCTATTGAGTAACAAGATGTAAACTTATTGAACTCAACAGAGAGCAACCCTCTTCTGCAAAATTGGATTAAAACGAAATCATCCAATTGCTTATATCGGGCATCCCGCGACTTGCTATCATCGTCATCAGTCTTTTATTGTCTGTCATTTGATAGCGACCTTCCCCAGGATTCATCAGATCTCTATATCACGGGCGTCAAGGAGCCAGTACTTTCGAAACTTGTCTAGTTCGTCTCTTATATTCTGCCAGCCTAGGTCTCGCATGTGATCTCGGGGGATCATCATTGTGAGTCGTGATGTCCATGGATTTTCTGCCATTCTTGCTACATAACCAGACTGTTACCATTTGGGTTTTCTATTGGATTCTGTGATGTCTCGGACTCCTGTTTTTTCCCTAATATATTGTGCTGTCTCATGATCTCTCCATGTGAGGTTGAGCATGATTCTTTCATGTGAACATTGAATGGTTCTCAGTTTGTCAGATCAAAAGGTAGTTGATATTGCAGTTATTGTGGATATGTTTGAGTAAGATGATATGTGAATTTGTGAAATCTCTTAACATTTCTGTAATTTTATGAAATTCTAGTTTCACAGAGTAGTATTGGTTAACAAGCTGATCATTACTACTGTAACTAGTTTGATCCTTACTGGGAGCCCCACTACTGTGGCCTTGTCAAATCTGGCCTAAGTATTGAGTATATATATATATATATATAAATATATATATATATATATATATATATATATATATATATATATATATATATATATATATATATATGTATATATATATTTATATGTATATTCTGTATTTACAGTGTATATACATCTTAGTTTGACACAAGGCCACAGTGGTGAGGCATCTAATAAGGATCAAATTCATTACAGTAGTGGTGGTTAGCATTGCAATCTTGTTTCTATGTTTGTAACTTCTTCAAGTGGAAGGGTCCATTGTTTACTGAGAAAAGAAACTGTTCAGCTGGTTTTGTGCCACCCAGCATAATCAAAGTTACCGCCGCTTGTTGAACACGGCAACCAGGATGCTCCCATCGCCGTCAATGAGTTAAACAGTCTTTTTCCTCTACCCCCCCCGCATCTCATCAGCAAGTGCGAGGCTGGAAAGACAGCGAAAGCTGCACAGTCTGTGAGAATGCTCCATTGTTTACGTTGCTGCCGTCATTGTGAAGAAGTACTGCATTGAACCGATTATCATCATCAGATCTCTTGGTTGGTTAATTTCAAATGTTGCTAGATGGAGGAGGAGTTGGTGTTTACAGACAAGAAAACAATTTGATTATTCGAGTGAGAAAATTGAAACAGAATCTGATGGAATGGCAATTAGCAATCAATAATGAGGAACTTAAATCAACAGACGGAGATATTTGTGTTGATGCTTGAGACTCAAGCCTAGATACAGGATGTCCCAAAAGTGAGACCCATTTTGTCCTCAAAACAATTTTATTGATGCAGTAAGCTAATTACAGATCTAATAAACATTGGCATATGTAATGTGAATTTCAAGTAAGGTTCAAATAGTGCACAGAAATAAAATCTTTATTACAAAGATAGTTTTTCTATATGTATATGTTACCATAACACAACAAAAATAGCACATCATAGACAGAGTATTTTTTGCCCCACATCTTCAGGATACTCTAACTTGGAGAATAAAACAAATCTGGATGATTTTCAAGGTTCCCCCTTTAGTTGGTGGATTCAGTTTACTAACAATTATATGGAACCTGACGCCCATTTTGTGTTCAGTCATCTAAATGGAACATTCTCTCTTCGTTGAAAATTTCTATGACATCATCAGAGGACATTTTGTTCTGATCACACTTTCTTTTTGATTTTTTTGTTCTGATAACTATATCTTTGGAAGTTAATTTTTTTTACCTGAACTCATATTCTAAAAACACATTCTTTTGAAAGGTAATTTTTCACCTGACCTTATATTCTGACCACACTTTTTTTCTGTATTGGTTTCTATCGGACCTTATCTTTTGGGGAGTTGTTTTTTTCACTTGGCCTTATATATTCGGATAACACTTTTTGGGATTAAAAAAACTTTTTCATCTTTTTTTATTTTTTAGAGATTTTTAGAAAAAATTATAATCAAAAATTTTTTTCTCAGATTTTTCGATTTAAGTTATTCTATTTTTTTACCTGACTTCATGTTTTGTGAGGGAAACTTTTATTTTCCCTTTTTGGGGAAGAATACTAATTATAGTTGTTTTTAATTAATCAGTCGTGAATAATTATAACATTTATTTGATATATACAAAGTGACTTGACATCAAACTTAATGGCCAGCAAAGGCTACCTCCTACTGAGTAGGCTTGAGATATAAATATATGTGTATGGAAGTAAGTTCTATGTTTCAAGTTTATACAATTAGAATATTTTACTTTCTAATACATGTGAATGCATCTTATTTATGTATTAATCTCTGTTGATTGCATATGGAATGGTAATTCTCCCAAGAACAGGGGTGACCAAAGTTGTCAATATCAACCCCTAGGGGTGGATGGAACTATTTGAGGGGTTGATAAATGCCTGGGGTTCAAAAAAATGTTAATTAAACACTGACTATTGAACTTCTGGGGTCAAAAGCTGACATCAGCCAGTTTTCAGCTGGTTCTTATTGAAGACCCCACCCACCGATGGGGGTTTGGGGAGGGGTAGTTACAGCTGGATACGATTTGTACCAGGTCAACCCCCACCCCCTCGGGGGAGACAAACATATGACTTACTTTTTAAAACAGTGACTCACTGCTGGTTACTAACAGTTGGCTGGATAATTTTCGAGTGTAAAAAACATGAAAAATATCTGTTTAAATCTTTTTTTTTTTTTTTCAAATTTGGCCTAAAAATGTGTGCTGGGTACATTGAAACTTATGTGATTATAGTTTTATTTTTTGTTCAGGATGTGTAGTTCTCAAGTTATAAAGAGTACAATCCTACATATGTACATCCATTACAACTTCATATGCATGTGGATTAGTTTTTGTATTGTTATTTTATATTCTGTTTACTGAGACATAGTTGTTGAGATAACAGCCCTGCGAAAAGAGATGACCAGAAGTTGCCACTTCAGTATCTCAGAACACGCTGGAAAGTTGAGTGTGGTTTACAGTTTCCCTCATTAATGCCCCTGGAAACGACTCGTCTACTTAATCATTATTTATAAGAAACCGTCAACCGAAACTGTCTAGTTGGTCTGTCTATGTATGTAGGTACCATGTGAGAAGGCCACACTAATGGAGTTAGAGGGCTGAAAATTTCAGCATTTACTCAATATTATTTGTTTTGTTTTTTTAAATACCTTCTGAAAATGATTTTAGGGAGGTATTCAATTAACAAAATAATTTTATGCTAAATTGGTTCCTTATTTTGTGTCTGGCAGTGTTTATGCTTGTTCTTTTAAAAATTTAGCCTTTTTTATGATCCTCACCCAACATAAGGCAAGAGACAAACCAGACCTGTGCATTTTTTAAAAAAACCTATGGGGGTGGGGGGCAGGGTTGCCAAATTTGATATTTTGGGCATTTTTGGTACGTTTGGTAACAAGCCAAAAATATTTGGTACGTTATTCATCTTTAAATAAACTCCACATTTTATCATTCAATCCTGGTAAATCTCTCAATTTTTGTTTGGTCAAAATTCTACTGTGTTATTGGTGTGTACCAGTGAAGTAATAGTAAATGACTGAAGAGTTTATCAGTGAGAGTATGAAGCAGCAAGTTGGTTGTGACTTATTCTTCACTAGTTTGATTGGTTTAATGGCTTCATTTTTCACAAAGTTAATTGGTTGGTTGGTTGGTTGGTTTAATGGCCTTATTCTCCATAAAGTTGGTTGGTTGGTTTAATGGCCTTATTCTCCGCAAGGTTAGTTTAATGGCTTTATTCTCCGCAAGGTTAGTTTAATGGCCTTATTCTCCACTAGGTTGGTTGGTTTAATGGCCTTATTCTTCACAAAGTTGGTTGGTTGGGTTAATGGCATATCAACCCTTGATGGGTTATTCAATGCTGAATTCAATTGTGAACTAAGGAGTTTGTATGTTTTGAGATTTTTTTTTTTTTACAAAAAAATGAAATTAGGAATATAGTTTGTTTGTTTTGTGGGGGGCAGGGATTGAATAAAGTTTGATCAAGTTCCTTTCTTTTGACCTTTCTGACTTAGTTGGATTTATGGGGAATTGAATTCCCACCAGCATAGCTCTCCAGATCATTAGACTATACGAGCCACTCCACCAGGCTGAGGTACTTATTCGCTAGGAGTCTATAGTAATAAACAAGAGTTTGTGTGTTGACACATGAAATAAATCTCCTCTTTCCATCTTTGATTTTAAGACAATGTTATAGCCAGTTCATTCCAGGGCCTTCTTTAGGTGCAATATGTAATATAGATAGGGAAATAACGTCTCTTTTTCCAGTGGTGCATATCAAAAGACATTATCAAACAGAAATTTCAACATTAACAGCATATTACATGTAACATGTTATACATGAAAAAGGCTAGATTGGCTGAAAAGGTCATGTCAACATCAAAGATGGGAAGTAAAAATCTGATTGTTTGAACAGAAGTTGGGTTGTTAATGTCTCCTTTCAGAGTAATTGACAGTTAGAAATGAATTGATAACAAAGAAAAGAGCATCTCTTTCAGTAATTTTTTTTATGTGTGTCTTTGCAGGCTGAACAGGTTATGTTCACGGTTCGAGATTTGTTTGAAGTAAAGAAGAAAGAATTGGAAGAAGCTGCTGCAAGAGAAGCTGCTAAGAACGCTGAAGCTCAGGTACTTCACTTTGTTCTCTTTTAAATATTCACTAGTCTATGACCTAACACTTTACTGATGTTTATCATGAGTTTATAAGAGGCTTGGTTGATGGCTTCAACTGATACTATAGGAGTGACACGTGGTTGGAGGGGAGAAAAGAATGTTAAGTAGTTCAATTACATGGTAGCAAGGGAGAGGGGAGAAAAGAATGTTAGGTAGTTTGATAAGAGGTTAGCAAGGGAGAGGGACTGATAGCTGCTTTTTTTTTTTTAGAAACTTGTTTTATGGTGAGTGTCACTTTCTAATTGATTAAGTCTAAAAAGTATAGAAAATGTCAATTATTCCTTTCAAACTTTGTTTTTGTCGACTGGACAGCGATTATAAATTTTCTTATATCCTATTGGACCATGGCTACATATGATCATCACTGCCCTGGTCACAAAAGCAAAGTTTGAGGCAAATAATTGCCATTTTCCATACTTCTTGCATGTGAGCAATCAGAAAATAACTCTTTCTACCCAGGAATGAAAATTGTGCTGCATAGTGTAATTTTTCTGCATCCCGATTGGACACAAGGTTGAATTCTTTACTGTGAATTTTTTTTTTTTAATAAGTACCTAAGGCACTTCGGGCAAATTGCAAGGATCAGAGAATATCCTGATCTTCAACTTTTAAGTATAATTATAACGCTACTCATAACTTACAATTTTTTACTACTTTCTACTGTCTCTATATCAGATACATATTCTGATTGGTTTTCATTATTTTATCAAAACCTTGAATTAGTGTTTTTAATACTCCATGAATTCTCTCCCCTTTTTTATGAATTGGTGAACTGAATTGATTTGTCTCTTCAAGTGTTTTTAATTATTACCTGGGGATTGAAATTTTAGAATTTTCATTCTTTTAAAACATATTTTTTAAAAAGCCAGATGAAATTTTTTTTTTTCAAATTTTGCAACATTGTTTTAAAAATCAAGCCCCAAGAGAATATAAATCCAATGTATGCAAAAGTTGTCAGTATTATCCCTCGTGGTTGGAAAAGCAGTTGATTAAAATGTGGTTCAAGTATTGTCAATTATTAATTATTCGACTCGTATTCCTGGTATATAAGGCGGATATTCTATTTAAGAATTTATTCAAATATTACACTGTGTCTAATGCACAAGTATTATGTTAATGGAAAGGAAGATGGTGTCTATCAAAGCTTGATAAGACTAGTTAACTTGTCTTGACAGTTTTCATGGTCTGCAGTGTTCCAGACCATTCTAAGTCCTTGATCTTGAAATCTGCATTTATCTAATTTGGAAACCTTTCTCAACATATGCTTGCTTGCACTTACTGTAATGAATCATAAGCTTCAGTGATCCATTGTTTTGCTGCTCTTTTTCTAAACATCAAGCGTGAAAAGTAAACAATTCTGAATGTGCATTTGATATTCAGTCATGATCTTCACCAAATAAAACCCAAGTAAAACTTCAAAGATGCTTGAAGTTTTTTTTAATGATGTGCAAAAGACAGCACTGAAAATTTACATCAACTGAATACAGGTTGCTCTATTTTTATGCTGGAGATGCGTTCTCAAAGGACGCGACTTGAAAAAAAACAATCCATGCGTTCTGGATATCCAAATATTTGTGAACAAACCCTGCTTATAATCACTGTTGAAAATCGCTATTAAATCACAAAATATCCCTTGGAGTTTCTAAATAACACTCCCTACTAGTATGTGAATAACCGTTTCACTAGTTATTATGTATGGATTGTTATGATATAACGGTTATCATTTCAAAACAAAGGATTATGAAGTGTAAACAAAAAGATTGTGTTCTTAAATGCTCTTCTTATTTTTGTACTGGTTGTTTGGAATTGTACCGTTGGTGCCACCAGCATTGAAAATAACAACTACAACCACATTCACAAGATCTTTTTTATGTTTTAAGAAGAATTTATGGGCAAATTTCAGACTAGAATTATTGTAAATCGCCATAAATCAAACTGGTGTATAAACATAGCAGCCTGCACTTCCTTAATCCCTGAATTTTTCAGTTTCTCATCGTTTTCATGGTTTGATTTTTTATTCTTAGATCAATCTTTTTCTTCTCTTGCAGGCTTCCAAAGATGGTGCTAGTGTAGCAAACGAGGGTGCGAAGGCCAAGGGAAAAGCAGAAGACGACCACGTCTACTCAGTAAGAAATGGCTCTACTGTTGCATCCTAATATTTTTCGCCAAGAACTTTTTTTCTACTTTCATTTCTTCCTTCATTTGATATCATCATTTTTTCTTTTCTTTGGCATTTTGGTTCTGTCATGAAGTTAAATTAGTGTTTAGTTAAAATAGGTTGCATGTGTAATTTGATGATGAAATGTATCGGCAAAATTGAAATGATCAGCTCTAGTAATAATAGAGAAATAGATCTGCATGAACCGAAACTTGTGAACACTTATACAAAGGTGTGACTGATGTACAATGATATTAGTATATATCAGCATGTATGACCATTTATTGCATATTTTTGTATGTGTTTAATGTGCATGCTCTCGTACACACAGTCATCTGTACCAGTGAGGCTACTGAATACCAAAAGACTTCTACACTGTAGATTTAGAATGTTCCATTAATTCTGCTTTTAATTTCTCTTAAAAGCTAATCACTCTACAAATTCCTTATACAGTACTGTCAAAATTATTGTGCATTTAAAAGAAAAATGGCTTAATTCATCTTCAAACCTTATTTAAAATACAAGGATATAAACAATAATACACATTCTTATCAGGGGTGTATATTCTAGGTGTGCACACCTACCAAAAAATTAAAGTTAAAAAAAGAGTTTCAATGTTAGAAAAAAAATTAGGGCTAATCTCGAAAAAGATCAGGTAAAATTTAAAGTTTAAAAGGAGAAATATAATGTTAAAAAGGGGGTAGGTGTAAATCTTGGAAAAAGGGGACTAATGTTGAAAATGGGGTAATGTTGATAAGAGAAGCTAATGTTCAAAAATGGGGAGCAAATGTTAGAAAAACAGGGGTAAAGTCTACGGGTGGTGGTAGGGGATCAATGTTGTAGAGTGAAAACAGTCCATCCTTCGATTTTAACCCTCGGAAAGTGAAAAAGAACGTTCTTCTCAATTTTGACAACTCAAAATGAAAACATGAATTCACTCTTGATTTTGACTATAAAAGTGGGAAAAAAGTTCCCCTAACAATGACAACCCATAAAAATAAAAAATAATTTCCCCATTGAATATCATTTGAAAGTGAGAAAAAATTCCTCTTCAATTTTGACTTCTGAAATAGAAAAAAATTTTCCCCTCGATTCCCCCAGACATTTACCCATGATAGTGAAAGAAAAAAATTACCTCCTTACTTAAGCTTCTAAAAGTTGAAAAAAAACAAATTTTCCAACTTGATTTAAACCAATAAATGAAAAACATTTCCTCTTGAAATTTAACTCTTAAAATTGGAAAAGAGTTCCCATTTGGTTTTGAACCCTAAAAATGAAAAAAAGATTCTCTCTTGATTTTGACCTCTAAAAGTGATCTAAAAAATCTGCATAACCTCCAATCTCTAGTTTTTGTTTTTTTTGAGAAATGATTTATCAATGAAGTAAAGTATAATTAAAGCATAAATTGTACAGTGATATTTTAACAGTACTACATCAAAACAGCACTATTCAAGATGTTCCTGTACAAACAATAAACAGCACTATATGAGGTATGTTGAAAAATATCTTGGCTTCTTTAATGAAGAACGTAACCTACTAGAATTGGTTTGAATAAAAGAATAAGAAATGCTCTTTTATCAAGTCATTCAAAAGTAAGAGATCATTTTAACATAATGTAATATCATGCGACCCCACCCCACCTAATTGACCCCCACTCCCATAAACATATATTGGGGGGCTGGTTTTTAAAAGTTAATTAGCTAAAAACTTTACCTGGGGACAAATCCAACATTAAGTGAGATTTGTCTGTAGAAATGCAATAATTGAACTACTATAAAGCTTTTGCCCCGACCCCCTTCTTTTGGAGCCCGGTGAGTGATTTGAAATAGCTCCCCCACCTATCCCATCAACTACTCATCTTTAATTGTAGGTTCAGCACAGAAGCACACCTTAACCACCATACGCAACTAGTTCTTATACATTTTGGACCCTACATTCATTCTAATATTCTGTACAAGGAGAATTTAAAACCATTGGTGACTCAAGTTGATCTCAAGCAAACTTAACTTCATCTTACCCTAGGATGGCGACTAACATTAGATTAACTCTCTTCTACTAAGTGTCCATTTGACCTCGTGTATAGTAACAGGTCTCAAATCAAACATGTTACTCTTGTAACTGTGATTATCGTGCATGCTTGTCCAATATTGTCAACATGGAATCTGGTAGAGATTTCAACCCAAGGAAAAGTTGCCAAGTGGAAGTTCATCTGAATCATACCTCTTAGAGTTGTAATGAAATTGCAAAAAAAGTGTGAATATCAAGAAGTGTATCCAACATAAAGGCAAAACTGGAAAATGATGAAAATTTGTCTCCTCAGTGTGTCTATGCAATGCCTGTGGTGTGCTGTGGAGAATAGACAGAATACTAAAATAAAAGCAAAATCCCAAATACATGAAAACATCCATTACTGTTTACATCTTTGTAGTTTGAGTAGGGTTTATAAATGGAAGAAGTCAATTTTGAAAAAGTGCGTCATAATTTTGACAGTACTGATATATATATATGTATAGACTTTTTTTGTCTCATCTTGGTTGTTATTCTTTTTAACATAACATTTCGGCCGTTGTACCCTACAGCCTACTCTAGGTGGGTGTCGTAAGTGGTGATGGGTTAATGATAAGAAGGGAGCCCCCGCTGAAAATGTTAGAGCAGAATATCTTCATTCTGTCATCTATGCTTAGGTAGGGACTTTCATTGAGATACCCACCTGAAAAAGGCTGTAGGGTTCATGGCTGAAAGGTTGTGTTGAAAAAAAACTAATATGGGGACAACAGTCTGAAAGAAATCTATGTTTATCGATGATCCCTCATCCGCAAAATCCAGACGGAAAAGATTCAAACTATTTCAAAGGCACATGCTAACACTTTCTTCTTCAATATTTTGTGTTCTTTGTGGCATTTTGTGCATTCTTCTTTTAACATATTTTTTTCTTGTCTTGATATCTTCTCTTTTGCTTGTAAAGTCCATTTTTTTTCTCTTGTTTTCTAACTATGTTTCCCTGATGGATTTTTTTTTCTTTTTTTTTTTCTGACTTCATTCACTGTTTAAATTGAGAACATATGTAACATATTCCATAAAATCTAATTGGTTTCTACTAAACTCCGAGATCAACTAATTCTATTATTTCTCAACCCCATATTGCAGATTTGAGCCAAACTGGATAGGTTTTTGATGCTTCAGCTCTTGTACACTCAAGCCTTCTTCAGTTGTCTGTTTTAGTTGATAGCCATCTGGGTATTTTGAACAGAACCTTTCATTCAACCCACAGGGCCAGATTGTTTTTATTTCATTGTCCATGTTAGGAGTCATCTTGTATCAGTTAATTTGTCCCTGTGATGTCACCTGTCTGCCTCTTCTTCTGAAAAAGTCATATACTCCTCTTCAGTGGAAGAGGCAGACAATAAACCACACGGACAAATTACCTTGGAAGAATCATCCAAAATGAGATATCCTCTGACATGGATAGCAGAACAACCTGTGCCTGTGAATTGAATAAAAGGTTCAGTTTGAAATTCCCACAAAGTAATCAACTATGACAGGTACCTGAAGATTGCCGGACGTTATAATGACTGGAACACTGTTACTATGACAACCAAAATGACACCAGTCTGATTGAAAAACGTTGTACTATGATGATAGTTCCTCATCTTCGAAATTCAGACGGAAATTGTTACATATGATCTCAGATCTTTTGCATTTTGTTATTTCTTTGTTTTCTTGCATTTTTGTCTTGCTGTATTGAACCTGCCCTACCGTTCCCAACTCAGCTAATCTATTCCGGGTAAGCATTTTCTTTCCACCTTGGCTGACAGATTGCCATGCCAGAAATGCCACGACAAAAACCATTCCACAATGACCAACATAGAACTCCAGACTGACCGACTGGCTGGCTGGACGATCAAGCAGACAACTTAACCACCATGTTTTTCACCTCTCCTTACCATTGCCCCACCCTGCAGAAATTAACTGTCTTCTAATCTGAACCCTTTATTTCTTTGCCATGGTTGCCAGGTTCCGTCCAACAATAAACCTGTTGAGAAGATGGCGACACAAAATCTGTTGGACCTTGAAACAGATTTATTGACAATACAGCAGGTAGGAGGCTAGACCTTGTGCATTTTGAAACCCATGGCCTTTTTTGACCACTGATGATACAAACTGACTGCATACTTTTGGAACTGGAGTGGCCACAGCAAAACTTCACTTGTCATTCTTTAATTCTATGAGATTTCAAGCTCAACAGTCATCTTTTCACCAGCTTGCTCTTGGCAAGTGTTTACTAACAGAATTAGAAGAGAAAGTTGGTAGATTTCTCAAAGTCTTGTTAACATTTGTACATCTGATATCAAGAATGCTATTACGGTCAGATCAGAAGACTGACCTAAAATGTAGATCTGCAAAATTGGCATCTCGTAGATAGATTCAGGTAACACAACTCTATTCATTATTAATTTTTATGACTGCTATTCATTTTAATCTTAATTTTTTGTTACTTTTTATTGCAACTTCACACAAGCCAGCTTCCTTCAGCTGTGATTAAACAGTGTTGATCAGAAATTTAAGAAAAAATTTCAATTGAGACTTGAACTCATATTCCACACGAGTTTCACCCAAAGTTTTTATATAGATCCACACTGGTTACTCACCACTGTGAGAAGCCAACCTGTGTGAAGTTATGATGAGAAGCAACTAAAAATTTAGATGAAGGTAAGTAGTAGTCATAAAAACTATTAAATGCAGATTTATAATACTTCAGCTAAAAGAATATCCTAATGTTATAAATTATAAAATGTACAACTATGTTCATTCCTTTCAAATGAAGTTCATTCAACACATAGCTTTTTAGTTGTTCAATGCAAAAGAATTTAATCTGTTCGTTGCCGCAGACAAGATAACTAGTTTCAACAAGTTGCTAATCCAGTGATATGGACAAGATAACTTTACTTATAATAGTGTGTTATTCTTTCACCAGATGGCGGTAGCATCTTGTGCAAACAAAATGAATTTGCATATTTTCCTTGGTGATATGGCAAGTAGTGAATGGAGACTTTCTATTTTCATCAATAATTTCTGAGAATAACCCAGCACTGGAGTCCCAATGTTGAAAAATGTACTTGGCTGTGAACAGGTTAATCATTCTCTGTAATTTGGCACATAAAATTGAAAGCTTTTGAGGGTTATTCTCATGTAAGAACAAAATACTTGCACATAGTCTTTAAATAATCTCAGAATCTGAAGTACAAAATTTTATGTACAGTGAATTGTTAATTTTCACAGCTTTGTTCAATACAGTCCCTGTTCAGCTTGTATTTTCTAACAAATTAGAATTATATGTGCACTTGAAATTTGGTCTGATACAGTATTATGAAAGTGCTAGAGAAATGTATCTTAGTATCTGTCTTCTCATAGACCCTGTGTGTGAAATCCCCGACATAGGCCTAAGCATGATTTTAAATAATTTTCCTTGTTTTTTTTCTTGTTGCATTTTTATTTGATGTTTCTTGTCACTACTTCTACTACTACTACTACTATTACTACTACTACAATAATAATAATAATAATAATAATAGTAATAATAATAATAATAATAATAATAATAATAATAATAACAACATAATAATGTTGAAAATATAAATAAGCATGCATTTTGTCTCTAACAGATTCTTTCAATATTTTTTTTGTTCTGTTCAAAAAGATATTCTTCAAGATTTTTAACCCTTTCAAGACTAACCTATTACAAACCTGAATTAAAATGTCTCAGTAGATTTCTAAGATCTTTTTTTTAATAGATTTTTACAGATAAAAAGCCTAAATTGTAGTTAATCAAATAAAACTAAAAAGTTGCCAAAAATTATCGATAAAATCTCTCTTGCTAATGGCTCGAAAATTTTGAAGATAAAAATCAACATTTATTCTTAGTTCAGCTCTACTGAGTAGCAGCAATAGAAGTGGTTAGTTTGTTGTTATATTGAATCAGTGTTTGCAAACAGCTAACTAAAATACATCATGATGACATTGATTCGGTTACATATCCTAACATTGGCATCATTATTAATAGGATAGGAAGGATGCCTGCCTTCTTCCTATGTAAAAGTTAGATTAGCTCACACGTCCTACTTTATATTGTGTTGTGTTGAAACCTTGACTGGATTGTTTCTTTGCCGGCTTAATTTGAAGGTTTCTTGAATTCTTAAAGACCTATTTCCTTTTTACATGTGTGAGTGACACTATAAAAATGATGGAAATCGATTGGTGAAGTAGTGAGCTATAAAAGCTGATAGGTATTGATGGTATATATATATATATATATATATATATATATATGCAAACATATATACAATATGCATACATCATTTTAGTCGAGAGACATTGTAGCATGGATGAAAAGTTCTATTCAAGAGTAAGATAGAATAGTGAAGACCACCAGTATTTCCCCCATTTCATTGTGGCTTTGTGCCAGACTCTTATATCAAGTGTAAATAAGTAATTAAAAACAAAATAGTATACTCACATTATGGCTTGTCTTGGCGAACGAAGGTGTTTCACGTCTACTGCAGAACCACTGATGATGCAAGTTCTGCGAGAGGAGCTACAAGGAGGCCTGAAAACAGAACCTTTCCTCAGCTATGGTTCCACAGTTTTCTTTAGAAAGCAATGACCCTACAAATATATATATATATATATATATATATATATATATATATATATATAATATTGAGAAATGGATACGTAATCCAACAGAATATCGATGACTTCATTACTTTTGAAAGTCTATTGAAATACCCTCTTGTTGTTACACGGAAAAATGATCACACTTGATACGATAAACAATCAAAGAAAATGGGGCTGCTGCAGGAATCGAACCTGCAACCGATAAGGTAGCCTCTTACCTTGAAGCTGCTACACTATCAGTTGCAGGTTTGATTCCTGTGGTAGCCCCATTTTCCTTAATTGTTTATTCTATTTATGTTGTCTTGGCTAAACAATGTATTCAACTAGTAATAACGGGAGATCATTTCAAACAGTGTTTCTGTGTAATATAACAATTTATAATCATTCTGTAGGATCAAATATCCATCTTTTAATAGCATGTACATGTACATATATATATATATATATATATATATATATATATATATATATATATATATATATATATATATATATATATATCCATCTTTTAATAGTATGTACATATATATATATATATATATACATATATATATGTGTATGCATATATATATGTATATATATATATAATATAATGTATATGTATATATATATATAATGTATATGTATATATATATATATAATGTATATATATATATAAAATGTATATGTATATATATATATAATGTATATGTATATATATATATAATGTATATGTATATATATATATGTATATGTATATATATATATGTATATGTATATATATATATAATATATATGTATATATATATAATATATATATGTAATAATATATATATATAATATATATATATATATATACATATATATAATATACAATATATATATATAATATATATATATGTATACATATATATCATATATACATATGATATATATATATATATAATATATATGTATATAATAATATATATATATATAATATATATGTATATAATAATATATATATGTATATAATAATGTATATATATATATATATATATAATAATAATATATATATATATATATATAATATATATATATATATATATATATGTATATATATATATATATATATATATGATATATAATATAATATAATATATATATATACATATATATAATATATAATATAATATAATATATATATATACATATATATAATATATAATATAATATAATATATATATATACATATATATAATATACAATATATATATAATATACATACATATATATCATATATACATATATAATATATATATATATATAATATATATGTATATATATATATATAATATATATGTATATATATATATAATGTATATGTATAGTTATATATATATGTATACGTATAGTTATATATATATGTATACGTATATATATATGATATATATATGTATACGTATATATACATAATTTATATGTATATATATAATGTATATGTATATATATGTATATGTATATGTATATATATGTATAGATATGTATATGTATATATATGTATATGTATATATATGTATATGTATTTGTATGTATATGTATATATATGTATATATATATGTGTGTGTGTGTGTGTGTGTATATATATATATATATATATATCCATTCCCACACAAGCATACAGTGTATTTGAATGCAGGTGTTTAGGTTCATCAATATACAAATATGTATACATTTATATTTTGACATTTTTCAAACATATTTTACTAAAAATTTAAAAAAAAAAAAAATAGTCAATGCAAATATGCTGGGCCTGTGCAAGTGTTTTCTGCACCCTAGGCTAGACTTGAAATTTACACCCCAGCTTGTATTATACCGACTATTCTTTTTAGTTTGATGTGACCATGACACTTTTTGTACTCGAGGTGACCGCCTATGTTTGCCTAATGAATGAGCTGGCCCAGCATATATGTGCATCATATGTATATATATATCTTTCAATGCAGGATGTTTAACATATTGATACATTTCTGATTTATTGTTTATTTATTAATTCATTTATTTCTTCTCTTGCTTATTCCCCCTCTGATTTTCAGGGCATGGATTCAATTGGAACTGCCTTGGCTCACTCCGATTCGAGTAGCCCCTTTGGAGCCGCAGCAGCACAGGACCACGCTGATCCTTGGAACGTCAAGAACCAACCTGGATCGGCCAGCCAGACCCCTAGCCCACTCCTGCAGCCACCTCCTCCAGTTGTTCGCTCTAACTCTGCGGGCATTAGGGTACCTTCCGGTGGTGCTTTCCCTATGCCCGTGGTGGGCCAGCAGTCTCCGGTTGGCTCTATAAGCCCTCAAGTGGCCGCAGCAGCTTTTCCTATGCCAGTATCCAGTGCCTTTCCTCCAATGGCTTCTCCTGGAGCCGCTATGCCTTCTGGAATGTTCCCCATGTCATCCGCAGCAGCTGCTGCTGCTGCATCGCCCCCTTTCGCTTCCGCAGTTGTTGGTAATCAGATCATCATGCAATCGCTGCCCAAGGTTCGTGCCGGGTTCATTTTCAAGTTCAACGTGAAGTGAGCGCTAAAAGTATCCGATCTGATCCGATACATTTCAAAATGTTTATTTTAACAGACTCATAAAAATTTTACAGAATTTGAACCAAAGGTTGTTTCAATTTTTTTTGATTTTTATGATTCGTAATTTGTAATCCTTGGATGATATTCTATTTATTTTAAAGCTGTCTAAGGGTGTTGAAATGAACTTTTCAAAATGTATCAGATACTTCTTGCACTCAGTGTAATTGGCTGGTTTTTCATGTTGTTTTTTTTGTTTTTTTGCTTCTTTCTATATTTTATTAATTTTCCATAAAATGACACACACACGTACTTGCATGTATGTCACAGAGGTAAGTCTTATGTTAGTTTTTCCAAGCATTGGAGGTCAGAAAAAAAAGTAACTCCCTACCAAAAACCTAACTTTATAACATCTTTTGCCTTAAAAAAAAATATACATCCTTCCATAAACATTTTTGAACACTTAAGATCAATGGTCCCCAACCACCGGGTCACAAAGCATGTGCTACAGGGCAGTGGGGAAACGATATGATTTGATGATATTTCTTTGTAAAATGAAATCAAACTAATTTCCATGGATCTTGATATTAAATTCGTTAGATGAACCCTTTCAAAAATGAAATCGAAGTTATAAACCACTTATGACCGACTTATAATTGATTTATTACCAATGTTCCGGTCGTGATTGAACACCACCACCCCTCCATCTCTGTCTGCTGGTTCGCAAGAATAATGTTAATATTACACCAGTACACAGTACAAACAAGGTTGGAGAGGGACCCGTGCTTTAGATGAACAATCAACAATACGTAATGTTTTTATAGCTAGTCTTCATAGTCACAATTATAATACATACTAGGTTTGTTTAATCTGATGATTTTATATTGGAGACTTTTTTTGTTTGTCCTTATTCATTTGTAAAGGAAAGTTTCACTTGAAAATAAAAAAAGAAGCAATATTACATTTTTAGCTACTGATAAGAATACAATTTCACAAGAGTCTGGATTAGTTGAATTGAATCTGTCATTTGAGCCAGAGAGCCAACGACAGCCAAAAGTGTAGAAATTCTATATCCTTTCTTTGTGAGAAAGAATCAATTGTGTTTCTGTTAGATCTGCCAGAAGAAATTTCTAAGCAATCTGGTTTTGAATTATGGAAACAAAAATCTTTCTGTGTATGCCAAGCTACAAGACAAATGGTTTACAAGGTTATTCAGAGGACCAGCACTCATTACAACACATTCAAGCCCCATAATGTCAATATTGAGCTTCAGCAGAGCTCCCCTAGTCATAATACCAGCACACTGGATGTAAAGTAATATCTGCATAGTTTTAAAAAAAAAAAAGATATCTATCTTATATACTGACATATGTGGCAGGTATTCATTTCCCCTAATTTGTAGAAATGATGGAAAAATGTATAACAATAAAAAAGTGATGGTTAGAAAAAAAACAAAAACTGTTGATTTCTACATGCGATTTCCAAACCATACTAAGCTGTGGCATGAAACCACAGTGTAGGAAATGGTGGTCAGTAGGAGGATTATGTCCCAAGTGGGGAGTGCTTCAAAATTTTTTTGGGGGGGAGGGGAAGGGGTCAGGAATGAAAATTCCTACTCAAACATTGATCTTTGACACTAGTGGGAAATATGCACCTATCTCAGCCACAAAGCCCTATTACTAAGGTATGCAAGAAATATCTCAGAAACAACTTCAAAGCAAGTTGATCATGTCTTGTAGATGGTATGGTTTTTTTAATATTTTCAGTACTTTCTATAAAGATAGTTGTAGATGTAGCGTTCGTAGGTCACAACTGCTAAATACTAAGATTTTAATGTGAGCCCTCTCTATATCCCTGATGTTACTATATGACCCAGTTTCCTGAGTGGTCTCAAGATAATTTATGAAGATTACAAATATGTTTGCAATTATTTTTGGCAATCCATTACATTCATGTGATATTTCTTATTTAAAAACAAAACAAAACAGATAGCACAATAGAAAGTATAATGATAAAAAAACAAAACGGTAGCATTGAAAGTGTTAAAATCCTGATACTAAGTTATGTTTCTTTAATTAAGGAGCAAGAGAGAGATATCTCTAGATTTTGTTCTGTTTCAGGTGCCTGTCAGTCCAAGCTGTGCTCTTCCAGTTGTAACAGATCCTTTTGGCGATAACCTTTTCTCCTCCAGTACGTCAACCCAGGCTTCCATTCTGACTGCACCGATGTCCACCTCTCAGCCATTCCACGTACAACCCACCATTCAACCTGCTTTTGCCGTGTTTCCAACACAGTCGGGGACATCCCAAACTTTTCAGTCAAGCTCCCCGTCTGGAGGCTTCTTTGGAAGCAACAACGGCAAAAGCCCCGACAAGTTTGATGCATTTACTGCTGAAAACACTTTTACGAGCTTCGGTGCAGGTGGCTTCAGTTCCAGCTTGGTGCAGCAGCAACATCAGACGTTACCGAATTCTCTCCCACTTCAAGAACAGGTTTTAACCAGCCCGGGTGTATTCAGCTCACCGACTGCTGCTGCTGGTACTGCTCTGAGCGGTTCTCCTGGTTCCACTACTCCAGAGAATCCCCCTGTTGCACCTCCTACCACTCGTCCGTCGCAAGATGTGAACCTGTTTGTTGATCTCTGTGATTTCGGAAGTAAACAGCCCCACAAAAAACCTGCTGAACTTTTTCCTCGCTTGGAGCCTCCCGTAAAGAAACTAAGTGAACTCCAACAGGAGAGAGAAAAACAGAGAGAACAACAAAATGGTTCGGCACTAACCGTGGGAACCCCGTCACCGTTGCCAAATGACGTCTTCTCCGTGACTCCATTCCAGGCAAGTGATGCTTCAATTCCTTCAGCTGGCCCATCCGATGATCTGCTTTGCGATCCGAAACAGCTCCCAGAACCTTCCGGATCTCCCCTGCTATCAGCAGACCCCGCTTTCTTCCCGGAAAAGCCTAGACATCGTTCTTCCTTGTCGTCGGGCATATTCAGTTTCAGTGGAAACCACTCGACTGAGGTGACTTACGCAGTCACCACCCCCGAGCCATCAGAGATCGAATTCAACCATCCTGCTCCATCCCACCCTCCACCTCCTCTGCCACCATCCATTGCCATGGCTACTAGCCCAGATCCTGAAGCCAGCCCACTTTCTTCTTCCTCTACACCAGACCAAAAAGCCGCTACTCCGTCAGATGACGAGGAGGACTTCAACTTGCCGGCTCCTGCTGTGCCTCCTCCACCTCTGCCATCAGAGACAATCCTCAATTTGGCATCGCAGGCACCAGCCCCTCCCCCAAGGCCTCGGCCGTCTGAAATTTCTAAACTTCCAAAACCCCCCCAACCAAAGCCACGTCGGAATTTGTCATCAAGCTCGAGCCTCCAGAGTATGGGCAAGTCTAATTCGCCCGTGCCATCGACTATCTCTCAGGATGGCATGACACAGGCGGACAGTGGCCTTGCTGGTAGTTCTGTCTTCTCTCCTTCTTCACCTGCGTCTGACATTTCTAATTTGAGCCACTCTTCTGCGTGGGCTGATAGCACCAAATTCGACAGCATGTTTCAAGCCTCGTCTATTTCTCCTGGTCTCAGTTTAGACAACCACACGGCTAACAACAACTCCCCGCAGCCATGGTCGACATTCACAGAAAACGAAAACTCCTATTCACCTAGCAGCATTCGGAGTTTATCCAGTGGCCGAGATTTCTTCCCTACGACCTCCGCAGCTACACGTGCAAGCAGTGTGAGTTCTTGGCCGGACAACAATCCATTTGTCGTTAAGACAATCCAAAGCCCTTCTTTGACGAATACAGTGTCTCCCTCACCTAAAAGCACTACTATAGATTTTGCTGGTGCTTTCCCTGCTTTCAACACTAAGTCTGACCCTTTCGCCCCGACTTCGAGTAAGACAAGTTCAGACCTTACTGAATCTTCTCCTATAGACCCTTTCACAACTACTACTTCATCTATCACTAGTTCAAGTAGCGATCCTGTTCAAGCTCATGATCCTTTCGTGGTTCCTACACCCCTCAAACAAAAGGAAGACAAAATTGAAAACGACCCGTTCGCTGTGCCCTCCCTCGCTAAGTCTCGTTCGAGCTCTGTTCCTCCTGATGATCCATTTGTTGTCCCTTCCCAAATTCCGAAATTGCCGCTTAGCAAAACGCCATCAGAACTTTTTGTTCCGCCTCCCACAACCACCCTCACGTCTGAGGCCAATCAGGCAGTGGACCCTTTTATGATTCCCAGCAGTACACCGCTACCATCAGACAATATGAAAACTGACCCTTTTGCAATCCCTACACAAACAAAACAGGAGGTTGACAAGGCACAGACTGACCCTTTTGTGTCTCCAAGCAGTAGCATTATTCCACCTAATGGCACTCGGACAGATCCATTTGAAGGTTTTAGCCAGTGGTCAACTCCTTCCAGTATTAATACAAATGTTAGTACAGCAAATGGCTGTAGAAAATTCTCCTGGGAGACATCATTTGAAACGGTAAGTTCACTTGGTAAGAGAAGTAAGTAAATGTGTCTGTCTGAAAGGTTGTAAAGGTAAGAAAAACAACCTCGAATTACCCAGAGAAAGTGATAAATGGTTTTGAGTCACTTCTGTTCAGAGAGAAAATAAGGTTGGTATTTTCACTAGCTACAAGAATGCTCACTTTTGTCAGTTTCTCAAGTGTATCCTACAGTAAATGTTTTAGCTCTGTAACTTGAGGAATAATTTTAACAGTTAAGGGAAAAAAGTTTGAATTTGGACAAGTTCCTGCTTTCATCATGGCTTGGCTTCACAAACAAAGATTTAGTGATTTAGGATGTTTTCTCATGTTACCTTTTTTTATGGGCCAGGGGTTGTGCACTTTGTATGTTGTGTAGAGGCCGCTTCAGGTAAAGTTTTCGCCCTTGATGATGTGTGCGATTTTGTTTTAGTATAAAAGATGAACACATGTTGAGGGAAACACTCCATACTGAGTTTGAATCCTATTCAATTGAATTAGTTATCTTAGCTGTAAGCCTAACAAGGTGAAACTAATTTTTGGATTTAACATGTCATGTCGGTTACTGGCCCTTAGTTGGGCCGTGATGTAATTAATGAATCAGCTAATTACCTGGGCAATCTGATAACAAAAACAGCACATGAAAGCAGACAACTGGACCGCATAATGAAACCAAACCCCACAGTCTTTCTCTCATTCATCAAATGTGTTTATGAGAAAATCTAATGATTATGCCATCAGTACAACATCTGGACGGTGTTCCTAAGTGGGACCACCCCATGCTTTCACCTCTTCAAAACTGAACCACCCTGCAAAAAAAACATGACCAAAAACTTGAAAATGGTACTCAATGCCTCTCTGCTAAGGAACAGGATTGATGGTCAGTGGTTGTTGAACCAAGGATACGACTTGGAAAAGGATAGTTGTGAAAAGAGAGAGGAGCCTTTGGGATACTTCTGCCAACAGTCATTCTGCCAGCCAAATAAAAAAGGTTTTCCAATTCATTATATTATTTATATATATATATATATATATATATATATATATATATATATATATATATATATATGAGTGTGTATATAAATAAAAGACAGAGCAAGAGAGAGAGAGAGAGAGAGAGGGGTATACTTGAACTTTTTTGAACTCAAAATTTAATTTCTTCCTTACCCCAAATACAGAAATATATGAACTATTAAAACAGAAAAATCTATCTCGGTCAGAAACAAATTCCTGGATCTGACCCAAAATTTAGTTACTTCTTCTTTACCTCATGCCTTACCTTTCCATAGAAATTCAAGAACTTTTGGAGTTATAGTGGCAACAGACAGGACCATGTACAGAAATTTATAAAGTATTAAAATGGAAAAATATGTCCCGATCAAAAACCAAATTCCTGGATTAGTCTTATTATTTAGTGACTTCTTCCTCAGCCTGTGCTTTATCCTTCCACAGAATTTCATAGAATTTCTTTGAGATCTTTTGTAGATATTGTATGGATAGATAATATCTCTGGTGAGAGAAATTATATTTTGTTGAAAGGTGGGCTGCGAAAGAAGGAAATGATTCAATTTTGTGGTGGATCCTGGATATATATATATATATATATATATGTATTTAGTCTGTACTGCTGTATGAAAACATCTATAACTCATGACGTGTCTTGTTATAAACCCTCTGTACTCCATCTTGAAAATTATACTTTTCTAGTGATCAGACTGTGGTAGACTTTTAGTATGTGATTGAGCATAACTGGTACTACAAAAAACATTGAGTAACCTTTTGTTGTAATTTTTTTGCGGTATTGGATGTTTTTTCTCTGTACAGTCAATCGATTTGGCAGTCAGTTTGAATGCCATCTTGAAAATTATATTTTTCCTGGGGTCAGATGGTGGTAAAACTTTTATATGTTATCAAGCACACTTTTTGCAAAAAAAACTTTGAAAATACTCGTCTAGAATGAATAATGGGCACATAATGGGCATTATAAGTATTCGGCAGCCATCTTGGACACCATTTCGGAAATTGGACACATCGGGCCATTGAAAAATTGGTGATATTTTATTCATTCAAAATACAAGAATAATTTACACCTACTATGTAGTAAGCAAAGATTGTTTAGGTTCAAAGTAGTGTTTACAAGAGTGACTTACTTACAATAAATTATACAATGGAGAGGCATCATATCCAGAGTTTGAACATCGGGGGCGAGACAACATGCTGGAACAGTGATAGATGAAGGTATAGCTACCTATGGGAGGGCAGAGTTTCAGCACGTAGCCACGCCCCCAACATTCAAAGTCTGTACATTTTGATACCACTACGTTCAATATTTGTGAAATGAATAGCCTACCTTGGGTAAGGCAGAGTGGTTCCCTTGCAACCCTACTCACTTATCCCGTGTCCCTTTCACTTTTCAGAAAGTCCGCAAAGGCCTCTTTCAGAAACGCCATCAATGAAAATAGGTGGGAAATCTGGTGGGAAATATCAATGAAGCTAAGTTGAAATAAGTAATTACTGTATTAATAAGAGTAATGATACAGAAGGACTAAAAAAAATATTTATTCCAGCTTAAGGTCTGATTTTTACCATTAAAATGTATCCTCTCTTCTATTTGTTGATGGACAGTGTATGGATGAGTTGTGATTGGATTGAGATGGACTATGAGACAAGCGTGTGGGTTAGATGGAAGACTTGTTAAATACTGTGTGTTGAGTCGATGATGTTATGTCACAGCTAGGGAGCATAATTGCCTTTTCAGTATTAGTGCTATTAGTTATTAGAAGCAGTAGCAGCCTTATTAATCAGAATAATAATATGATTATGTGACACTCTACAAACTAAAGTTTCTATATTTTAAAGTACTATAGTATACGTGTGTGTACTCTGAGATGTCAAACTATGCATTACAGAACAGAAACAAAGGCATGTCTGAAATCAGCATCTTTGAGTCGAATTTTGCAAGAAGAAAATAGTCGATTTTTATGGGGTTTCCATCAGAAAACCAGGCTGTTGAAAAATATCTTTATAAAAGGGCTTTCTATTTACATTGTAGTTATAATGCTAAACTGCAACCCTAATTTCCATTTGTTATAAGTGCCTAGGGATATGAATTTCTCTTTTTCTTGGTGCCAGTTTAACCTAGGTTACATGCTGGCCTGCCTTGGGATGTGTGCTGGCCCAGCCTTGAGGAAAAACAGACATACCTGAAACCATATCACCATTTACCTACAACGTACATATAATGGTCGATTGTCATCAAAAATAATCTTTTGATGAGGTTTTGGGGATCTGTGTTCATGCTTACATTATAAATATTAATTTTAGTGCTGAAGAAATTAATGAGAGCAACAATACACCAGTGTTTAGAAATGCTGTAAATACTATTGTAGAAAACTTTACTTTTTTCTCTTTCAGCTTCATGTGATTTCAATTTGTTAGACCTTCAGATTTTCTGGAAATCTGTCTGTTTTGAATAAAGATATGTTTGAAGATTTTATGAGAGGGCTCTATTTACAATGTAGCCATGATGCTGAACTGCACCCTATCTTTCAATTCATGATAGACGACCATAGATGTAACTTTCTCCTTCTTTCAGTGCTAATTCGAATTCGGTAGAATCTTTTTAAGACTCTAAGCCTAAACTGACTATTAAACATTTTTTTCTCAGAGCAAAAACAATATCCCTGATCTTACTCTAATCCATACATAATAAAACATGGACACAAGTTGAATCCTGTTGTCTGATTTGACATGCAAACTACTAATGCCAGAAGTGGTCAGATGAATTCTCAGATTTCAGAAAAAATTAATCAAGGTTCAAAGAAGGGCTTCGCATACTTGACCTAGTGAAATCTCTATAAAATCTCTGAAATATCATTTGCTTCCCAGTGTTGTCATGTTTAGGGATTATTTTTCTCCCGGGCAAGGCCAGGTATCTCTGCTAGCAGTTTTTACTCTACATATCTGTAAATCGAATATTTTGTTTTGAATCCAAGTTTGTTTTTTTTCTTGAGAATTTATGGTTGACTTACATTTCAAGAAACTATTAACATGTTTTTGACCCACTAATCTCAAGCAATGGTTTGCAAATTATTAAAAATAGATTTCTTTTGGAATTCAAATTGAATACAGATCTGGTTTGTCATTCTATAAGAAGCATCATGTGACCATCTTCTTTTGGCAACATGCTGTATTAGGGATGATTAATCAAAAACTTGGAAAAAGGGGTGATCAATGGATAAGTTACTTCTCTCGTCCGGTGGTGATCACTTAAAAATCTGAATTAGAAAAAACAAGCGTGAACACTGCTGGACTAAAAATAAGGGATCAGTTTAGCATGAACTTACATTGCGATTTAAGCCGCTCACTAAAAACCGGGGGTCAAGGGGATTTTCTTTCCAAGACATGATATGCAGTATATGTTGGAATTTTTAGTCCCCCTAGATACATTGGTGTGGCCTGTACGCGTGATACATGCAAAACCTGCTGGCCAGACTAACTTGAAAACTGGAGAAACCTATATTGACCACTTTGGTTGACAGTTTCTGGAAAATTGATAGAATTCAAGGATTAATTGGAATATTTGTTACAGTGCCACAACGCAGGGCTCCCAGATTTGGCGAGAAAGGGAGATAATTAGAACTTCATTTCAGAGACCTAACCAAAACAGGCATTTGAATTGTGTTGAATTTGGATTTTGAGCTGGTTTGATGGCCGAGTTTTAATTGTACCAATTGAGATATTTGTTCATTCAATTTTTTTCAAATATGGGAGCTCTGTGTTGCCTATTCTGAGGGGGTTTCTTTTGTTGTTTTTTTTTTTTCGAATTTGTCTGTACTTTGAAGACTAAAAAAATAAACAAAACATTAGAATTGACAGCACTGGTTTGTTATTCAGAAAATTTTCACCAACAATATGTATCAAAACACTGTTCAACACGGAGAGGTAGTGTGTCAAGAATGAAGAACAAATAATCATTTCACAAAACCTCATTGAATCAAGGGAGATAATAAAACCATTAGTCCTTGATTGGGAAAAGAAAGGGAGATAACGTAACCAAACCGAAGCACAGCACAAATTTCATCTTATCTTAATTATTAATGTACAATGAAGTGATTGAAATGACTTCTGAACAGTTTTGATTACAAAACATCCTATAGTTGCAATAATTGAGTTTCAAACATGAATTAACGTTTATAAATTTTCTTCATCTCATTTTTCTTTATTTACCTCTGCCAACAAAGTTGGGAGAGGTTTATGTGTTCACTTGTTTCAGTCTGTCTCTAAAAGTTCTCTATGAACTTCAATTAAATTTTTTGGAAAGGTAAGCAATGGACTACAAGAGAAGTGATTGAATTTTGGGGTGGATTCATGCGTAGTTACCTCCCCAGCAATATAGCTATATATTCACACCACACTATATCGCTAGAAGTTCTCTATGAGTTTCAATGAAATTTTGTGGGAAAGTGTGCAGTGGGCTACAGAATAAGTGATTGAATTTTGTAGTTCCAGTTATTTTTTCTACAATCACCTCCCCTGCATTGTAACTGTTTGTGAACTGATTTTTATACAGTTTTTAGTGACGATGCTGTTGCAAAAAGGCATTTTCTCTCTGAATGCTTTCTGGTTTCAAATTTTCATACTTAGATGTAGTTCAAATAAGCCATACACCCGCACCTGTTTGCAGTTGACTTTGTTTACAAAATTTTTAGATGAGGTGTATTCACTGTTTGGCAAGATAGAAAAAAAAACGATTGTTTTGAGAAAAATTAAATAAAAAAAATCATGCAAAAGTGTTGAAACAGAGTCCAATTATCAAATAAAAGCTTTAGACTTTTTTTTTTTAACTTATGGGTAAACTTTTATGTGCGTACACTTGATAAAAGCATTTTGTTGGTGAGTATAAATTCAACTGACAAGTTATTGAAATTAGAAGCTTAATTAGAGGCCAATATAAAACAGCATGTTCTTGGCCTTCAGTTTTTATTCGCAATTTAAAAAACTCAGTCATTTCACAGTACAACACAACAGAATACATCTTGGAGACAAAATATAAAGAGGAAGAAACTATAATAATACTACAAGTAATGATAAATGAGGCTTCATTTATGGCAGTCCTTGTTTCTTTGTGAAAATGAGTTCCTGAAAAGTTTGGTGACTATTTATTGCTGCATGTATTTGTGGGTAGGGGAAGGGCAAAAGATATATTCTGGAAAGGGAGGGGGGTTAAAAAAGATATGTATATGGAGGTTGGTTGTCAGGGAAGGGACTAAGGAATGCATAAGCTGTAACTTATCCTAAACTGTCACTTTCCATAGTGACCTCCTATTCTCCGGCCTCTACGAGGTTCCAACTTTCGAACATCCTCACCTTAGGTGAGAATACCTGACCCAGTGAAATTGGAGTCGAATGCTGTGTTTACCCCCATTATTGTGGACGCCCATGGCTTGCATGTCCACCTGATGAACAATCGAGATCTACGAGTTCAAATTGAATGCACAGTTGGAACATTTTTTGGTAGCATCTTTATACCAATTATGTAATTTCCAGTATTGTGTTTTCATGCTGCAATTTGATCTTTTTTAATTGAAATGCTTTTTATTCTACCCTCAAGAGAAGCTTCTACACTTGGAAATTTTATTCAAAATTCATTTGAAAATTTGCTTCTGATTCATCTATTTTGACCATGACAGAATATGTTATTTACTTTGCTGTTCATTTATTAATGTATTTATCTATTCTTGATTACTTTCAGAATGTATCTTGAAACTCGCTTTCTTTTCTTCAATTGATTTACTAAAAATAGAAATCAGATTTTGAAAATGAAAAGTTGATTTCTGTATGCATGGATTGATATTTCAGTTTGATAATTGATTTACAATTAAACAGCTCTTAGAAAAAAATCAGTGTATGGAAAAGAAGAAAAAAATTTTATGAGAGACTAATTATTACTGATGGAACAATTGATTGATATATCATTTGAAACTCTGTGTGATGAGTTTTTTTTTTCCAAAGAGAAACTGAATAATGGAGGCTCTAATGTATTTGGTGAAAATATCTATTCATGTTTCTGTGAAATTGGTGCAGTTTCTTTTTACATTTTTTACCAACTCTTAGACTTGATACTTCACTGTTTCAAAGTTGTTAATTGTGTTAATAAATGTTTATGTCTTATCAATTATATGATTTTTCAAAAAAAAAAAAAAGTGATTTAACTTCTAATTGAAGATTCTATTGTTTCAAATAATGGCTAGGAGATTTTTAATCGACAAAATATATATATGAATTACTGCCAGAGAAGCAAACAAAGAGAAAGTCACAGTGTTCTTTATATTGATAGATTAGAAGCAGAATTCGATTTTTTTTTTTCTGGTAACTAAAAGAGGCTTTCTTCAAATCTGTTTGACTTTCTCAAAAATGAAAGAAAGCTATGTGAAGTAACATTGCAACATTTCTTCAACTTAGCCCTACGAGAGAAAGAGACCTGGAAAAAGAGAGACTCTTTCCTTTCTGGATATTACATATCACACCTGAAGGCCATAGAATAATTTGGCTGAAACGTGTTGATAACATCAAAGACAGACAAGAAGAAGAGAATGGATTGTCTGAAGAAATGTCAGGCTTTTTTCAAAATTGTAGACAATATGAAGAAAGCTATTACAAAATTATATAATATGTTTAATGATATTGTGAGATAAAAAACTGCATTGAAATCTTTGCTTCAAACATCAACTAATTGAGTATTCAATTTATTCTTCAAGTCACTTTTTTTTTCCTTTTTCTAACTTCACATATCATTCTCCTTTTAATCAAAAATAAGAAAACTAATTCATCTAACTGAGACTTGGGACAGGAGTACCTTCTCCTCAGTATAATCTTCTTTCCCCCATTTGGCTTTGTGCCTGACTAAGTTGAAATGAAATCATTTTTTGAATTTCATGTACAAGTTTGAAATTTTTTAATTTCTGAATTTTCCCCTTTGTTGGTTGGTTTGTCATGTTAGAGGTTAATTACTGAACAAAACAGGTTGGGTGTAAATTTACTCTTGAAAGTGGCCAGGGGTAAAGGAGAATAAGAAAAGGAACCCATCTGTATTGATACAAATGGAGAACATAGGAAAAAATTGTTATATTTAAATCTTTAAAACTATAAAAGAAAAAAGTGAGGAGTGTTCAGAATTCAGTCAACTACTTCAGAGCTTACTGTTCATATTTTGGGAGATGGTGCATGTTTTTGGTTTTTTCCTAAGGATTTTCTTAAATAATACATTTTTCTTTTTCTTCTTCAAGTGGCAAGGGTGGCAAAGTAGAAAGAAATTGCGAAATTGGAGAAGGACAACACAGGGTTGCCAAATTGGCCGTTTTTGGCTACATCTTGCTGATTTTTTTTCAAATTTAGTTTTAAAAAAATCCACATTTTTATAAAAAAAACTTTTATATTTAGATCGAACAACCTTCATATTAAGACTTTTTTTTCCCCTGGATTTTTCCTTTTTTCTTTCTCCTTCCTTCTCATTCTGACAAATGAAGTCTTGTTCAGACGAGCAGCACTCGGCCACTTTTGTGCGCCCCAGTTATAACCCGATTGTCGTTCATAGACCCCCCCCCCTCCCAACAGCTGTGTCATAAAGGGAGACTACTATATTTTTATTGAATCTTGTTATAATCTTTTGTCTTGCAGGAGCCAATTTATGCCGTGGTGAATAAGCAGAAATAAGAGGGTTGGGAGGAGACGAAGGGTGCCGAACCCAATCAAGTAATATGAAACCCAACTGCCAATTGGTCGAGTGAAAAGGAAATATATTGGAAGAAGAAGAAGAGGAGGAGGAGGAAGAGAAAAGAAAAACAACAGTATTCATACAACTACCAAAGAATCAAGGATTGAGGGTCAGTGAGTGGACAAGAGTAGCCTAACTCATACACACACACACACACACACACACACACACACACACAAGCATTATTACATATATTAAAAAAAAAAAAATGAAAGCACTTTAAAAGAAAAAAAAAAAAAGGACTATGCAAAAATTCTGGTACCACAGGTTTTCATCAAACAAAGTTTCATCAAAAATGAAAAATACACACACATAAACACTACAAGCAGACAAGCCGTGTACGTGTGAGCGTACACATACCACAGCCAACATGTGCCCACTTATAAGCAGGCACACGTGTGTATGTGGCATGTATGTATTCATGTATGCGAGTGTATATTCTGCATTTCTGATGAAACATTGCTCGATGGAAAGTCGCGCTGCAAAAAATCCGATGGAAATTATCAAAATAATGACGATACAAACAACTTGTTTTACGATATGCTCCGACTTATTTTTAACAATTTAGATGAAAAAAAAAAAATCAAATTTTTATTTGATGAAATGGTTATATATTATAAAAAGAAAAAGATTTATTTACATTTTTTTTTTCCACATACCAGTATTTTTTTCATTCATTACCAAGAGAAACCAAAAAAAAAAATATCTTTGTCAGATTCTTTTTGCATACATTTGGTTGTAATTGTTTTTATTGTTGATCTTTTTCATATAATCTAAATAAATAATGCTCATCTTTTTTTCTCCCTCTCCCCATCCCCCCCAAAATGTTAACATTGTTTTATTTTATAAAAGTTCAATTATGACGCCCGATAATCAAAAAAGAGAAGAAGAAAATTTCGTGTCACAATTTATAATATGAATCAGGCCAAAATCTTAGAAGATAACTGAAAGGGATATTGTAAATTTTAACAACTAACATATATATGTACACACACACACACATCCACTCATGTATACATACGTATATAAAATAAATAAAGCTTTTCAACAGAAAAGAATTAAAAAAATGTATGAACTTGAAAAATGCGTTGTTCATTTTTTTTAAGGAAATAGATCAACTCCCTATTCGCGTTGTGGTCAGATTCCTTAAAACCCCGACTCCATTCAAGTAGCAGTGAAATCTAATTTATCGAAGTGTCAGTATTTCACAATTTATATTGAATCAGAAAAATCCCTTAAAACTGAAATTCCATCTACAACTATGTGAAGTTTTGTGTGGGCTTTTGTCCTCATCTTGGTTCATTTTTTTGAACGCAATGTTTCGGCCATTGTACCCTATGGCAGTCTTCAGGTGATGAATGGGTATATTTTCAATCATTGAGACAGGAGGGGCCTGTCCCATTGAATGTCTGCAAACATTCACATTCCATTGTCTAATATCGGGTGTTGTTGAATTTTTGTTCCCGCACTTGTTGGCTCTTACTGACCATGTCCGATGAAGATGATTTTGGCCCCATAAAAGCACCTCCCCCCCATGGCATCAACTCCAGACAACCACGGATTTTTGACATAAATCACAGCCAACAATTGTGGAAACTATCCCCCCGCCCAAATGACCTCGATCGATATTAGACAATGGAATACGTATGGAGATCGACAGAACTGGCCCTCACCATCTCAATGGTCAAAAATACACCCACTCATTTATTTATTTTTTCTATTATTATTCGGACTATCCTCATCTTATAGCGTAGTGGTTACAGAATCAGACAAAATTATTGCAAGTAATCTGATGGTTCTATGTTCAATCTCAGTGTGAGACAATAATAGTACTACTAATGCTAAGAGGGGAGTGCGGTCAATATACCCCCGTCGGTTAAATAAAGGGTTCGGTTTGTTACTTCCCCATACCTACCAGATAGTAGCTGATGAAGGCCATAGAGTACAATGGCTGAAACATTGTATGAAAAACAACCAAGATGAGGATAGTCCAAAATAATAATAGTAATAATAATAATACCTCATTTCAAAAATTCAGAGATATACACCCACTCATCTCCTGAAGACGGCCATAGGATTCAACGGCTGAAATGATGTATTCAAAAATTGAACCAAGACGAGGACAAATATCTGCATAAAACTTAACATGATTATACTTCTGCATCTAAAGAATTCAGACAGAAAATCCGTCAACATTTTAGACCATTTAATTTTTTTTTTCTGACCTCATAACGAAATGATACTGAACGAA
>OY735204.1:55028832-55216332 GCA_963457665.1 Thysanoteuthis rhombus
CACGGGCCAGTAAAGACGGATTGCCTTTCATCTCTCGATGCATGCTCTTCACCCATTTGTACGGCAAGCTGATCCTTCAACTTGGGTGAAAATTAAACTTCTCTAAGAATAGAATCAATGTTCTTTTCAAGTTGCTGGACCAACAGGATCTCAGGGACTCTAAACACATCCCATCTCATACACAGTGAATCTTGTAGGAAAGCAGTTCTCTAGGCAACCTGTTCATAATCAAGCAACAATAAAACCAACATACACCTTAATGAGAAACATTGGTGATTCCTTCCTACTTAAGACGTTTTCAAACCATTTGCAGTCAATTGATTCAACACATTTCCAAAACCACAACATAATGACAAAGTGCAGAAACAGCGCATAACACCTACCCAAGGAGAGGGGGGGCTAGATTGACACACAAGAAATCTGTGGTCTTCAATACATCAATGTACTTCACCTTCCCCTACCTGTCTCCTATATTGGGGTCTAGAGATTGTAATGCCTGCCAGTTTAACTGACATATCCCTTGGTCAGCCAGTTAGTTCAGGCCTAGCAACAGAGACGTAAAAGTACAGAGCAGTTCAGTTCCCATAAGGAGAAAAGAGAAAGACAGAGAGGTAGTTGTACAGGATAAACTGTTTACATAGGAGATGGATGAAGTAATAATCCAAATGTTGTTTTTTTTTTAAGTAACAGTCAATGCCTAAAATATTTTAAAACAAAAACAAAAAAAAAAACCAAGGAAAAAAGTGAAAGAAATTTTCTAGTGAATGATTCAGGGTAAAGATAGACTACTTGGAAGTATACAAATTGCTTTCAACCAACATTTTAAAATGCAGGTTACCAATCCAAACACAGGATTGGTTGGTCTTGGTTGGTTCTATATTATTTGCTACATATTCGGAGTCAAGAGTTAATGAACGTTTCTCATACATCTGAATAGATTGCTGCCAAAGCCTATCAAAATTCATATATTGATAATCAAAGATCACAAATTACGGAAGTTGTTATCTGCTTCCAAAGACAATAATGTATATGAATAGTAGATAAGTAACACCCATTTTTAATATCAACTATAAATTTTTTGAGAAAGGTTATTATCTTTTCTTTTTTTTAATCTCAATTAATTAATGTTTGACCAGAAAAAAAAATCAGATGATAGTTGAGGCATATTCCATGCCAAAAATCCAATGTGATTGATTGTGTTTTTCATAAAGACTCTGATCTGTGAAACTCTTTCCACATAATGAACAACAGAAAAGGCTGTCAAGTGAATGTTTTTTCTTGTGCAGCTGCAGACCACTGAGCTGGGTGAAGCTTTTGCCACACACTTCACAGAGAAAAGGCTTCTCTCCAGTATGCACTGTTTGGTGGTACTGCAGCCCAATGCGTGTAGCAAAGCTCTTTAAGCAGACTTTGCACTGGAATGGCTTTTCCCCTGTGTGTGTCCGCTCGTGCGTCTTCAGTGACGTGCTCTGCGTAAAGCTTTTCCCACAGACGCCGCACGTAAACGGCTTCACACCTGTGTGTGTCCGCTTATGTTCCTGTAAGCTGTGGCTTTGAGTGAAATTCTTGCCACACACATCACAGTGAAAGGGCTTCTCTCCACGATGTGTCCGATCGTGCCTCTTCAGACTGCTGCTCATTGTAAAGTCTTTACCACAAATACTACAGTGGAATGGTTTCTCGCCAGAGTGTGTCCGCTTGTGACGCTGCCAGTTGCTGTTATGCGTAAAGGTCTTGTTGCAGACATCACAGTGGAATGGCTTCTCACCACTGTGCCGCAACTTATGGGCATGCAAGCTGTGACTCTGTGTGAAACTTTTGTCGCACTGGTCACACTGATAGGGCTTCTCACCTGTGTGTAGCCGCGTGTGTTGACGTAGGCTGCTACTTTCAGTAAAGCGCTTGCCACACACTTGACAGTGATAGGGTCGCTCACCTCGGTGTATACGCTTGTGTCGTTCCAAGCTGCTACTCAAGGTGAAGTTTTTACCACACATTTTACAATGGAATGGTTTCTCACCAGTGTGTATGCGTACATGGCCCTTCAATGTGGTGCTGTGCGTGAAGCCCTTCCCACAGATCCCACACTGGTAGGGTTTCTCACCGGTGTGTGTTCTACTATGTTCCAGCAGGTGACCACGTGACGTAAATGACTTTTCACAACATTCACAGGGGTATGGTTTCTCTCCTGTGTGTGTCCGTTTGTGCTGTATTAGATTTCGGCTGCGAGTAAAGTCTTTGCCACAGCTGTTACAGTGAAATGGTCGTTCACCAGTATGAGTTCGCTTGTGCTCCAAGAACCGGGTAGCTCGGGTGTAGTTTTTTCCACAAATTTCGCAGTTATACTCCTTTGCTAGACGAAACTTTCTGTCATCATCTTTCTTCATTTCAGTACTGGAATATAAAAAAAATGATGAATGTGTAAATATAATTATAGGTTCAAAACCATTAGTTTGAAAATTACCTTATTCATTCATGCAAAATGTGAGAAATTCAATATAAAATGTCAGGGTCAAAATTGGTGGGTAGCATTATATTCAATAGTGAAAAAAATCAAAAATAATTTTACTGTATAAGGGTAACAAATATACAGAATTTGGATTATTACACAGAAAATTTGGTAAATTTCAACTTGATCTTTAAATTAAACTAAGATTAAGCAAAGCTATATAAAATCATCTTTTTGAATGAAGTCAACTGAAACTAAATGCTCCTAATGCCATATATTGGCAAAACAGAACGAATCTTTTGATCAACCTCAGGAATTGAGACTTATTCTTCATTGATTTCAATTATTTTTTTCTAATGTCTATGATATACAAATGAAAATATTTGTACAGAAAATATATCCAAAGCTGAATAAGGAGGGATGAATTTTTTAAAATTAAGATAGCGAAACTAAAATATGGCGATTTCATTTTGGGAATTGAAAAAAAAAAAAAAACTTTATTCCAACATTTTTTGATCCAATAAGAATTAAATACAAAAAAACGTGAACTAAAATAAAATTTTATGACGCAAATATTTTATCTCTTATGTCAGCCAAGAACAACTTCAGAATTGTACATAGCTGAAAGCAACAAAAGAAGCTACACATTTCTATTTAATTTTGATCATATGGCCCAATCATGTTGGACACAGGCTTTTGTACAATCACCGAATTTAGGCAACGTCAAGCTTGACTCTGAGGATACCAGGTGTTGTAAGCAGCTTGGGACCATGCAGAGAGTCTCCAGTGGAGATCCTCTTAATCCTTTTAAGGAGGAGACTGATTTTTACACCAAGCTCAATAAAAAGTCAAAGGACATATTCCATTCTCTGAACCCCTAGACTGGCCTGGCTGAAAGCGACGAGAATTAGATGAATGGATTCAACTTTGAACTTGGGTTATGTAATATGTACTTTCAATGATGTCTGAAAGCCTTGAAGTAAATAAAAAAATAAATATTTTTTGTGTGTCTGTTCCCACTCAAAGATTTAACTTCAGGTTGGTTTTATTTACAAGCCCCCCCCTCCCTCCAGCTATAGGTAAAAATAGCAAAGAATGGGTGTTGGTTTACAATCCCATCTTATAAAAACCTACTTGGTAAAGTTGATTGGCATGCAAACTAAAAGCAAAGCAAAAATATTTCTCTGAGAATTCATCATGGAGTAAGAAAGGAAGCTTTGCAAACAATGGGATACCACGTGTTTTTTTTTTTCTCAAGCAATCATCCAATCAAGGTTGCCAGATTGGGCTTCAAGACAAGAGGAAAAAATTCAGACTTTATCCCTGAGACTCATCAAATATGGGCATCGGAATAGCATTGAATTTTAAAATTGAACTAGTCTGAAGGCAGAAGTTCTATACCAGTCTCCAATAGTGATACAAGGCTTGGGGTTAGTATTGGATTTCTGATTCCAGACTCACTCAATTCTGAGATGCAACACTATTCCAATGCCAGTGTTGGGTAAGTCTCAAAAATAATGTTTGAATCATTTCCCTTAGTAGCCAAATCTGGTAAACCTACATCTTACTTCTGTTTTGACATTTTGAAGCCTACAAGTGATTCATTTTTGGACTAAAGTTAGAAGATGTAGGTCCCTGTAGCTGCTAAAGTATCATCTATGAAGAAACAATATTTGGATGATTTAAATGTATAGGGAAACCATTTATAAACTAGTTTCCCAATGCAGCCAAAAATGACAGCAATGACTAAATGATTTTGCAATTGCACTCTACTCGAAAATTGGCGAGAGCATGGTAGCTCTGCATTTTATGTTCAACCCAGACAAACCTCAAATTCATCTCTTCTCCTCCCAGCTATGAGTAAAATAAAGCTACGTGTCTAGGAACAGGACAAGTCTGAATTTTAAACCAGGAGTTGAATCCACCCCCTCCTTCAGCTGTAGGTAAAAATCGCAAAAAAAGTTGCGGTTGGTTTTCAATCCCATCCCATAAAAACCCACTTGGTAAAGATGATCAGCAGGCCAACTGAAGAACTGATCACATCCAGGATTCAGGATACATAGGGAAGGTTTACAATTTTCTCATCACTTCCAACTAACACTAGCACTACTCCACCATGCCTCTAGTGATTTTTTGTACTGACGGGGGGGGGGGACAATGTTAGGATTCAACACTGAATTTGACAATTTTTGCCTTAAACTTTGTTTAGTCAAGTTTCAGCACTCAGTCAGTGAAGATCAGGAAAAGTGATTGCTAGTGGTTGGGAAACATTGCAAGCATTACTAAAATGAAAAGATTGTTATATATATATATATATATATATATACACACACACACCGAATGATTTTATTAAAAAGAGACTCAACGTTAAGGACAGAATTGGAGAGACAAAATTTTTGTAAGATCGATGATCACTCACCTTTCTGTCTCAGATTCAGCATCGTTTTCTTGTGCAGCTGCCACACAACTGTGAAAATCAGGAGAAAATGGATTGTCACTGGTCAGGAAATAATAGGTCTAACGTGTAACATGATTTGTCGATATGATGTGATTGGCTGCTTACCTACCTGGCTTGCAAGGAAATAGAAAGAAGCAAACCAGGTGATATCTTGAGTTAGCTGCTGATTTTATTATTGCAAATTTCCAGTTGGTTAGTTTGCGACACAAAGAAGAAAAGGAGTGGAATTTGACATTTTCTCCATAATTCCCAACTGAACTAAATAAAATCTCTACATTCCAAACATATATTTTGTGCCACAGTTATCCTCTTGGCAACACCATGTAGAACAGGTATCCCAAATTTTATTTGATTTGATTTGAAAGTCACATTTGAATTTCTTAAAAAAAAAAAAAAAAGAAAAGGTTCTGAAGTAGTTATCTTAGTTTTCATCAGGAAAATAAAATTTTGATTAAATCAAACTTTTTTATTTATTTCCTTGTTGTAAAAGAGGATTGAGCTAAAATTTCTACAAAGAATATATTTACATATGACACACAGTTTTAGGTCAAGATTCTAGGGCAATTATGTATGACCAAAGAAATGTTTTCCCTTGGGGGGGGGAAAAAAAAAAAAAGAAGATCCCACTGCCTACTAAACTGTAACTTATTTTAAACTCATGACTGAGAATAAGGATTTCTTGTGTTTAAACATTTTCATTCTAAGGTTTCCGATTTGACTTTTGGGTGTAGAATGTATCAAATCCAAGAACTCTCTCTCTCTCTCTATATATATATATATATGTATATAGATAGATAGAGAGAGAGATATACATATATATTTATAAAATCCTAGTGAATTTAGTAAAAAGAAACTCAATGTTAAAAGCAGAACAAAAGGGAACAAAATCTTTTTAGGGTCAAGGATCACTCACCTCTCTGTCTCAGATTCTGCATCGTTTTCTTGTACAGCTGCCGTACACCTGCAAAAAAAGGGATTGTCAGTAGTCAGGAATTAAGGCAAGCATTGTTGAACTTGTTAATTGCTATATCCCCTTCATTCAAAAGCATGCCCAAACTGTTCTTGTCATGTAAGTAATATAATCGTTATGAGCTGGTTACTACGCTATACTACTGTAAAGGAGATAACTAACATTCCAGGTCTCCTCTGAATCGGCTTGTTTTTTTTCTTTTACAAATATGATGGGTGGAGTACTTCCATTAGTGCCACAGTTGAGACTCATCTCCCAGTCAAAGCATTCGCCACCTGATGCTTACATTAAATCCAACACGCGACAATCTCCCTCAGTTTAGCCACATCTACGTTCAACCTCATGATCAACTGAGTTGTTTTGAGAATGTCAGTCAATAATTGATTATCTGTATAACAATAAAACATCGGTAAAGCAGGCATATTGAAAATTTCCTAGACATATAATGCCACAAGAAAACCAGCATAGGCAGTCTCACCAAGAGAGAGAGAGAGCTTCTGAGGCCAATGGACTCAGTCAGTCTCACAAATCTCTAAGATTGCCAACTTGTAATCACATCATTCTAAAAATATGGTGGGTCCTCCATGAGATGACCCATCTTCCATACTTATTTGTGTGTCATCAGAATATCCAATACATTTAATTCTTTGGGGTCAACTAAAGAATGATTCATAAGATTCACTTTATCAAACTTTGATTTTACAAGTGTTTTGTTAGTCCCCAACACCATTTTGATTTTTAATTGCTTTCCCCAGTTACTCATCATATAGATAAGGTGTAGTTTGTGAAGTAACCCAAAGCATTTGTCCACAAAACTTTTATAGATCTGCTCTTGACTCAAAAAGTTCATTATTCTTCATCATACTTCTGGATCTGGAAACACTTATTGGTGTAGGCCTATCAGATTGGCATCTTGTTTAATTAGAACATTTTCTGAACACTGAAGGACATCTTGACCAACATATTTGAATGTAATCATGTGTACTAATAAGAAACCTTTCCAAGAGTCCATTTGAGTCTTTTCTTAAGCTTATAGAATCCTTCCCAGAACCCCTCACTACTAAACGTATCCTAATTTTTCTTGTTCCTTTTTTGATTTTCACTGTATTGATCCAACATGAGGCCACACTTTTTTGACCAATGTATGAATCTCTCTCAAACACATCATTGCTGATCATGTTGTTTATTTCCTCATTCTTGGCATCTACATCTTCCCGAGACTTCCTTGGTTCTTGGTCAGAATGAGTACCTGTTCAGCGTATGATAATTCATAGCATTTTTCTATTAGGCTTCAATCAACAAAAGTTCATCTGTACAACAATAAAACACCAGTAAAGCAGATATCCTGAAAATTTCTTATAACAATATCGTCCAGTTTGTTTTGGTCATATGCTTCAAACTTTCACCTGATTCCAAATGTCGGCATCTTTCAATTTGTATTTGATGCAGGAATTTCTCCCAGGTTTCATAGTTTTATCCTTAAGCATTGAAGCACTAGCATCTTTATTATCAATACTTTCAGATGTTTCACCATCCGGCAACCTAGTTATTATCTCCTCAAAATGATCATCAACAAACCAGAATAATCTTTAATGCCTTCTTCAGAAGCTACAACCTTCTCATTACTCACCACAATTGCTTTTGTCCACCAATGAATAAGGTGTCTTTAAAGAAGCCATATCAATCCAATCCGTATATGTACATTTGTGAAAATATGTCAAATGAAACAATCGTAATGCATTTTTCTTCGAACATGATCTGTAAGCATCATTTATAATCCATAATAAATATGTAAGTCAGTTGAACTACTTCATCCATAATCTTAGCTTGCCTCTGCTACCATGTTAAACTTGCTGATCGCTACATTACCATTATTACTGAGGAACTTTTCCATGAATAGAATAAAAGAATAGAACTCGTCCGTGAATTCAATGAAAATAATTGTTTTAAACTCCCAAATGGTCGAAGGGGGATAATTCTAATCAGTAGTTATTTCCCATGGCAGCAATGGGGAAATTTTTTAATGAATTTAAAAGTCAATAAAAAAAATTCAATCAGTAATTACCCACCTTGGTATCAACATTTAAATTTCCTTCTATGAATTAAAGGGTTAAAAAAAAAATCAATGTCAAGATCAAAATGAAATTTTTGGAAGGTCAAGGATCACTCACCTCTCTGTCCCAGATTCTGCTTCATATTCTTCTACAGCTGCCACACACTTGTCATGGTCAATATCAGTTGAAGATGCTGTGAATATATTAGTGTTGATGGAATAAGTTAGGATGAATACTCACAAAATAATTATGTCTATATAATAACAATACATGTTTTAATTCAATCATACAGTAATGCTGGAAAACAGTTGGAGAGTATCCAAGTAAAAATAAGCATCAATTCCATAATCTTTTCTCAACAAATTCATTTAGTGGACCCTCTTTATAATGTGAGTCTGGGAATCAAAAGGAAGACAACTGCGTTATGACAGAGCCATGAATACTCAAAAAGTCAATTACAAGTTCTCTGTGAATGAAGGAGTTGTTTTCATCACAAAATCAAAGTAAAACATCATGTAATTATTTGTTAACTGATTGAAAATTGAGGAAATTTGATACTTTAATCATATGAAGTAAGTCTTTTGATGAAATTCTGTTTTTACTTGTGATTTTGGGGTCGGTGATAATGTCTAGAGGTAAACATTTTTGTTGTAAAAATTTCTCACGTAATCAATTCGATATGAATGAAATGATTTGACATCAGACTTATTGGCTGGCAAAGTGGGTCTCTAAGTGAGTTTTTATGTTAATGATAGTTTTCTGTATGTGTTACAGTAACACAGCACAGACAGCACATGATAGACAGACTTTTTTTTTTAAAACCATGCATCTTCAGGATGTTTTAAATGAGTTTAGCTAATCGAGGTGATTTTCTCCTGTTATATTAAGTTTTTTTTTTTGGATGGTGGTAGGGTTCCATGTATCATCAGTTACCATGTAGAACTGGACACTGATTCAATGACCAACGATATTACATCAAAACAGAACCATCTGAGATTTCTATGATGTCAACCAAGAATCTTTTTGTCTGATCATACTTTCTTTCGGAATTTAATTTTTCACCTAACCTCACATTTATATTATAATATTGGTACAGGCTTCCCTAAATATAACATGGTTTGTGATATATATATATATATATATATATATATATATATATATCATTTTAACAATAAGACAAAGTGTTGCTCAAAGTAAATACTGATTATGCACAGTAAAGAAGCTATCATATTATATGCTAAAATGAAATAGGACAGGATCTTTTAATAACAATGATCAGCTGATAATATTAAGCAAACAAAAAAAATTGAACAATTCACATTCATTTTTATAGATTTGCACACTTATAAATTCATTGTTATAAATAACTTCATATGATCAATATTTGCAAAAAACAATAATAGATTTCATCTCATTATATATGAAGTGTTTGGGACTGAGTGATTTTGATAACAATAATGGTTAAATAATATTATCCAAGATTATAATAAATGGCTACTTCTGTACAAGGTATTGGTAAATTTCTTGAGTAAATAAACAAAATTTATACATGATTTCAGAGGAAAATGAAAGCTACAAAAATTATCATTATTATTATTACTGTTGTCTAGAATTGGAGAAAGGAATAATAATTGTGCCAACAGAAGATTCCAATGTCAGATTCGTGCAAAAAATGACATCAAATCATCAGAAAAATTATGATACAGGACATGTCTCCATCTAGTAAAACTTAATTGCAACCAAAACTGCAGCAGCATCACCCAAGTGAGAGTCATGTTAGAAAGATTCCTCTTCAGAGAAGTTCATAATGCATGCTGGTGAAAGCTTTATAGAAAGCCAGTTCACCTGAAACAACCTTCTTATGATAAAGGCAAAAACCAAAATAGAGACCTGGAACATCAGAACCTTGTTCAAAGGTAGGAAATCAGTTCAAGTGGTGGACTGGAATCCACAGAGGACAAGAAAAATTCAGAGGCCAAATTGAACCAGGAGAAGTTCAGTCTAAAACGAGGTAAAGGCAGCGTTAGACTGACAACGATCTAGCTGGAGGGAGTCGGCTAGAATCATGTCTGCCTGTATGGTCAGGTAGTGGCCACAAGGAGTTTACAGGAATGAACAACAAATACATCTTTAGGAACTGAATTGGAGCAGATGGTTCATGTGTTAAAATTATAGGGACAGTTAAAGAAGTTTGGCATAAATTATCTACACTATCATTCTGCCTGTTTGTATGTACAACTGTTACACTTTTCAACCTAGGATTAGAGTGTAGTATCTGTCTAATTCCGACCCTCTATAAGCAGGACTCGGGTTACATTTTCTGACTGAGAAACCTACATAATATTATTAAATTGGAAAGAATTGGAAAAGAGTGAGGGAAAGGAGGAGGAGGAGGAGAAGGAAAAAAAGGCGGGAAGAAGGAAAAATAAAAATACTCACCATCTTGCTTTTGTAAGATTTCCAAAATGGCATCAATGCATTGTGACCGATGACTTTCTTTGAGGTTTTCCAGGAATTCCAAGAAATAAGATTCAGCTTCACTAGAGATAAGAAGAAAAATATGTCAGCCATTTCCTATCCGCTTTTTTGATGTCTGTGTGTAACACTAAAAGTTCTCTAACCACCATGTAGTTTCTAGTAGACACACATCATATGGAGAAATCCGAAGAAAGCTTATTCCTATTGCCCATGATCAGAGTTCAAATCCAAGCAAAAACTGAATTTTGGAGAAAGCATTGTTATCTGAGAATATTTAGTAATAAATAATATTTCAGCACTCCATGCAAGAAGTATCCATGAACAAAGTTCCAAGTTTTTTATAGACACAGTGTGCAAAAGCATAAAAATATATAGCGCATTTTTTTCTGTGACAAATGTATGTGCGTACCGAACGCTCGTGCAAATGTAAACATGAAATAGTTAAAGATAGTTTAAGCACGGCCTCTCTCCAGCAAATAAAACTGTCTTAACATGTTTTAATACAATACAAATATGGTTATCATTTTATACTTTCAACTACTTTGTTCAATTAGTTACTCTATTGAATATATTAATGAGCAATTTCAATTTTTATGTGATGCAAAATTGAAGTAGATCAATGACAATAACAATAATCAATTTATAGATTATCATCATCCTAAAAAGAAGAGTATACAACCAATGCATCCTCCCAATAGTCACTTATGGAGCAGAAACATGGAACCTAACCAAGAAACTGACCCAAGAAGCATGCAACGTGCGCATGAGAGAATCATGCTCAACCTTACATGGAGAGATCACAAAACAGTACAATATATCAGGAAGAAAACGGGCGTCAGAGACATCATAGAATCTATTAGAAAACTTAAATGGCAATGGACAGGCCATGTTACAAGAATGACGGACAACCAATGGACATCACGACTCACAACATGGATCCCAAGATATCACATGCAAACCGAGGCTGACAGAGTACAAGATGGAGAGATGAACTGGAGAAATTTAGAAAATGCTGGCTCTGCAACGCCCATGATAGAGAGGTGTGGCAAATCCTGGGGAAGGTCTATGTCCAACGAGGGACGTTAAAAGACTGATGATGATGATGATGATGATTATCAAAATTGCTGCAAAACTCATTCAGCTGTAGGTGTGATTGGTGTAGCAGTAATAGTACGGACAACAACCCAATTTTAGCTCCTGTCGGATTGGTTTATGTTCATTTCATACTCATGCCCTTGAGAAAGACATGAATCAATCTCTTCTCTGTCCAACTATGGGTAAAAAAGCAAAAAAATCTAGGGAGACAACTCTGATTCCAAACCAATGAAGCCCCTTCAAGGTAGTTTGACGCCCTTCTGGCAGCGCCTGCAGCCAAATTGAAGCCAAATGTATCGCTCTTGGCTTTTCTCTGGACTATATCAGTAGGGCTGGGAAGGGCTCGGATGACTGGGCATCCCAGGATCTCCATTCACTTTGCCCAGGATGAGACGTTACATGTCTGTAGAGACAGAACGAAGGCGATTCATACGTTATCAAAATTGCAGAAAATTGTCAAATCAAAACTCAGTGAACTCATTCATTACTACATGGAAAGACTAGCAGGAGGAGAAGTGGATGATAAAGGCAGTAGAACAGGGGTCCCGAGGAAAAGTAGATGGCTTAGGCAGTAGAACAGGGGTCCTGAGGAGAGGTGGATGGTAAAGGCAGTAGAACAGGGGTCCCTACATCTGCCCAACTGCAGGATCTCATTGGCAGAGCTTTGGAGATTGGAGCCCTGCTACATTTCCTTCCTTTTACAATCCATCTATGACACCCTTCCTTCTTCTCCTGCATACATTAGGGCTTAGAGAAGACCCACACTGCAAGCTCTGTGGTTAGAAGGGGACACTAGCACATATACTGATCATATGTCCATGATATACATGTTCCATCTGACAACGTCATCTTCAGGAGAAGAAAAAAAAACATAAATGCAATCACCTTCAACATTTAATTTTAAACTACTTAGATTTCTTGAAGGGTTATTTTCTGTTAGCATTCACAAGTTGAATAAATATTGGGTGGCCAAAAAGTTTGATTCAACCCACTAGAACAAGAAATTTATATAAGTTTCAAATAATGTAAAAATTTATGATTTAAACCAAATCAATTTGTTGTAAGTAGGTAATGTAGTATGTCCCTGTTTTGGCACAACAAATCATATTATTTCTTAATCAGTCCATGTGCAATATGTGAAACAGACCTAGAGGTGACAAGCAGATCCAGAGGCTTCACTCACTTCACACTGCACTATTTTACCCATAACTGAAGAGAGTAATGGATTCATGCCTTTCTCAAGGGCATCAGTGAAAAGTGAACACAAACTTAGGACTTGTCTGTCTCACGGAGTCCATTCTATTACTCACTTGGCCATCCTGTACCTCAAAACCAAATTTAATTTGTGAACAGAAGCATTCTTCACTTCAATAACACATAATTACAATTACAGGTACTTAACCTTTTTAGCTAATTACAAACATTAAGCTAAAATGTTGAAGTTTAGTCAGGTGATGTTAAGGAAAGTAATTGTTTACCTTAGGTTATATTGCTAAAGCCCAAGAAGTGGAATTATGTACAGGGTGTTTTTAAAAAAAAGTTGTAATCCTCTTTCTGACAACTTGTATTTAAATCAACTTTTTTTTTCACAACAGAATTTGAAAAAAAAAAAATACTAATTGCACATTCATACAAATAAATGAATACTCTATTAAAGCTAGCATATGGTGCATTTATTTCAACAACTAAATACTGTTGTCTCTGAGAATAGTGTTGCCACACGTATGCACAAATTCTAAACCTCTTGTCCTTAATGTTGTGTCTTTCGTGAAACAATTTTCGTGTGGCTAGATATTTTGTAAGTAAAAGAACCATAGCTGTATCAAGAATAGAAATACCTGTTGTTGTTTTATTGAATGAAGATAAGGCTATGAACATTTTTTGCAGAGTGTCGTTTTGGAAACTTCAATTCTCTTCCTTTCCCACTCTTGTAGAAGATTCTCTCTCAATCCCATTTCAAAATCATTAGAGACGCAATTAGCACATTGATTATGCCATTTTTATAGGTTTTGATTGTGAACAGAGCAGCCCAATGACTAAAAAGACCCTATATCGAAAGAGCACTTGAAATAAGACATGTGGCACGGGACGTGCAGAAGATGAAAAACCACAACATAAGCTCGATAAACACAATTGATTTTGCTAAAAAGAGGAAAAAAGCATGAGTTCATTTGTATATAATCATCTTAGTTGAGGTAAATGTGAGTGTGTTTGATTGTTTGTTTGTGATTTCAAACGCTTCTGGCCATACCGTTTTGTCTACAAACTTGAAAATTGGCATCACTACTCCACTACACCCGTTCTAAAAATGTTTCATTTTTATTTTTGGAAAAAAAGACTTTTTTACTTTATTGGGGCCTTATTCTGACAGGTTAATGTAGATTGTCCAGAATTTAGTTTGTTCGTTTTTGGTTTTTTTTTTTACTTTATTTCAGATGTTTTGAGTGGAAAGCGTCAGTTATGTCATAAATAGAATTCATTCTCCGATGGAGCTTTTATTTAAGACGACTTCAAATGTTGACGCTAGAGTTGTTCAATTATTGACTGTGATGGCGAATTTATCTATTTAGTAAGTATCGCAAATAAATTATTTATAACGTAGAAAATACGTGATTCTAGAAGAGGAGAAATTTGTTATTGTTGAGTTCTTTCGCACAATAATAAAACTTTGAAGCTTCACACCCACACTCACTCGATGTTAAAAACAGCGTATAACCCCCCCCCCAAATACAAGAAAATCAATGAAAGAAAAGAAAGAGGTAAGTGCATTATTTTTGCTTAAATTAAATTGTTCGTATTTTTTAGCACGCCTTCCTCAAGATCGAGTGAGCGAGGGTGTGAAACTTCACAATCGGGACCACCTTGACTATGGTGTCAATTCTTGGTCAACAATGATTGCCAATATTGCGAATTTTTTTTTTTTTTTTGAGAAGACCTGTTACACGTTTTTGGGGACACTTTTGTTTTCAAATTTCTTTTTTTTTCCCCTGAAGATTTATAAGTAAAACACACAAAGAATTTTTCTTTTGTGTAAGAAAATCAAATTTACGTCCTCATCTGTGCGCGTATTTATAGATTTCAAGTAAATTCATCTATCAATAAAAATGAAAGGAGGAGGAAAACATGACCTTTAGGTTCAGAAAGATTTTCAAAATTGTTTTTGTTTTGGAGACTAAATTGAGCAGAATCTATAATAGTTTATGCTCTTTTCGAGGGAGATTTAAAGTAAGACATTACATAAAGGAAGTCGAAGTGCCAAAAAATGTCGAGACAAAAACGTCAAGTTGACGCATTGATGATATAACAGGAAGAAAATTGTCATTTAAAAACTAAATCGTACATTTCTTTCCCTTTAAATTGTGGTGACATCATATTTTAAAGCAAATACATTTATATATTTCAGTAATATGTACGTTTGAATGTTGAATGCTAAGAAGCCTTTTTCGTGTAGTCAACTTATTACGTCAAAAAATATTGATTATTCTGTAGATTTTGACATAATTCAAATTTAGTAGTTTGTAGTTGGGGGTCCCGGTTTTATGTTATGTGATGCGATGTTATGTTATGTCTTTTCAAATACCCGGTCAGCGGTGAATATTTTGGATTTTTTTTTCTTAAAAAGTTTTGCTTAGCCACGCCCAGAAATTTTTATATAGATTTAAATTGAAAACCAAACGAAATTAACATTGAAAAAAAACTATTGGGAAAAAATAAAATAAAAAGCCACGATGTAGATATCTCCACCTCCCCAGGATACCAAAGTATTTTTTTTCTTTTTTTGTATAAATAAATAATGGATTCTACAATGTTTTCGAGTGAGAACTTGCAGACAGTGCTCAGCAGGTAGAACGAGAGACAAGAGGTCGAAAAATGTTTGAGGTTCCAAAACAATTTTCTAGTCGATGAGGTTAGCTAGAAAAAACAAAACAAACAAAAAACAAAACACATGTCCAGTGCGAAACACTGATTCATTTCGAAAACGATCCGACAGAATCTTTTCCCAAACGACCAGTCTGAAAATATCCACCTCGTAAAATATGAGTAAAAAAGATAATTAAAGAATGTTACAAGGAAAGTAAAATCCTGGTTTTTAGAATTGTAGTAAGATTCCCCCGCCCCCAACCCGGAAAGAAAAAAATAAAATTAGATAAAAACCTTGAAAAATTGACTTTTTAAAACCTGACTGATTTCCCAAGGAAACGAAAGTTATATGGACAAACACAAAAAAATAATAGCTATTCTTTTCTTAAGAGAAGCTTGGGCGGTCCATTTCGGTCATTGGTGCCAACAAAAAAAAAAATACAAAACTTTTATTATATCATTCTCTTTAAAAGCATAAGAGGTAAATAAATATTCTTGTCTTTTTCAGCAAATTATAACCATTATTCATTTATTTTTTATTTATTCATTTTTTTGTTATGGTCCCCGTGGGGTCACAGATCGGGGTCGAAAATTAGAAGTTGAGTTAAATTACTTTATTATCTTAAATTACTGAAATTCTTCTGTATTTACGAAAGGCACAATTGCCACACTTCCCCCTTGTAATTTTCAAATAGAGTGTACACTCCAAGTGAATATCCTGTATGTGCTTCCATAATGCGAAATGGACAACTTGAGGATACTAAAATCCAAAGATAGCTGGATTTTACAAGTCGATGGACTGTAGTGCTCTGTTTTGAATAATCAGGTTTTTTCCAATCAAACACAAAGTAAACAATAAACAAAAGCCTAAGTGTCATCACAACTCAGTTACCGGAGAGGAAAAGTAGCTGAGCAACAACCCACATTCCAACACTCTACATCATACAACTGATCTTCAACCACAAGTTTTGTTTTTTTTTCTTTCTCCTTCTGTGATGATATTTGTAATTTTTTTTACCTGTTTAATGTTAGTCCATGGTTGGCAAAAGTGTCAGTTAGCTGAGTCTTCAGTTCATCCGCCGCCATCTTTGCCCCTTTCCCACCTGATTAAATATAATATCAGCGACTTTTTTTGGTCCACTTCAGCCGATCGATCCGGGGCCGATTGGATTTCAATCAAAATGGCGATTTATATTATTACTAAAAATGTAAACCAAGAAGCGAGTTATTATTCGTATATACGGGGAGTGAAATCTTGGATACGTAATATTACTTACAGAGCTAGGCACCAACAACTTTTACAAGGGAGGTAAGTCTATTCCTGGCAATAGAATGACACGCTCATGGTCTTTCGTCTGCTTAAAAGCTGGGTCAACCCGCTGGGTCGCCAATTAAGATGTTTCTATTTTTCATTTTCGAATTTGGGAGTCTAGTGTTGCCTACTTCCATGTTTTTTTTTTAACAAAGAATTAGGCGATCCTTCAGTCAACTAATTTTCATCTATAACATCATACTATATTCACTCGCCGGAAGATTATCTAGTCAACTTACTTTATTAATGGATACATCATATCAACTTATATCAACGTTTTGATTTCCAGCTCGAGCCAAGAATCTCTCAGACCCCACCTCATAGTCCAGGTCCCAGTGCAATTCTCTCATAGACCCTGATAAAAATCATATATATCTGGTAAATCATCATAATAGATTTTGAACTTTTTGAAGTAAATAGAAATAGCAACAATTATACTATAAATTTGTCTTTATTTGTTAAGCATATCAGATCTTGGAGAGATTCTGTGATATTTCATAGAGATGGCATATCTACTTGATATTAAGATACTTTTGTCATAGTAGCCATACGGATAATAGTACAAACATACCAGATATTAACATATTTATGACACCCTACTAGCTGTCTTTTAAACTGACTCAAGTCTTTGTGACATCTTCCAGGAAATAATTAAAACTTTGGTTCTGACAATCAAAACTCTTACCTTTTGTTGATGTTGTCAATATGTTTCAGCTGATCCATTTTTTGGCTGGAGTTTCCTTTGAACGCTGGTTGCAAAATGTGTATGCATACATCTGCACAATCGAGGGTCAGGATGAGTTTTTTTTTTTTTTTATAGCACAATTTCCTTACTAGAGTTAGTCGCTTATGGGAGAAGAGTTTGATGATTGCACAATTGTTATTCTGAGTCGAGCCACATGGAATTCAACAACTAAAGAGAGTAAGCTAAGAGGAAAATGATATCACAGGCATGTACAATTACATCCCTGGCTTTTGAATTTTCTATATATTCATATTAATCAGGTATAAATTAAAATATGAAAAATTCGTCAGTTGCATGGATAGTTTCATTTTTCATGAGAAGAAATAGAAAATAAGAAAAATAAGATTAAGGGTTGTGAAATACAAGACAGCAATTATTTGTTGTCTAAATCTCTTCATTTCAAGTCTACATTAAAATATATATATATATATATATATATATATATATATATATATATATATATATACACATATATATATATATATACATATATATAGTGTGCTACCTTATAGGTTACTAATTTCTGACACTAATCATTTTATGTTGTCAGTGTCTAATATAATTTCAATTGCTTAGTGTAAGTTGAATTCAACAAAGCTGCTAAATCAAAGCTAAAATATTTCCATGCTCTTGTTCTTTTCAGTAGTTCATTTTTTTGCATCTACTCATTTCAAATCACTGAACTGATTTACATAATTATGGCTGATTCGGCTATGTTGTACTACTGAATTAATTGGTAGTCATAAACAAGATAAACACAATTTTCACCAAAAAATCAACATCTGGGAAATTAAAAAATCAGCAGATCAGATTTTTACAAAATTTTGAATACTTATTTCTTTAAATACGAATTGTTTTTTAAATTTCCCAGTTGTCGATTTTCCTGTGAAATTGCATCCATTTTGTTCATATCTATGAATTGGGTTCTCTGGCCACTTTTTACTCAAAATGAATGTTGCCAGGTCTATGAGATCTAAATTTTCTTCCAGGCCAAGTGAAAAACTTAAAAGCATCCATAGAAAAAAATAAGCTCCCAGAGAAATTTTTTCAAAATGTTCAAGCAGACTTTTGATCCTATTGAAAAGATTTGTGGTAATCAGTTACGTATTTTTTTCAATGAATGGTACTCTCTGGAGTCCATTTGATCCTGTTTTGTTGTATTTAAACTTGAACAAAGGTTTTTTTTCTTTCATTAATTGCAGTTTGGCAACATCATCATTCTGATTGCTCACGAGGTCTCCTAATACGCCACTGCAATATTGGGATGTAAGATATTTCAAAGAAATTGAACAAAGCCTTTATTTTCCTATTTCATAATAATTCGAACAGTTGAAATTAACTAAGCCTTACACTAATCATGGAAGACTGACTAACTTTGATATCATGCCTCAAAAGACTTCAAATCGAAAATCTAAGGGAGTTTTTTTTACCACAAATTATTTCCCACTCTGAATGATATACAAGGAAGATAAAAGATTCTAAAAGAAGTGGCTCATTTTGATTTCACTATAATAGTTCAGACTCCTAAGATAAATTAATTGCCACCAAAAGATGTACTTAGTGGAATAGTGGATTGATTCAGTGATTCCCAAAGTGTGTACCACAGAATATTAGAAAATTTTAATAATTCAATGAAAACAAAATTTTCCAACAAGGAAATAACTGATTATTGTACAAAAAGCAACAGATAATGAGGGTGGCTGTCTCCAGTTTGATTCCAAGATTTGAGAAACGGAGCGGTGAACAAAAGGCTCACCCATTCCACTGATAATAACTTTTTATAAATTTGAATTCCATGATTCATTATTCTTTTTTAACCTAATCTAGCTAGACAAATGCTAATGCAATTGTTCAATATTTTCTGCCTTTGGGTACCATGAAAAAAATGATCATCCACATCCATGATCCAAAATAGTTTGGTAATCAAGAAATAAAACAAAAAAAAAAACATAGTACAAAATATTCATCTTTGATAGCAAAAACTAAAACGACAAAAGTCAATTTGAAAAACAAAATTTATTACACTATTATGATTTATTTCCTACGATGCTTACCATCATTGCCTTTATATTTGTGTCGATATTTTATACTGGAGACAATTGTTGACCGTTTTGGGAAGGCAGTGACTCCATCAAAAAATGTGTCAGTTTCTGGATCGAAGCGTATTGCTTCGAGCTGTATGTGCAAGTTACGAGGCAAGTCAAGTTTCGATAGATCTTCATATGAGGATGTATCATGCACTGCAGTTTGGAAGAAACATACAATGTCCGAAATGTGGGTCATGTCATTCAGGTCAGAGTTGGGAATATTGTGGTCGAATTCATCAATACATTTTGTCAGAAACTGAAAACAATAGGAAGAATAAATTGAATTCGAAATGTATGCAAAACAATATATCCGAGTATATTTACATCAGAAGTCAACAAAGCGTTTTGGGGGGAGGGCTGGATTTGAAATGTTTTCATGTCTTGTGGGCCAACGCAAATAGATATGAAAATGAAACATAGATCATACCAGGTAATAGAAACAATTTATCTATTTATTTTTTTAATTACTTCATTGTTTTTCATTATAAGAGTATATATAACTACATAAACTTCCATGTACTATCAATCAATAGGAATTTTGAAATTCTTTTGGGTGCAACAACAAAATACTGTCAAATTATGGTTCAAATTTTATGCATACTCGAAAAATGTTAGGAATACAAAGAGTTCAAAATGTTTTTACTATAAAACATTGAGACCACTGCAAAAATGACTGCACTGTCAATCAAAACTACCAAGGTTTCTTCAGTTTTCAAATTGGTCTGGCTGTCTATCTATGCTTGTATGCATGCATTATGCAAACAAACTGCGCCAATGGAGCGAGACGGGTGAAAATTTAGATATTAACTCCTTGTGTCTAGAAAAAAAAAAAAGTTATTTTTTACCCCCCCCCCGGATAAATTTACAGGCGGGGGGGGGGGGTCCAGAGTTTATGCTTAATTGATCACTTAGCATGTGTCTGGTAGCATCGCTCTTGTTTAATGAAAATTTAGACTTTTTCAGTGATCACAGCCAAACAAAAGGCTTGAGATGTAATTTATTCAGTGATCGCACCTTTTTTTTTTTAATTGATCACCCCCAACATGGCATATTGTTATAAGATGTTGGTTACGTAACAGTTTCCATTGAGTCATAACCTGAACCCATTCCTCAATTTTTTGATTCTGAATTTCTTTGTTCACTAACCAGAGGTAAATAATGGAAAAATGAGACCCTGGGTCAGATTTGGGCTGTGGGCAGTAGTTAGCTGAGATTTAGTTTGTATACAAACGGTATTTGTGTGTCTGTGTATATAGATCTTTCTGGTCCAAGAATAACATACAGCACTAAGCGGATTCATTGCTGATTCAACAATCTTCATTATCAATCAGAAGCTGTATGTGTACTTGTTTTTGAGGACTTGTTCTGGTAACACTCACACAATCCTCTCTTCCGCCCATATGTGATAAGTACAAAACCTTTTCCCAACAATCATTGTAGTAAAGAATATGGTTCAAGTCAACTATTGCGCAGTTTTTAGCTAATTCCAGCAGAAAGTCCTCCCTCCACTCCAGAAAGGGCTATTGGCTCACCCCCAGAAGATAGCTAATGTATTTCTGTGTATTGAATATAAAATAAGAGTTCAGTTCAGTTTTACAGTTGCACTTTAAATAGAACCCATCCTCTAAAATCCCTAAAACATCTTTATGCGGAAAAAAAAAAACAAATTAGGTCCTCTGAATCGTTCCCCGAGGTTCACCAAGTTTACACAATGTAGTTTAGCTATGCCAAAGCTGTGCCTGTGGACAGAAAGTAAGGGATCAGTCTCTCATTATATTTACTTGTAAATAGAACCCTCCTCTCTAAATCCTTGGACTCACTAAGAATGCATACCATATTTGGTTGAGCTATACCAAGGGACACTGACTAACAGGCAGGGCCAGTCGTTTTACCATAGCTGACTAGGCAAAGCATACAGGGTACTTGAAGAAAAAGAAAAAAAAAAAAAGAAGGATACAACCGTCTTTTTGATAACAAGAATTCAAACTATTTTAAATCTAAAAACTAAATTTTGTAGACACTAATTACAAAAAGATTATAAAAAGGCTACACATACACCTTAGTTTTACAATAGATGTAGAAAGTGATTTCCTTCAAGTAGGATGCAGGTTTGTACCTTTTTCATTACATTGGAAAACCACCAGTCTAATATTGTAGGATGAAATTTGTGTGCGTAAATACTACCCTCTTATCATTAGGGTTGAGGTTTAAGGTCTTAATCTTTTTTGAAACACCCTGTATTACTAAGCACCAATTGGAATGTCTTAATTTATATAAAAGAACCATAAGAAAGGTTTAGAAGCTACAAGCCATAACTAGCAAGTTAATGCCTTCTGAATATGGCTTTTGAGCCGAAATAGGCTGGTCAACCTGATATCTATTTTTTTTACAAAACAAGTAAACTTACTTTGAACTTGAGTATACGGTCAGCTAATGCAGTCTCTTTCCAGTTCGCAGATTCTTTAAAAATCTCAGTAGCAATTTTTTTAATTCTCTCTTCAACATCAGCAGGTGGTTTATAACCCCGCACCGTCCTTACTGACCTGAAGCGTGGAAAAAATAAGTAAATAAATATAAGTAAATGAAATCATCAAATGGTAAAACTATGTGAGAACCAAAACTATATTTGTTTTTTTTACAGACCTTTGCTCCAAAATTAATTTCATGTAGGCATCTATAGACAACCTATGACTCCTCTATATCATTAATATTATCATTATATATGTCGCATCATTATCAATACTAATCAGCTGTACCTTTTGTTTCCTATGTAATAATGGCAAATACAATTGAGAGTCTGTCAATTTTGAGTCATTATTTTAAACTGGGTCTCAAAGTCACTGAAGCTACTTGCAGAATTCGAAAAGTGTAGGAGAATGGAACCCAGGAATGGACAACCATCAGTTGTTGATTATGACAGTTTATACCACCAGCATTTGAAAATATAGTTGAATTATAGATAATCTTTAGATGTGCACATGAAATAAACTTTGGAGTAAACGTCTGTAAAAACAAAAACACTTTTGATGCAGCCTAATGACAGTTGGAAAAGATCACCTAAAATTTTGCACATGATCAATAAAACTTCACGGGAAGAGAAGCTTACAGAAGAAATTTTACAGATATGAGTTTTGTCCTTGATTTAAAGAAAAAAAATAAAATAAATCTGATTAAAAAAAAATCGTTTTTATTATTTCAAATAATTTTTTCACTGATATTTTTAATTAGGAACATATACAAGGAGCGACTCGAAATTTTGGAGAATTAGATACATCCCCACAAGGCAGATGTAGTGTGTACTTTTTTTTTAGCAATGCCTAGTCTTGATGTAAGTAATTCTTCTTTTTTTTTTTGCAAGGTCCAGTTCACTCAATTTTTGTGTAGTACCTCATAGTATGTTCAATGTATTTACATTTGGAAGGTGACGAGTGTTCAAGGCTAAATATTGATTTATTCATTTCCTTCACTGTGAATGTAAACAATCAGATTTTACTGGAAACTAACTAAAAAGATATACAAGACTGACCATTTGGGAGAATGGTTGAAATGTTTTCATTCTCCAAGATTGAATTGCTGTTAGAATTTGATCACAAATCAAGTTTCTATTTTGTGAGGAAAAAGGAAATTGATTTTTTTTCTTTCAAGCTTCCATACTATAAATTATTGATGTTCATTTTCTGGGGTCTTTTTTTGATAGTTCACCAAAAGACCCCCCCCCCCCCCAGAAATGTAGTATTCAAGCACAGCACAGGAATAATGCCATGAGCTTTGTTTTGAAAAAATTACCCGTAAGATTGAAATCATTTCAATAAAAGACTAAACACAGATATTTGAGTTTTTTTTTTCTTGGTGCATACAACCTTTCAAGTCTCAGATATTGAAAGTGGAAACAGAGAATCCAGATTGGACTACAAGGGAAGATAATACAAGTTGATTACGGAGACTTATCCAATACAGCCATTAGAATAGCATCTATTTTGGAAATTAAGCAAATCTTGAGGCAGAGGTTCAATACCAGCCTATCTCTATTGTAGTCATGAACGACCCAGAGTAAAAGAAGGGGGGGAAGTGAATAAGTGTAACTTACGTCCTTTTCTTGAGTGATGATGTTCGACTTAAAGCTGATGGACCATCAAATTCAGGGTTAATCTTTCTGACTTGTGTTTCATCAGGATTTGGTAATTCTTCCTTCTTTCTGTCAAAGAATCCAGTCCTTATGGAGGTCTAGGAAAAGAAAGGAAAAATGATTTGTTAATTTATATTTCAAGTACAAATTCTCTAAGATCAAATTTATATACGTCTGAAAAGTTTTGCAATCATCCTCTAACTTAGTCTGACTTAGTTGTCAAAGCAATAATGTAATCAGTTGTGCAATCACATCAGTAAATATTTGGTGGCTAAGTGTTGTAAATTAATCTAATCTAAAAATCAGGCAAAATTTCAGAAAAATAATAAAGTAGAATTTTTTTTCCTCTTTAGATCCCCTTTTTCTTAGTAATAAAGCAAAAAAGATGAAAATAACACAAACTAAAATCAGGTTTAGTTCATCATTCAATAAACTGTTGTGACCAATGTCTTTTGGCAGCATGCCATATTAAGGGTGATATTAAAAAAATTGGAGAAACGGTGATCAATGAATTGAATAAGTTATTTCTTCCACATTTTGTCGAGCAGTGGTCACTAAAGAAAAAGTCAGAATTTTCAAAGAACAAGCGTAGGGATCGATTCAACAAAAACTTACATCGGTAATCGAACCTTCACCTCTGAAAACCTTTTCAGGGCGGTTGTTTTCAAAAAACAAAAAGAATTTTTTTTTCTTCAAGACATGAGGAGTAAATGGTTGAATTTTCGGCCCTCTAGCTCCATTGGTGCGACCAGTATATAAGGTACATACATAGCCAGCCAGCCACACCAACTTGAAAACTAAAGAAATCCAAGTTGACAGTTTTGGTTTACGTTTTCAAATAATTGTGGCTCTATTATGCACAATTTCATTTCACTTGGGGCTAACCACCAAACCATTATCCAAGAAACTAGTATAAGATTGACACCATTATGTTATATCGTTTAAAGAAATTGCAAAACATGTCCAATGCAAGTAATATCGTAATTATAACAGAAAGCACTGATATCAAAAAACGGAAAAAAAATTGAAAACATTCATGGTATCATTAATCGCCTGAAATATGGACAGAAAGTATCAATTACTAGCTGTTTGAAAAACCCACAAAGATTTATTTGTAGAAGAAACTACATCGAGTGTGTGTGTACTTGGTAAATTGAATAGAAATTCCACTATTTTGGATAAGAGAGTCATTCCATATCTAATATAGAGTTCTTTGAAAGAAGAAAAATAATCGAAGGCACTTCTACATCAAAATCCAAAATATCAGGTCTGTAATAGTTTTGAAATTGAAAATCTTTGAAATTTTACTCAATTCTGTGCATTTTGATGAATGAGACACCCCCTGATTTCCCCACTATAATTATTTAATTTCTAATGCACGAGTCAAGTTCCCATCTCATGACTCGTTCCATAGAGGGCTAAAACAGAAATCGAATTAATAAATCTTACAGTACATCTTGTGAGAAGGCAAAACGTATTTGTATTACTCAATATTGCTCTTGGATTTATCATCAAAAATTTATTTCATTTTGTTTTATATCAAGATAAAGTTCGTTTAATGCGTGTTTTCAACATTAAAAAATTGGTCATTGTCACAGTTCTTTTTACTAGTAAATTCCAAAAAATCATGCAAAAAAAAAAAAAAAAAAAAGAAATGAATAAGAAATAAATTTCTAAGTGAAATTGAAATTAAATCAAATCTATTTTTGAACTTGGATGATTTCGTTGGATAACCCCGAGAAACGATTCTGAGAGTAGTAGACCTATCTCTTATTCCGATCGCAATTAACATCCCCGCTCCTTGTCGGTTGGTTTGCAAGAAAAATTATCAATTATCAACCAGTCTGCGGCGCAAAAAAAGGTTGGGGACACCCGATTTAAGATTTGCTTAGAACGAAAACAAAATACACGTGTCTAGGAGAAATAGGGGTCAAAGAAAGGAGAAAAAAAAACCACATGGCTTAAGCATAGATAATAAATATTAACTAGCTATGATACATAAGGCAATACTTTATCTTCTTACCTGGATCAGTGGCTGCTGTCTGTGTTTCCCTGAAAACGTGAATGTTTCCAAAATAACAGGACGACAGAAAGACGTTAACCTTGATCGGAATGCTGCCATTTTGTTTTTACCACTCAGACGTAACTAAGCGCATTATACGATATCGCATGTGTACGTGATCAATTAGTCACTTCTAGCAGATTCAGGGCAACACACGGACTTATTTTAAAAAACTCTTTTTTGCGCATTTTGTTATTCTTAATCTGAGAGGGAGATTTGATATTTCAAGATGATTTCATTTTGAATGCACGTGTAAAGCAAAGTGCTTATTTGTCGCAGCTTATAGAAGTCAAAGCCAATCAAATTTGAATTAGATTGAACACTTCTTAATACAGTCCATTTAAATTATGTTGATAACGAAAATCAGTTATTCATGATTTACGCATAACTTTGGATATGAATAATATGGGATATGAATATGACGGAATTTTTCTTGCTGCGGGTACTTTTTCCTACAGCACCGGTGTGATTTTAAAAGAGAAATTTTAAGAAGAGACTGAAACTAGACTAGATGTAAGAGAATGGGAGGTAAGAATCAGTAACTTCGGGCGGTGCGAAAAAAAAGTTTTTTTTTAAAACACATAGTGAGAAAAATTATTAAGGCTACTTATTGATTGATAAAAACAGGTGATTCTATTATTCAATTCTATAATTCTATAATTGACATTAAATAAGGTAAAATTAAAATGAAGAAATTTCCCGAAGCTGGCGTCTGAATTTAAGCAGACGAGAGTTATCTGCTCCTAGATAATTTGGCTCCACGTACTAATTAATTGAAATTGCGTTACATAATTTCTTCCATTTTATTGGTCTGTCCGCAAGTACATTTGAAAGTAAGCAAGAAGTATCTCAACATTGTGTACGGCATATACACACACACACACACACACACACACATATATATATATACATATATATATATATATGACCCTTTTGTTTGTTAATTTGTCTGTTTATTTGTACCACTTCTCTAAAAAATAAAAATAAAAAAAAAACAACAAGGCCTATATCGACCTAATATTCTGCATGAAGGAAAGCTAAACTTCGAATATAGGCTATTTAAGGTTAACCTCGGAGGTCATTCGAGGTCACCAGAGGTCATTTCCTATTCATTTAAGTGCAATTTTTCAAATCTATGGCCACAATTTTGCATCTATAAAACATAGGGCATAGAGGTATATCTTCCCATAGCAAAGATCATATGCAAGGTGAAGTTGACCTCTGAAGTAATTTGAGGCAACCAATGGCCATTCCTGGTTATTTTCATTCAATTATCCTAATTTTCGGACACAATCTTGTACCAAAGGTACTGAAATTTAGCATATGCTGACACCTTCTTACAACGAAGGTTGCAATCTATGTGATGTTGACTTCTGAGGTCATTTGAGGTCACCAGAGGTCATTTGAGGCCACCAGAGGTAATTTTAAAACAATTTTTCAAGTTTTGGGCCACAATTTAGCACCTACGAAACTAAAATTGGACATAGAGATATATCTTTCTATGGCAAAAATTTCAAATGTTGAGGGGTTTACCACTGAAATCATTTGAGGTCACCAGAAGTCAAATTTTTAAGTTGAGGGCTACAATTTTGCACCAAGGGTGCTAAAATTGAGCATATGGGTACTTTTCCTCACATCGGAAAAAAAACTGGCCATTCAGGGTCAACAGAGGTCATTTCTAGTCATTTTTACTCAATTTTCCAAGTTTTTGGCAATAATTTCGCACCTACGTAACTGATATTTGGCATAGGAATAGATTTTTTTTTGGCCCAGCTCAAAGGCAATGGTATTGATTTCAGGATTCATCAGAGGTCATTTCCGGTCATTTCTAGTCAATTTTCCAAGTTGTTAACCTTTTGAATTGAAAATTTTGCATAGAAGTAGATTCTTTCACCACCACAGTATTTAGAAATGTCATTTTGATATTGGAGTAATTAAAATCACCATATGTAATTCCTGGTTATTTTCAATGAATTTTAAAAACGGTTTGACATAATATTGCACCCAGGATACAGAAATTCTGTATAGGGATACTTCTTTATATGGAGAAAGTTATAGGCAAAGTGAGGTTGATGGTGGTGATCAATAGAGATGATCTGAGGTCATTTCTGGAAATTGTAAGAAGGCACAAAGACAATCTCTCAGAATTGCTGGGATTCACCAGACTTCCCCGTGTTTTCCCCATGGGCAGCTCTTTATTAGCTGTCCTAGGGTTGGATCCTCGGACCCAACGTGAGAAACTATTCATTTGTTTTTTTTTATGCATCAGAATATTTCTTCCGTTACAGCTACTTTTTCATGTGTACAAAGCATTGATAATTGTTTGTTGTTGGTTGTTTAGTGGGAAGGGGAAGGGATGTGTATCTTTGTCAATGAGAATCGGGGTGGCAGGTTGGCCTGAAATAAGAAGGATTAGTTAGAGGAAAGGTCAGAAGGAGGATGGTCAGTTTTCATGAATGTTTTGTGGCAGGCGTTTACGCAATACTGCGACAGAATCTGCATCGGAGAGACGCTGAGGCCTCTCAAAAGAAAAAAAAAATATACAAGCACAAACGCTCAGAAACACACACAACCACAACTCAAACTTCCACAAAGCCCATTTCATAAAAAATATACACGACTCCTAGACATGCAGATGCATTGAAGCAGCCCTAATATCCCAACGTAATACGATAACCCAGAGGTATGAGCATTTCCAGATTGCACACCCTTTAAATGCATTGATTTTGAAACAGAATCACATAAAAACGACACATTGCAACATTAGCATACAAGGAATTGGCTAACACACTTTCAAGAAACAGCATGAATACACATTACCCCCCCCCCCCAAGGAAAAGCTAACACACAGATACACAGACCCAGTCTCACCCATCATCAACCAAAAAGATTATATAACAACACACCCTCTTCAACCTGCACCATATATGTCAGCACCTATCCATTAAATGCCAGACACCACTTCCACATACTGGAAAAATCCACACAAACATTCCTGAAAACTGACCATTCTCATCCTAACCTCTCCTCTTACTGCCCCTTCTTATTTCAGGCCAACCTACCACCCTGATACTCACAGACACAGATACAACATTTACCCCCTCTCTTACTGAACAATCGACAACACAAATCTCTTCATTTCAAATCTCAAACAAGTAAACAGTATACAGTTTTCTCAGTAAACCGCTGAAAAGTTTTTTTGTAAAAGGTGGTTGGCAATCATCGAAATGCATCAGATCATGCCCACGTGATAATAAACATTTTAACCTTGTAACGCCTATATTTCTCTGGAATTTCTGTTCATTTTCCAATTGTCAAATCACCAACATTCTATCGGACCATCTCACATCCATACAAAGTAATATAGTAGAGACACGAACAACGACTAACGTCTATTGTTGTATTTAATGATCCCTCATCGTTAAATACGTCTGGGGGGTAACCTTCGTAAGCAAGCACTGCGTTTAAAAAAAATTAAATGATGTGTAACATAAAATAACATCCATATACAATACTTTATGATAATACCCTATATAAAATAACAAACGTTGTTTTGTTTTTAAATTCCCTAAACGGTTACATGGTAAACAACTGATGATCCCAAGAAGAAAAAACTTTACACGTAGTACCATTATATAAAAGTGTGTGTAAAACACTAAGAAACACTGATAAAAATTATATCAATTACATAAAGAGATATTGAGAAACAAGTGACTGAAGGGACATCCCCAGAAGATAGCTAATGTATTTCTGCGTATTGAACATAAAATAAGCGTTCAGTTCAGCTTTACAGCTGCGTTGTATATAGAACCCATCCTCTAAAATCCCTAAAACATCTTTTAGGGAAAAAAAAAAAATTAGGTCCTCTGAATCGTTCCTCTATATACCATTAATAGACACACATACCTTCCATTTAAGACTGATTTTATCTTGTTCTACCATTGAGAGGGGTTGATCATTTTTTCTCACCTCCTTGACCGATGCAATATAGGTTCCTCCTTGACCGATGCAATATAGGTTCCACCTTGATTACCTTTGTTGATCTTTCTAGAACCTGTTTATCCGATATGATTTAGCCGTCACGTAACTGGAATATATACTCATCTTTAAATCAGCATTACCCCTCTCTATCTCTCTCTCTCTCACACACACACACACACACACACACACACACACTTTGGCATCTTCTCATTTTCCTTCACCTACATCTCGCCCGATCAACCAAACAATAAATCAATCAAAATACCAGCAGAATAATAAAATTGCTACCGTGACCCTTATTACAACAATTTGGCCCACCAGCAGAAGAGGTCGCCAATAAATCTGAAACTACAAACACACATACAATAACAATTTTGTTTTATTTTGATGTTTATTATAGAGACACGATTAGTGCCTACTATATTTATAAAAAAAAAGCAGTGCGTATGATTATAGTTTGGGAATTTGCCACGATCGGCTTCATCATCCCCACATTTTCCTTCAACCTCCCTTAAAAAAAAAAGTACTGATACCATTATATTCTATTAGATATTGATCTGAGTCATACGGCCTTTTCATATTTATTTTTGATAACAAGAAAGCTACTCTAATATATTAGACTGGTAAAGGCATTGCTATTTTGGATAAGTTGGACTGGAATTCATAGCAATAAGCAGTTGTTTAGCCTTTTACACTCCAATTCTCGTGGCAATCATTCAACATGAGCATATGGCCAAGAAACCCGCTATGTCAGAGGGTGGTTAAGGCTCTGAACTGGCGACTGCAACGGTTGATGTGCTGAATGAACCAAAATCTACATATTTAATGGACAGTGCAATTTTCTTGGTTCTCTGTCCGTAACCACGGATTCTTCCGTTGAGAAGTGACAAGTTTGCAAACAAAATCATCACCTACTCACCATTTTAAACAATCCGCTATTCCACTAAAAGTCTTTAAAAATCATTTAATAGAATTGAAATACAGGTAATCCTCGCTTTTCAGAAGTTCGCTATACACCACTTTTTCACTTTTTCTTTAGAAAAAAAGACGAAAAGCGGAAATAGCGTTTAGCGATTGTTTTTCATCATAGAAGCAGTAACACCCTCTTCCTTTCTCTTTTACAACTCAGGGTCCTGAGCCTCCCACTACCACGACCTCCTAGTCATTTTTGGTCTGGGGACGCTCAAAAATATTCCCATATAAATTGATGGTAATTACTTCCCTTTTTATTTTCGGATAGCGGGCGAAACCTCTATATCCGTGAATCTAAAAAAAATTGATTAACTAGTTTGAAAAATGTAAAGATTTCCTGGAAAAGTCTGTTATTTGAATCAGCAGAATGTAAACCTGAAATAGTGATTGCTCAGTACGGGAAAAGGCTCAGAAATACTCCAAATACTTTACTATAATAAAGCATTTTCTAATTAGTGTTATGAAATCAATTAAGTAAACCCTCAGCGTTGGTGATAATCTTCAGGACAATTTGGAAAATGTAACCTTCACACACACATACACGCATGTAAGGTAACTGTTTCAACGTAGCAATGCTCTTAACATTGAGCCAAATAGCCGCCGGTAATGCAAAGGCCCAAATAACTTTCCACGCGGAATTCTCACCTCGATTATTCTCGGTCTATTTGCTTCCTTCACCGAGACAGTTATGTATTAAGAAATGAATATATATGATCTGACAGAATGATTTATAAATTGCCTTACATACATTTATATATATATATATATATATATATATATATATATATATATATATATAGTCACTTTGAGTCGTTCTAAAGACAGCAAACATCTTTCACTGATAGAGCAGTTTTATAAACCGTTTGACAGTGGATAGTAAATCATATATATATTGTATATTTCGGCAAATAAAGTGACTTCCAGATGAGACGAGACCCCAATTTCAGTCTGAATTTCATGGTCTTAGTCACTCTTTTTGAACGTGGCCCATAAGACGATCACATTTTTGAATGTCCCAATTTAGGGGTTTGGGGAATGCTTCACGTGTCGTCTTATCTGCCAAAATATACGATATGTACATAATTGTGCGTGTCTCTGCGTATGTGTACGTTATGCTTCGTGGCTGAGTGAGTTGTGTTTCCTACGCCTTATTTGGCTTTATACTTGGCTGAGCTTACTAAATATCTATGATTCTCTTCAGAGGGATATTTATTTATCTATCTATATATAGTGATATGACAAGAATCGACAGCCACCCCTATTTTCAAAAGTAAGAAGACACTTCTTTTTTTTTCAATCAAGATCATTTATTCTATTATTCAGATGATTTTCGTATATTTTATCACGAAAATTAAACTCCGATGAACTCACCGTTTCTCGGTCCTGATGTTTTTACTCTTTCAGACAAGAAATTTGATCTGCGATCTTCTTTTGTTGGATATCCGGCCACGTTGTGACCCACGAAGCAAATTTTATTTGTACAATATTTTCTGGATATTCTCCTTATTTCATGATCTAAAATGGCCCGTCTGCAAGAGGGGGTTTGGTATTTATCCTCTAAACCTAAATCAGGCCCTCTCGACGAGCACGAGAAGGTTTGGAAATTGGAACCTTACAGAGACCAAGTATCAAGGAGTCACTATGAACAGTGACAGCTCAAGACAGGTCACGGATTAATAACTCCTTAGTCCCGTACCTGAAGACCAATAAATGTTTTTCCTCCTAAAATGTAGTCTACAAGAGTGGGATGCAGTCGTCGTATCACACCAGCGCCTAGAGGACCAGGGGCTCAAGAGTTTCTTGGCAAGAGCTGTAAATCGAATCTTCTAAATCGATACAAGATGTGTATGAATAAAGACTAATGCGGTGCCTGTTCTAAAGGTGCATGTCTAGAAAGGTCCGGACTTTACGTTGTGTGGAACAGTCTGTCATAATTGTCAGGTAAAATTATTCTAAGCGAAACACCGGTGTAATCATTATAAATAATTAGTAATTAGTTTTAACAATCGATGCAAAATGTTTTGAAAAACAAAAGTCAAAGGATTCAATAATTCATGGAAACCAAAAAAACGAAATCGACGGTGATAGTGTCGCCAATGGCGAATCAATAAATCCAGTATTTTTCTGATGCCTGCAAAAGGGACAGGGGTAAATTCGACCTCATCCCACAAAAAACTTCACGGGCTTTCAGAGCGCTAGGAAAGACAAGGCGTCCGCATGTTTTTATTTAATGTCTGACAGAAAGCTTGTGTTTTATAGACGTATTACAGATAGCACCAACGCAAGGGCAGGCAGAGTATCCTTGTGTTTTATTTTAATGGCCGACATGAAATTAACTTTTTAGAGAGATGTTACTGCAGTGACGCTAAGAGCATCTGTGTGACGCTAAGAGCACCTGTGTGTTTCAATTTAATGGCCGGTATGAATTCAACGTTATAGAAATATATTTCTTTTTGTGAGATTTCTCGAGTATCGTCAATTCAAACAGCTTTGTACTGACTAATATATCTGGCGAATGACAATTTTTCACAATGGCCTGCTACCAAGTAATTGCGTTGTACACACGCTTACAAATAGGGATTGTAGTGAGAAATTCGACTTTTATTTTCTGACGAGCGAATCTAGGTAGGAGTTCTAGAAGGTATATAGCAAATGAAATCACGATGGCCAAAGTACGAGGGTGTTCAAGATGTGTGCACAGGGGGTGGGTGATAGCTTTGAACCGTCTTATAAAACTCCTCTCTGAGGCCCTATGTACCCACCATTCACGTATATTTTGTTCTTTGGCATGGACCTCCATCTTCCATGAAAAAAGTAATGATTTCCTCCAAGTAACCGTTCTCGAAAAATGGAAATATACTACTCAGAATTGATTTTCCCTGATTACTCCAGAGGCTATGAATAAACATTATACCGAATTGGTCTTGACATCATAACCGAAAATCCACCAAAGTTTTATTCATTGACTGCAGACGGTTCCACAAAATTAGCTAAGCCATCTCAACTGTTCTGAAATAGAGCAATTTGGATTTTTTTAGTTCACTCGAGGGATGAGTTATCCCATGCCAACCCCTTTTTAACTCTAATACAACTTGATGGAATGATCCTTGATGTTTTATACCCTTGCAAGTCTTTCTCATTAAACAAATAACGATGTCACTAAAATCGAAGGAAATACACATAATTCAAGTGCCATTGTCGTCTGCCAATTCAATTTGAATCCACCTGTAGGTCATTATAGATAAGCCTTGTGTTTATCAACTGCTGCGTTGACAGTCTTTTGTTGAATAGGAATTAAATGGAATTCAGTGGAGGTCGTCAGTAAGGCTTAACATTTTAAACCCGTTGTTGACACAACATTTAAACATTTCTTAGGTACAGTCGCAGCATTAACAGCTATCTATATAAATCAACCTATATAATACGGTTGGATATAAACAAGAACATGCCGAGCAATATGTTTTTTTTCAAGTTAAAAAAGAATGCATTATGGAATTCAGAAATTACGTAAATTACGCCGTCATTTTTTGACAGCATGTATAAACCAGTGCAATTAATAATAATCATTTATCTGCAACTGAATTCTCCGCTACTTACTTTGTGAAATCATAGCCAAAATTACAGCTTCAAAGGCGATATTTGAATTTGTAGTACGCTTTAAAGTGGTATTCAATTCTTCATGTTATTAATTGTCATTTAGTGGGTTATACTAATGAGTCTCAGAATAAATAATCAAAACATTTTAGGGATGGGGGTGCGAAAATTATCTGAGGAAGGGAAACTGCCCTTCGAGTATTCCCCTCTAGTGTTCCCTTCCACCTGTCCAAGGGAAATAATCATGTTTGTCAATTGAAAATATGGAATGAACTTGTTGGTGGGGTCTACACGAAACAGAGTTTTGATTTGATTCCAGATATATTTAAAAAATCAAATCTATTAAACAAGTAGTTTTTTTTCTAATTGAGTAATATATATTTGGAATAAGTTACCTTGACATGTTATGAATAGCAATAGTGTTTTCAAAATAATTCAAATAAGTTTACAAATCATGGAAAGAGCGTGAACTAACAAGAACATTTTTGGGATGTGTCTAATGAGATTTTCAAGAGAGATCTGCTAATCGTGTTAAATTGTAGATGTCGTTTGCATTTATGTGCATTGTATATGTTTTTAAGAATTTTGTATTTGTTCTTGAGTTACCGCGTAAATATTTTGTATAGGTTTGAGATGCCCCAAGAGGCATTAGGAAATTAAGAAATAACAATCGAGAAATGTAAGGATTCACAGGATCTGATGTTCAGGAGATTTATGATATAATTATTTCAATTTTTTCATTAGATACAGCAGCTGATTGGCTATATCGTACTAACCTAAATTAATGCACATGTTTTCCCGTTAGTTTTGAGGGTCCTACGAAAGTGAAATTATTTTGATAAAAATACTGTGTAATCCCGAAATGATGATGTAGAAATAATAATAAATTCATACTAATTTGCTGTTCATGAAAACTTTTGTTTTTAATTTTTATACGAATGAATTCATGCGGAGAGAACCAATGCCGGAACAAAAATATCTCAGCGTTCTCCGTAGTCTTAAGGATTATCAGAGAAAAAATATCTGGCGCAAATTCTCATTTAAAACCAGATTGAACATTTCAAAATTAAAATTGAAATGAAAATTAACACTTATCCATTTCAATCTCAAAATTTTTGAAGAAAAAATGCTGTATAGCACACGGATAATATGAATTCAACGCGAAAAAAAAAAACCAAAAAAAATAAAACAATCGCCCAAAATTATGTTCCGATCTAAACTGTATTCGTGCTCTTTCGTCAATCTGAAATTGAATTAAATATTTCAGAATCATGATAAAGATTATTTCGATAAATCTGTACCCGTCTCCTAAAATTGAGTTTAGAACATTTAAACCTCAACTAAAGAGTGAAAACATAGGATTATTATAATCTTTATATCCGTCGTATTCATGTTGTGACGATATAGTTTATAATAGGGACGCTTGACTCCCCGAGGGACAAGCCACATTAAACAAAAACAGCACCGGGTCCGATTCTTCAATATCCCTGTATGTTTTAGAATTTTTTGTAGAAAGTAAGTAGAGGCACCCGTGTTTTATAGTTAGCTAATAAACCCATGACGTGTTCAAAACTTGGAAAAATATGCGTATTATTTGATTATTTTACATTTTAAACGTAAAATGAAAGCAAAACGGGTCACTATGGAAAATGTATTAAATGAAGTGTCCCATCCGTCCAGGCTTTATTCTTGCATAGGAAAAAATTCGTAAAATTTTGTGCACACGGACAACTAAAAATTAGAGTGAACATAGTTTGCGAATATAGAAAGAACTTACTTTTTCTTGTGTTTCATTGTCTTTCTTTTAAATTATTCTTTTGGTCAGTGGACTGAAACATACGTACAACGAACAATTATCTTCAAAAGTTTTGACCGAAAATGTCCCCTCTCAAAACTATTGACTGTACTTTACAGATGCTCCAAAAGTCGAGACATCAAGGCGCCAGTTCTGCTTATTTGATCGTTTCATTGGTCTCCTTTTCGCTGACATCCAGGACAAGAAAACGCGAAGAATACATTATTGCAAAAAAAAAAAAAAAAAAAAGGGCCTGGTCGGATCATTAAACGAAATTCCCTAACGACTTTGCTTACTTTCCCTCTCAGGCCTCAACTATTGTTAGCTCCCAGACTTCACATGAGGGAATTTTATTATTTTCACTGTGTTTTATTGATTAATTATCTATTTTCACATCTCGGCAGTCAAAAAGCACCAGGAACTGGATGATTTACCCAACGAATTGTACTTGAGGTTGTCGCACCTGTTTGTCCCCATCTTGACAACTCTGTTCAACCACTAGTTCAACCAGAGGAGCATCCCCCGGAAGATAACCAGAGGTGTGATCACATTGTTGAAAAAGGACAAACGGGTCTGGGAAATTATAGATAATTTCAGGCCCATAACTCTGCTGAACACAGAGCTAAAAATTTTGACCAAGATCTTATCGAACCGAATGCAAATCGTCCTCAATAGTTTGATCGGACCAGAACAGACTTGTTCCGTGAAGGGAAGATCAATTCAGTACAACCTGCACCTGGTTTGCAAGATCATAGAGGGGGTAGAAGACGACACCGAAGCCGCAATGATCAATTTAGATCAATCCAAGGCGTTCGATAGGGTGGACCACCAGTTCCTGGCAGCCGTATTCGAGGCCGCCGGATTTACGCTTCTGGGTTAGTCTTCTGTATCGGTCTCCCAGTGCAGTCGTACAGGTCAATGGAAGGAAGTCGAGGCCCTTTGGGATCACGCGGTCAGTTCGACAGGGCTGCCCTTTGTCACTCCTACTTTATGTCCTTGCGCTAGAACCCTTTCTACGTAGGCTGGAGAATGGGGGGGACATAACCAGGTTTGAGTGGAGTGCTCCTGCTCGAGCCAGGGTCTCTGCATACGCCGACGACATCACTGCTTTCATGTCCTGTCACCGGGACATAGGGCTGGTGCACAAGGCGATCGAACGGTACGAACAGGAGACAGGGACCATGATTAACCAAGGCAAATCAAACAGCCTACGGTTAGGTGCCTGGAGAGGAGCTCACCTCCCAGGACCCTTCAGATGGACAGACGGACCCGTGCTCATCCTCAAGGTATGGTTCGGCCCTGACCTCCAGCTGGAGAAAAATTGGTCGGAAGTGCAAGCAAAGGTCAGAGCCGTTGAGGGCAAGTGGCTCCGAAGGAACTTATCCTTAAAGGGCAGAGTAGAGGTGTGTGGCACATACATCTCCCCCCTAATCCTTTACTGACTGTCTGTACTTCCACTGCCTAAGGACTAGCTGAGGTTGATGGAGAGTCTGCTCTTCTCCCTACTCTGGAAACAGACCAAGCCAATGGTCCACAGACAGGTCTGCATCCAACGACCAAACGACCGAGGCCTGGGAATGCCACATCTAGCGAGTCACCGACACGCCTCGAGGCTGGCCTTGCTTGGCCGGACGCTAACAGAAGAGCCGGTTTACGAACAGACTGTAAGGAAGACCTTCCCTACACTAACGCTCAACTCAGTCCCGCTGGCCATTTGACACAGTCTATCGGCAGACGAATTCAGATCTTTATGGTCCTGGGCTCCAGGCGCAGACTACTTAAGCAACTCCGAGTTCTCCCTCAACTGGAGGCTGGCTCGGAATGAACTGCCTCTCAACGACGTGCTTTTCAAGATGGGCAAAGCAGACCTACCCGACTGTACTCACTGCAACACGGGGATGGAAGAAACGGTCGAGCACGCTTTCGTCCACTGCGTGAGGGTCCACCCACTCTGGGAGCACGTCAAGGAGTTGGCATGGAACCCAGCAACCCTTTCCTGTCCCTTGACGTCGGTTACATTTGTGACAACGTGGTGCCCTTATGGTCTCTGACAAAAGTGATAGTCTTCCGCACACTGCTAGCTGTAGCGAGAATGGTTGTGCGACAGACACGACAGAAGGAAGCATACGAAGGTGAATCTTTTCCAACGAGTAACTGATCTTATGCTTTAAAACACCAGCCGAAAGCGAGGATTAAATGCGAGAGAAAGAGATTAGACCCCTTCAGCTCAAGCGAAAGATAGGTGAAAGCCGCTTGGTACACATTAAAAGGTCCAGAATTGACTGACTTTTCTGATGGACTTTTTCGATAGGCGGACGGAAGTTCCGTTCGGGACACCTGATCCTCCCCGCCAGTGAACCATGGAAAAACAAATAACCCCCAACTAGTTGGATGAATGTAGCTCCACGACCATGATCCCTAAATACTGGCTAATACCGCCTCAGCATCCCATTTATTGACGGGCCATCACTGATTTCTGGCACAAGATAGTGAGGCCGATGGGCTTCCCAGAAATCAATGGTCGCCCCCACCCCCAGTTTTCTCCCAAACCCATCCTTCATTATCATCTGCATCATTCTCACCTGTAAATATTTCACAGATATTTATTGGATGGAGAAAACACAGACCCCCTGAGTGAGAGAAGCATGGAAGTTAACGAATGAACAGACTAGCAGGGAACGAAACTGTCGAGCAAATGGTTAATGATCGGAACTAGCAAAGACCAAAAGCCCCTTCGACTTCATATCACTTCCAGATTGTGCATTTCTCTTGCATCTTACATTTTGCAAATATTCTTTGAAACGATGTATTCCTTTTTCGATTTTTTGTAAAATAATGTATTCCTATTTCGATTTCATTGTAAAATAATTTGTAAATTTCTAAGTTTGTATTATCTGGATAAATAAACTCGGCCTCCTGGCTAAGATCAAAGTGTAGTATCTGTTTTTTGACGCCCTCGGGCTGAGAAGTTGTTCCATGTCCGGGATTGTCCCCATCCCAGAATCACTGATCAGCATGCTCAGGCTTCTCCTGAGAGCATCAATAGGATCCATCCTGTGAACCATGTCAAGCTTACCCTAATGACTCCGTGTAAACACACGTCAAGAGTTAGGGAGCCTTGAACAACAGGATTCGTCCTGTGGATATAGTCCAGCTTGTCCCGTCCTCCTTGCAAAATCATGCGCAGGGAATCGGGTTGCTCACTCTGCCTGCACGTTCTCGAACGTGTGGGACCCCACCTTAATCTGACCTCGTGTCTTATTTGCAGTCGTGGGGATGCAAATAAATAAACTCAACTTAGCAGACACACGACAGGCGCCTCGAGCAACTGCTCGTGTTGCCGGTATTTTAAGCCAAAGGAATTTTGTGCCTCTTCAGACTTGCACTCGGGGGCGATTGCCCTAACCTCACACCACCTTGCTACACCACTGATTTCTCCTTCATCTGGAAGGAAAAAATCAGAAAAAAAGAAGAAAAAGTAAGAAGAGTTTTCATTATAACTTATTCATTTAGTTACAGATAGATACATATCAATAAATATAACTAATGTTGTTTCTGTCTCTAATATGTTTCTTCATCTAATTCCAACACTAATTCAATAACCTAATACTTTTTGTAATATATATGTATATATATATATATATATATATATTGTAATATATATGTATATATATATATATATATATATATATATATATATATATATATATATATATATATATATATATATATATATATATATATATATATATTGTAATCTTGTCTCAAATATTTCATTGTTTTACTCGATTCCAGCCTTTCATAGTTACTTCCAAAGATGGTTGATATCGCTGGCGACCATTCTTTCTTTCTTTTTTTTCTTTTTTTCTTTTACTAATAAGTCACTGATAGACTTGTTGCTACCCCTCTTTCCTACCGAAAACTTTATGTAACTTTCCCCATATTTTGGGGGGAGTTAGTGTAAGTTGGACAGGAAAAAAAAACACAGCCAGGCACCTGGTTGAAGAAGAGTAATATCTCTCATAAAGATAATTGTCTTTCGTGAAATTCTTGAGAGTGGAGCATTGTAGATGATTTCCATCAAGATCATTTAAGATATAAATGGATGAATTTGTTTCTGTTGAAAGAAGGCAATGATTTATGGAGAGTTGAAAATTGATTGGTTCAATCTTTTTTAAGAAATATGCAAATGAAAAATTGAAGAAAATAACACTGAAGTAACAACAATGAATTTTATTTAATGTACAATATAAATTGGCAGCAGTGTTTAAAGATAAGTCGTCTTTTGTAAAAGTAATTATGAAAATTGAAATGAATAGAAGAATATGTAGTAAACGTTTGTTTCTAGGGCACAAGACATCTACACTCATTAGGGGTTGGTAGGTAGAAAATTTAACAGCAGTAGATAAACTGACCTTATGTGGAAGAGACTTTTGTATTGAACAACAGTTGAATAACAACAATCCCAGTTTTTAGTTAGAAAACTTGAAAATCTGATCTTAAAAATGCCCCTGATTAACGATGATTTACTCGCTTCCAAAATTTCATTGAATTTGAAACTTGTCGAAAATATTTCATCGGTAGGGTAAAAATACAAATTAGTAGAGACAAACCTGTTAGATTGGAATGGATCCAATATACAATGAATTTCCAAAAATTACGTTATTTGATTTTAAAGATGACTAAAAACCTGACTTTAAAAAAAAATCATATTTTCATTTTCATTTTGGAGTATGCCTTTGTTAAAAAAAAGGGGGGGTACGGAATGTAACGAGATAAGGGTCTGAGAAGGTCGAATTAAAATTCTTTTGAATAAAAATAAAAATTGTTTAAAGCCCTATCGTTCATAGATTCATAGTGTAACCAAAACCTTTTCTTCACGAGTAAAAGCTCACAGAAAAGTATTTGGGGCAATTGTTTTTGATTGCTGATTTGTTATCGTTTCTGATCGCAACTGAGGAGTTATCTTCCCTTGAATACAATAAAGTTCGTTCTGTAAGAAAATCGGCTTTCATGGATATCAAATTACTGCTACGTTGAAACTGTTTGTTCATGGGAAATTTTATGTCATATTTTGATGGTATGGTTATTGTAGATTTTACAAGTACAAGATTTGCAGGATAAACCGAGAAATTTTGGCCCCTCTGAAACTCAAAGTATTCTAAAGAAATGTGATTTAGTAATGAGTCTGGACGCCAGGGACGAGCGTTTCTCGGCCATATGTCTATTGGTCGAATAAAAAAGTAGTGCACCAATGCTATTTCAGCGGTCCCTGTATGGGCAAAACCTGTAAATTAGGCAAGCACCCAAAATGACGTCACTCGACACTTTTTAAAGTTTTCATGACCATCCCATCGACAGAATGAAAATCTATCGAAGGCTTGCCTCTGCCCCAATAACACAGCTTAGAGTGTTCTCAATTAACTGTTCAGTGCACAGCGAAAGGTGTCCTAATGTAAGAGTTTTCCGCCCTTTTCGCTTATACCGGTTATCGAACCCAGGACCTTCTGTGCATGAGGCAGAATATCGAGCCATAATACTGAGATATAAACACAGATTATATACACGGTGTCTTCACTTATGTTATTTCATATAAATTCAACCGTTTCTCTACACGAGATTAACTAAGCAAGATAGAATACACATTTTATTAACGTAGTCTGTCGCTGTTATAGGAAAACTTTTTCCTCCCTCGATCTTTCCCCTTTGACGACATTTTGTAATAGCTATGTGTGGATCCAAATAGTAAATACATAGAGATGACGAATCAAGTATTTCAAACAAATACGGTTCAGGGTTCCCACTTGGGGTTCTGAAGCCAAAGAGAGTTTTTTTTTGTTTGTTTGGGTTTTTTTTTCTAGTAAATGCTAAGCTATTCTACCTTTTTCTTTTGATTTATTACATTGAACTAATAAACATTTCTCTTAATGAAAGGATGTTTGAACGTGAATTATTTCTCCTCATCTATGTTGAAGCATAAACCAAAATATTTAGATATGCTTTCTTCTTTCAGATCTTCTTTTTTTTTGTTATTCATTCATCATAGACGGAGTATAGGGGGTATAGTTTATACTAGCTGGAAATGAAAAAAGTCGGAAAATCACATCGAGTGATATGAATGATAATGTTACTCCAAAGATCAAAATGAAAATTATGTCGCTGCTTTGATAGAAAATATTTGGTTATTGGAGGACTAGGGTGTCATTGCTTTCCTTTTCAAAAATCTGCTTATCATAATAATTGTACTATACACAACCATATCTGCGATTATTGCAGAACCAGCCACGAAGAATGAAGCGTTGTAGGATCTCAGATCAGAAATGTAACCTGAAAAGTCAAAGAAAGAATATTACGATTCTAATAAATCTACAAGACAACAAGTAGCTAGAATTAAAAAAACAAACAAACAAAAAATATGTCATATAAATTCATGAAACGAGAGTGAAGTATTTTGACCCCCCTCCCCTTCTTTATAACGCAGATGTTCGGGTCCTAGAAAGACAACCGTGTTATAACTGAACTACAGATAATCAAAAGTCAATTAAAAATTCGCCTGTAAACGAACGTATTGTTTTCACTACAAAATCAAATAGATTATTCGTAAACACCTTGCGTAATACCATACTGATTTATTGCAAATTGGATGAATTTAATATTTTAGTAATATTAAGTAAGTCTTTTGATCAAATTCTATATTTTTTTGCAGTTTTCTAGACGAATGGGCGTTAATACATTTAGGTAAAATCAATCGCGTTATATCGGAAGACACCTGTACTGCAATCTGCTTATCACCCCAATACACCACCTGTTAGACGAATCAAGTCGCGTAAACTTTTTGAATAAAGCACGTTTTGACACAAGGTTAATTCCATTCCGGTGAGGAACAGACTTATTTACAATAGCTTGCCAACTATTGCTCTACGGCAAGAGACCATTCTGCAGTAATATATATATATATATATATATATATATATATATATATATATATATATATATATATATATATATATATATATCAGTTGTATCTTTAATAAAAAAATCATTTTATATCGACTCATGTATTTTATCTATTTACTCGTTTTATAGGTGGAGTCAGCGATCGGGATGAAGAAAGTTGGTTTGAAGGCCCTGTTCGCTCTGAGGCAACAATTTTGTCAACTAAATCCATAATTTGATTGATAAGAATATGAACATTAAATGTAAACACTTTTGGAATGGTAAGACTGATTACACTTCTGTAAATCCCTAAGCAAATGACCTCTATTATAGCTCTTTACATGAGTGATTGTAATTCTGACCAGTCAGTCCCATAATATTAGCCACCTAAAGTCTGTGGAGTCTGAGGACTTGAAACACCCAATGAGATAAGTATATTCAAGCTTCCAGTCGAGGGATCTTATTTAACGACAGTATTGTGATGTTTATGTTTGCAAGGATTTAAAGTGACCGCTTGCTTAGTTTCAATCATCTCTGATCGTTACACAGTAACATTTCCCCTCTTTGAAGATAAGTGTTGCAGTATTACTAAGCGTAACTTCAAGAATCGAATTCATTGACTCAAACTAGAACCCATACACTTTATAAACAAATACAACATATGGTTGGTAATACGACGATTAACTCAATTTTCTGAAGTTTCACTTCGTAATGCGGCAATCTTTTACTTCCAATTGTTACTGTTCAAGGATTTTCGCTGAATGAATCTAAGTAAGCGACCGCTGTTAATCGTTGAGAACACAGATACCTGATTATTCCCGTTAAATAACACCCTTCGACTGACATCTTGAATGAATAAAATCTTGTCCCAAGTCTGCAAACCCCAGGAATTTAAGATGAACAGTATAAGGAGTAGAAGTGAAATGCAAATATTAAATGGGATACAATTCGTGGATAATCTTTTCCTTACTTCCGAAAAAAAACCCAAAAAAAAAAACCCCAAAACAAATGTCTGGGCCAGTTGTGTGCAATTTCAGGATCTAATAATTCCTACGAGTTCTGGCGTCGTTAAATAGTCTTTTGTTTTCAATGCTGTGTATATGCATTCAAGGATAGCTAAGTTCAGTATAATCCTTGACATTAGCCAGGATAAATAGATAACAATGAATTTACAAATTAAAAACGAATGAAGCAATGCAATATTTGAGATCTTGTTCGAATATGAGCAATGACATTATCTTGATTCTTTTTCCATTACTATAAGATGAAGTATTGGCAACCATTATTAATTACTAACATGCGTAAACAATATCAAATATGGCGATGTCGAACCAAAGGGCTATCACAATTTTTACCATCGAGCACATTTAGGACATTGATTCTTGAACTATTTTAATGTATTCATTCTTGAAACTTTATCACAAAATTGCATTCACTAAATGTCTCTTTTCTTTGTTTTCGTCTTATTCTCCTGCGTGCATCATTTTATACACAACCCATTTTGTATTATGAAAAACACGCCATGCAAATTTTAAAAAAATATGCCAAGCAAATTGAAAAATCCACGACATTCAGTTCGCTTGTCTTTTAATTTACTTGGCGTATTTTTTTTTTTTAATTTACGTTGCGTATTTTAAAATTCGGTTGCTGTTTTCTTCATTTTGATTATCGTAGTTTTTTTTTTGCTTGGTGTTATTTAAAATTTGGTTGCCATGTTTAAAATTTTTTTCTTTTTTAAACTTTTTGGTTTTCCCGAAAAAAATGTTTAGTTTCATTCAACCCCAAAACAATTTCATTCACCCTTAGGTGTATCATTCACCACTTTGAGAAGGAATAATCTCGGATTAAGTATGTTAAGTTTACCTGCGATCGGGCCTGAAATTGTGAAACCAATTCCGAGACACGTTGCAGCCAATCCCCAGGCGAGGCCGTACAGGTCAGAACCAACAGTTTTCAACAAGACTATCATAGTGAGGGCCACGTGTGAGCCGAGCATGAGTCCGGCTGCGATCACTGCAACAATGGTCATCTGGTAGACGCTTGTAAAACTGACGGCGAGGTACGACCCACCACACAAGAAGCTGGTCAATATGAAGAATAAATAACTACGAAGCTTGAAACGTGAGATGATTCCAATGGTTGCCCGACCAATGGCATTGGACGCTGAGTAGTAAACGAGGAGCATTGCACCTTCATCTCTTCCATAACCTCAAAATGAAATGAAAATAAAAAAGAATAAAGAAAAAAACCATTTCAAGATATCAACTAAAGATGTCTGTATATCTCTGAATTTTTGAGATGTGGTATTATCATTATTATTTCTATTATTATTCGGACTATCCTCATCTTGGTTGTTTTCCATACAACGTTTCGGCCGTTGTACTCAACGGCCTTCATCAGGTATCATAAATAAAGATGTCTGGTTTATCACTCAATAGAAAAGTTTGCATGACCCAATCAACGTTTTTTTTTATTTCATTATTTTTTGGCAGCATGCTTTGTGAGGGGTGATCAATTGGAAAAAAATTTGAAAAAAAGAAAAAAAAGAGGTGAGATCGATGAATAAGTTACTTCTTTTGCCTCTTGTTGGACGGTTATCACTAAGAAAAAAAAAACGTCAGAATTTGAAAAAGCAAAAACGAGTGTGAACACAAATTGAAGGACCAACTTTGCATAAGGTTACTTAGTAAATTGATCCCTTCCCCTTAATAACTTATTGCAGGAGGGGGTTGAAAAGAAACCGAAACAAAAACAAAACAAAAAAACAAAAAAAACGTTCAGCCAGACACACACAAAAAAAGAATAAATGTTTAAATTTACAGCTGTCCAGGTCCATTGGCGCGTGACACCCACACAGATAGCCAGCCAGTCTGAATCACTTGAAAACTCGAGAAACCTATGTTGGTAGTTTCAGTTGACATTTTCCTATATAAAATATATAATTACTGGCAGTTCACAGGTTTTGAACGAAATCCTTTCCTAAGTCTGTTTTTTTTGTTTGTTTTTGTTTTTGTTTTTTTTCCGAGTCGAATTTGTATGGCAGTCGGAACAGGCACGTACGTTTCTTTTTTGGTGTCAGTTCGTCAAATGTTTATAAATTTCTCATAGCCTTTTTTATGCGTACAAAAGGTTTAAGAAACATTTCCGAATACGCTTACAAATCTTGAACTCAGAATACATAAAAGAAACTACGTTTGGCACAGTACTGAAAAAGAGAGAGAGAGAGAGGACACGTGTGTATATGTAGGTATGCATTACAGTAAAAAAAAAATACCTTTAAAGAAACTGCTTTTCGAAACATTTCAGATTTTTTAAATTCATTTGATTTTTAATTACTAGTTCAGTGCCAGTTCCAAAGGGGCAAGACTTCACGGTGTGTGAGGCAGCCTGCCATAATTGTCATATAAATAGTTTTGAATCAAATATCTGCATGTAACTATACACAGCAGTATGTAACTATCGATGCAAAACGTATTTTAGAGTAGCGAAAGTAAAGGGAGATAACTTTTGCTAGACTAAGGAGAAAACGATTGCAATTTTGTAAACATTTTTCTGACCCTTGACAGGGGTGAAGCCATGTCCCTCAAAACATGTTGAACAAGTTGAGAACTATGAGATGTAGAGCATCCTTACGGTTTAGTTAAATGTTCAACGGGAAGCTAGCGTTTTTGAGACAATTTTTCTATTATAACACTTCGAGACGCAGTATCATTATGCTTTCGTTTGATGGCCGACTCGGAGCTAACGTTTTAGAGACATGTCACAGCAGTGACGCTAAGAATGGCAGAATATCCTTGTATTTTCGTTTAATGGTCACCACGAATGTAGATTTATGTAGATGTATTCATGTGAGCTCTCGAAAACCGCTGATCCGAACAGCTTCAAACCTGACGCTGCACTGCCTTTGGTTCTGACTAATATATCTGGCGAATGCCAACCTCGTATAATGGCCAATTGTCCAGTAATCGCTGGGCACATGCATACACAGAGATTGTAGTGTAGGCTTTATGTCAGTCAGTACGAGTTGTCCGTAAGTCAGACATTTTGACTTTGGGACTTACAGTGTGTATAATATGTTGTTTCCTAAGTCTAGTTAAATACAATACAAGTTTCTTCTACTTTCCCAAAACTTTAGAGATTTAGAAAAAAAGGCGCAGTGCGTTATGCTAACTATACACAGCCGATAAGAAAGAAACCCTTGGAGAGAATTTAGCTTCCACATGAACTCTCACCGAAGAATCGAGAACAGCGTTCAATAATTTGCATTGGTCTTCAGGCCAGGAATGAAACTGGATTCTTACAAATGTTGGTTGCAGGGTCAAACTCCATTCTTACTTCTATTCCAACTGGAGATGAATACTGAAACTTTTGTATTGTATATATGATAAATGAATTAGGAGATATGTAAGATTTGTCAGCTTGACTATGTCAGTAAGAAAGCCGCCTACCGATCGCTCGGCTGAATAACAGAAAGGAAACTTTAGTTTTATACATTGGCTTCGGTAAACGTGACAGGGCAGACAGTGAAGAGTTCACTCAATTCGAGCGTGTCACTGGTGCATTACACCAGAAATACAAAGCTTTGTCCTCAAACATGACAATGTGAGACCTCACTCAACAAAACAAACCCAAGAGGAAATGAAGTAATTGGGGTGGGGTAGTTAGTGCACACGTTTCGGCTTTCTCCTCGTGATAAAATCAGGGGTATTTCATCGAAGTGTAAAAAGATTATGTTGAGCTATTGTAATTGCTAATGACTGCAATTATGTTACTGATCAATGAAATTTAACCTAATCATATTAGCACTCTCCTTCATATCCCCCTTGAAAATGCAGCATTGTTTTCTAGGTAATCTATTATTAACTGAAAACACCCCCAGTGTAACAGACAGGAATATTCGCCTTTCATAAGCGTGGGTTTCTATTTTTTTTATTCGGTATTATCAAATCCGCTAATCATTACTCAGTGAGGAGGTGCCCATACCTATTTACTAAACTTATCTAAGTCTGCCATCAGGCAACAAGAGTGGGAAACCCACTGAGAATTGAACTCACTACATTAGGGTCGTTGAGGCTATCGCTCTAAAGTAAGGTACACATAAATGAGAATTAGCTCAGCCTGGCACGAACCCACGAGTGTTAGGTACCTAATGAGGATCGAACTCACAACATTGATAATAAACTGCAATTCTTATTTTTATAAAGCTTATCATAGTCTGGCACAGGGTCACAACTGCGGGGTACTGTGAGCATCGAATTGACTACACAAGCAAATGGTGTAAGACACGAATTCGGTAATCATTGCTCCACGGTGAGACACTCAATAACGAAGTTTAGCTTCGTATGGCACAAGGCCACGAATGTGATCAAGTTCACTAGCAACGACAATTAGACTCCAAGTGAGTATCTAACTCACTATACTGGCGAATGATCTACGAGACTACCTTGCTTACTATTTGGTTACGGTAGGCAGGATCTGTTCTAGGTACCGCCAACACGGGTATTTACCCAGGATGCCAAGGGCTAGTTTTGGCTCACGTATTTGATTCAAAATAAAGTCTAGGCTTTGCATGTTGCATTTCACATTAAATATCTGTACCACCATTCTTTCCCTACAGCGGCCTTTAGAATAATGAAACATAAGGAGAAAGATAAGTAATAGGTACCAGTTATTTTATTTATTTATATCCGAGTTAATCCCCATGAAAATAAATCCTGAATATATTTGAATTTCTACGAGATGAAAAAGATGTCATCTAACGTAAGTAAAAGTGGTCATTGTTCCGAAGGAATAGTAGAGGAAATTTTCATCACCAAATTTTTTTTTCACCTTCAAGCTATAGGTTACATTGAAATGCAGACTGGACTCTTTAGCTTTGGGAAGGTTATCAGTCTAATCAACGTACAACAAGAGTGGAACCCTCTCTGGGTTGTTGGGAGCCAACTTTGACGTCTTTCTGACAGCTCAAACAGCCCACATGATGCCAAATGCAATATGCTCTGGAGAAGTCAATATAGTACCCATCCAGAGAGAAATAAACCTTCTATCTGATTAACTTTTGCTTTAGATATCATGAAATGAAAATTAAATGTTACTTACGTATTATTTAGTCCGTTTTCAATTGCTTCAGTCTGAAATGGAGCTAGATAAGTGACCCTGTTCCAAATAATACCTCGATTTTTCTAGGATTTTCCATATTACAATGATATATAATCTTCGGCAAAAACCATTGCATCTCTAGATAGACTTTACCCAGATCACAAATAATTTCTTGCTTGACTTGGTGCTAATCAACGTCAAAGAATCTTAATTGATATTTTGGGTGCATTCCCAAATTTAAGAAGGATCAACAGCATAGAAGCTGTTACTGCCGAATCGCGTTGGACACACCGGTCCTCGTATGCAGCTTAAGCAAAGTCGAGCCTGGTCAGTACCTAGATGGGTGACAGTTTGGGAATACCAGTTGCCGTAAATAGCTGGGGATCATTCAGACAGCTTCCTGAGATGATCCTGTTAATCCTCCTTAGGAGGAGGCTGATCCCTGCAATACGCCCTGTAATGCAAGTTCAGCTGAAATCAAGCGTACCACGCCAGCCTCTGGCTGGCCTGGCAGCGAGCGATAAGAAATGAATGACTCACTCAATCAATGGAACCACTTGATGTCTACTTATGTAGAAATTCATGTACGTTTTGATTTCTTTTTACACTTGAGCTTCTTGTAGTTTAGAAGATATAAAATAGTCCACTGATTTGGTTAATTTCATCACTTCATCTTACTGCCCTTTTAAAAGGTCAATATTAGTTTTGAATGCTAATATTGACTTTAATTAAAGTTATAAATGAATGGCACTTTCTTGTATTTTTGACCAACTTTATTCCGGTGTAAATAATCAATCGAGAACATGTATAAACATAAGGGAAAAATGAAAAAATATCTTTCAGTCGCAAGCAAATCCTTGAACCTGTTCCAATCAATTTTATCAATTGTTTCGTGATCCATGGCCCACCATTCCACGAAATATCATTGGATTCATTGAGAAATTTTGGAGGTATTGTTTGGAAGGCCCCGAAGACAGTGTACCAAAATATATGGACAGCAGATTCAAACATTATCAACATAGTTAGACACGGTGTCTTCAAATGCAAATATCAAAGCTCAAATTTATATTCACCACACTGTTATGGTAGGACCTGCTTGGTGCCCGAAGTTGTGACAAATTTCCCACCAGCGCCAGTGGTCGGTGTTCGAGCACAAATAAAAACTACGATTTCGAATGCAGCTTTTGAGGTAGGTAGCTCCACACACACAGTAGGTTACACTGCCTGCTTCTTTCCTAGATTCCTAACATAACACGTGGTCTCCAGCCACAGACCTTCAAGTCTGCAACTTCAGTGGCCCGCAAACTTTACTTAATAATGCTGGTACATGTTTGTGATACAGTATTTTTTATGCATTTACTGCATGGTATGTGTATAATACAATACCTTCTGTAAACAATTTGCCCGGTGAGCACATTATATTGACTTCTGGATGTATGTGTTCATTACATTGCTTTGTATATGCATTTATTATATTGTCTCATGTGTACATTTACTTCATTGTATTGTGCATATATTGTTGTATTGCCTTTTGTATACATTATTTACAACGGATCGAGCATTCTTTCCTTTATTACTTTGACCTTTTCTCCATCAATAAATCTGTCGAGCTAATGTTGGTTGATTAAAGGTATAAAAACGTTCATTATAACCGTCATGGTTCAGACATAAACTTAAGACAATGATCGATGCAAAATCGATATGTGTGCACTGTTTTTTTACGGGTCGGTGAAGAGGCATCAGTCTTCTGTATGAAATTAAAATATTTCTCCACTTCATAATCGCGTTGGACACACCATTTCTCGTGTGATCACTGAAATTAAGAAACGTCGAGCAGGGTGAGTACCTGGATGGGAGACTGTCTAAGAATACTACGTGTCACGAACAGGTGGGATTCATCTAGAGCCTCTAGTTGAGATCCCTTTCAAACTTCCTAAGGAAGAGACCGATATTTACACAACACTCAGCAATGAAAGCCGGAGGATTCCTTCCACTGCTCTGTTATATCGTCTGACTGGCCTGGAGCGAGCGATAAGAAATGAATGAATGAATGAATGAATTTCTTCGCCTTGAGGAGTTGGGATTTATATCATAGAAATAGCCCAAATGTGAAAAGTATTAGACTGGTCATTAAGATTTTGTTCTTGTTGCAAAATACATGTGTGCATTTCCCAAGTTCTAATCAGTTATCATCATTTGCTGCCTGTAAGTCGAATGCTCTGACCGTAGAAAAGAAATCTGGTTGGATAATTCTTACATGGTATCCCTGAAAAGGTCAAGACCTCCCTAAAGTTTGCAATCTAACACGCAACTGAGGATTGTGTATATGCAACGATCCAGACTTCTCAAGTGGTGAAACGACTACTAAATGCCCTTAATATTAATTAGGACATATAGAACGCCACACACAAAATTCGCCTGTGTGGAATATACATCTCAAGCGGATGCGATGCCATGGACATCCCACTTGGTTCATCACTTAATTGAACCTGATCTGCAGACCACGCGAAATTTGCGAAATCTCAAATTATATTTGGTAGGTAAGCGCTAAGTTTCAGTCAAGTAAAGAGTAGGCCAGACTATGGCACATCATCATCATCAGTCTTTTAACGGCCGTCGTTGGACATAGACCTTCCCCAGGATTCGCCACACTTCTCTATCGCGAGCATTGCGGAGCCAGTATTTTCTAAATTTGTCCAGTTCATCTCACCATTTTATATTTTGTCGGCCTCGGTTTCTTATGTGATCTCTGTTGTAAGTCGTGATATCCATCAGTTGTCTGTCATTCTTGCAACATGGTCTGCCCATTGCCATTTAAGCTTTCTAATAGATTCTATGATGTCCCTTACTCCTGTTTTCTTCCTTATAGACTGTGCTGTCTTTTGATCTCCTCATGTGAGGTTAAGGATGATTCTCTCATGTGCATGTTGCATGCTTCTCAGTTTTCAGTTCTGTCTCTTGATTAGGTTCCGTGTTTCAGCTCAATCGGTGACTATCAGGAGGATGCATTAGTTGTATACTCTTCTTTTTAGGATTATTGGGATCGACTTGTTTTTGAAGGTTGAGCTTGCTCTGCCAAAGGCTTGCCATCCTGGAGTGATTCTTCGCCTGATCTCTTCCTCTTTTGTGGATTTCATGGAGATTCGTTGTCCTTGGTAGATAAAGTGGTTTACTTTCCCTAGTTTTGCATCTTTGATTTTGACAGTTAAGTCCTTATTCTCAATGCGATCGTTGCACACGACTTTTGTTGTTTTTTTTTCGCCTGGGGAAATGAATTTCTAACTTCCATCTCATGTAAGCACCATCTCCTGACTGCCTTTTCTCGCGTTCTCTCCTACATTTATCTAAGCGATTTTTGCGTGCTGCAGTACGGTGAGTCTCTTGTCAAAAGAAGAGAAATAAGTTGTTCTATATCCAAGGTGTTTTTCTCTTCTTTCTATCCATTCTCGCTACACCATGATCACACAACGAGGGTCCTTTTTTTTCACTTACGACACTTTCATTCGAAACTACAACCTAAGACCAAGGAAACATTCTTCGAAGGATTCCACACCGCAACACCCTCGATTAAATCAGTCTACCTTTCCTGAGAGTATATTTCTGTAACGACCCCCTCCAAACTTACACTTGAAATAAAATCTCGAACACCCACCCACTAAGCCCACCCTGCATTTCCATATTGCAGTGAAAGTTTCTCCATATAATTTTGGGATGTCTGTCTGTTTATTTATTTGTCTGTTCGTCTGTCACGTTATAGAAACCACCTAAACATGGTTGCAATCCAACCAAATATGGCATGCATACGAAGTGAATCTAGGGGAAGGTATCAAAGTAAAAGTTTTGAGGAAAAGAATTCACGTGGAGTTTGTTTTTGTGCTCATTATAAAATAACGATCTGATTTCTCTCCATCTATCTCCGTGTTTTTTTTTCTATCTATCTATCTATCTATCTATCTATCTAATACTAAAAGTATGATTCCATGAATCTGTATAAGAAATCCAAGTAGCTGAAATGGTGCATTATTGCCAGCAGTGTTGAATTAGAGCATCCCTAAAGGCTTCCCTAAAAGTCTTGAGCTCTCATTTACGCCCATTGCAGGGGGCAGATATTCAGCTACAAAGAAATAGGAAGATCGAGGTATTTTGTACGGTATAGAATGTTGATATGGATTGGCTTGTATGAAATTTTACTACGTGATTATAAATTAGCTACGAGTGATGACGTAAAAGTCACTGAGAAAAATATTAAAAGGAGGTAAAGACAAGATACCCAGTGAGATTTTGGGGATTGCAAGGGAAGAGTGGTCACGTATAAATCAGTAATTGGTACACGTTGGATCGTTGTCAGTTTTATAATTTACTTTGCTTGAATGTTTAACTAGAAATCGAAAAAGGTGTTACCGAAAAATATTAACATTGGATCAACTTTTGGACTTACTGAAGATTCCAATCACTCATTTGGCAATTCAGGTTATAAGATTTGTAAAGTACGACTGTGTCGTGAATTAGATATAATGTAATGTTTCTCTGTGTGTGTGATATGTGTCTTTCTAATCGTTTTTTTGTTTTTTCAAGGATTTCTTACTTGAGATGTGAGTGATACATAGTGAGCACAAAGAGTTTCTGATCACTCACGAAAAGGTTTATTTCAATATAGGCTTCAAAAGTGATAGAATTTAGATCAAAACTGTCGGACTTTAGAACATAACTGTTCAATGTTTAATATCGTTTCGAGATTTTTTTAACTTATATTTATTTCTTGTCCGAATTCTGCCAATAGAAATCGAAACATCGGACTCGTTCCCGGAAAGGTTTTCATACTATATCGAACAGTTTAACATCAAGACAGACATACGGATTATCCAATATTCTGCCCTCCTTGGAACAGCCCACATTTTAAGAAAAGTTGTTCGAAGGCTTCTGTTAAGGCTTAGTGGTCAGTTTACTGACTGAAGGATCGTTATGCATAGTGTGCGAAAGAATACAATTATAACAAAAAAAGATTTGATAATTTTTTTTTTGAAAGAATTGATGGAAATGTACTAACCGTTCACCCGACTGAAATCCACGATCATCTGTCCGATCACAGGGGTTGAAAATCCATCAATTATACACCAAAAAATGAGAGCTAGAAACGTTGGTATTTTCATAAGCTGCACAAATTTCTGTCGCAAAGACAATGCTTTTTTCGTTTTGAGTTCCGATTCTTTCTGATCCTTCGGTGTGGGTAGGGGTTTGAAGAACAGAGATAGTGAGCAAACATTAAGCAGGATCCCACCCGTGATTAGCATATTTCCTCGCCATCCGAAATGTTTCAATAGAACGCGATTCATCAACGGCCACAACATGGCACCTGCACCCGTTCCAAATGCCGTGAAAGCCACAGCAACTTTTTGTTTCTTTCCAAAATATACCGGTAGGGACGCAAAGCTTCCTATGTTGAACATACTGATACCAGTTCCTGTGAAAGTCAAGAATTATTTTTAAAAAGATAACTGCTGATACAAAAACAATAATAACAAATATTACTAGTAGCACTAATGGCGTCAATCTTTCATGATCTTCTTTTTCTTTCTTCTTTATTATTATTATTATTATTATTATTATTATTATTATTATTTGGAATCTCACACCAGTTGCCTGGTGGTAACCGCTGGAGTTTGAGTGACAGCAAGTCTCCTCAAGTCTCCAGCCCTCCTCTCCTAGTACTCATAGGTCGCAGTAATTCTGCGATTTACAGTTTCACACCGGTTGCCCAGTGGTTATCGCTGAAGGCTGAGTGACAATAAGTCTCCTCAGGTCTTCAGCTAACGTCTCCTCTCTCTTTCGCATATCATGACAGAGCTACGATTCGTTGCAGTATTTATATCTTTAGCACCTTCCTCAGTATCCGTGCAGTTCCCAGTAGTGCTGTGGTCTGTACGGTCTCTATCCTTCCCCTAATCCCGATCTCCTCCAGTCTCTCCCTCAGCGTTTTGGGGACAGTTCCTAGTGCTCCCACTATGACCGGTACTACCCTGGTTTTCATGTTCCACATTTTCTTTAACTCCCTTGCTAGGTCCTGGTATTTTTCCCTTTTTTCACCCTCCTTCTTTTTTACTCTATGGTCTGCAGGCACAGCAACGTCTACTATTTGGCAGGCCTTCCTTTTTTTGTCTACTATTACTAAGTCCGGCCTTCTTGCCTGGATGAGGTGGTCAGTTTGGATGTCAAAGTCCCACAGTAGTTTGTGGTTGTCATTCTCCAAAACTGCCTCTGGCTTGTGCTGATACCACTTTTCCCCATGGTTGAATCCCATTTGTTTGTTTAGTTCCCAGTGTATCATCGTTGCTACTCTATCGTGTCTATGCTTATACTCCTTTATTATTATTATTATTATTATTATTATTATTATTATTATTATTATTATTCATGCGCCTGTATATTCACACCAGATATCTGGTGGTCATCGTTGAAGACCGAGTGGCAGCAATTCTCAAGTCTTCAGCCCCTGTCAGTCCCAAGCATCATCGCAGTCCACCGTGGTCTGTTCCCCCCCCCCGTGTTTTTTTTACTCGCTTAGCATGTGCAAATGTTGATAATTGCTGAAGCCTGAGTGATCAGTAGTCTCAATTCTACAGAACTCTCTTCAGTACTCTGATAAACCTCAGCGACGCCAGGTTTGCAGTTTCAACTCTTCCTCTCATTTCAAATTCCTCTAATTTCGATTCTAGCGTTTTTGGTGTAGTTCCAAGCACGCCTGCAATTAAGGGTTATATCCCAACTTTCATTTTCCACACCTTCAGATTCTGGCATTTTTTCCAGCTTCTCACTTTCTTTCACATTGATTCTATGGGTCGCTGACACAGCCACATCAGCGATCTGGCAGGTTCTCTTTCCCTTATTCACGACTATCAGGTCGGTACAATGCAAACCACAACATTACTGTAATCTGCAAAGGCACTGAGCGGAGAACATGAGACCTGAAAGGACCTACTGTGACTAGGAAATACCAAAGAAAATACCATCAAGAATAGTAACTCTTTCGTGTGTCAGACAGTTACTGCGGAGATTTCAAGGAGTTCTTTCGTCACGAATCTTCTGCATGATCACCTGCATTGGCGGCGGAGTACTTTTACATTCACCTCCTGGTACCACTGTCTAAGGAGAGACCTTTAATTCATATTTGGGGGGGGGGATTCTGTCCAAGAGTATGGTAAGACTTGAAAGAGTCAACAAGTATAGACATTGTCTCAGACTAAAATCGTGTACTGTAACCAGTGACACATGGTGAATAAACGGGGAACAAGCACCAGACAATGCGTATATGGTATATCTAAAATCCACAAAATATTGAGAACAAGAAGGAAGTGTTCTCATCCCTGTCACAAAAGATAAAAGGACAGTTTCCAGATGACAATGAGGTCTACATCACGGCAGGTCATCAATTCAACCGTGTTGGAAATCAATGCAACCTGCAATATGCCATGGCATAATTCTGGTGATCTAGAGCGAAGAATAGACACAAGCTTCTTCAAAGTAGTGACCATGAATTCAAACTTCTGTTCTCGGAAAGTCCGACTGAACATGAATATGATTTGTTTATAGTTTCGTACAAGTAACGAATGTACTACTACATATCTTCCATGTCCTCTGGAAATCGTGACAGGTTGGTTCATACCGGAGAAACAGATGTAATTCTTATAAATAATACTTTTTTTTTTTTATCTCATCAAAGCTTAGAATCCATCCGCAGAAATAGAGATTTCCTTTAGATCAAGAAAGATAACTAGAATGATCTCCTTGGGCCCTATCGCAACAGCCCTGGATGAGACAACATCCAAAGCTATGACCCTCTTGTACGCATTTACTGGATCAGGCAGCACGTCTTCTCTCAAATTCAAGGGTAAGTGATACTGCATCGAGGTGATGAACGAAGCGCCATCGCTCACGGAAGAATTTGCAACCATCATGAACAATTCCCCCTGAACATCAACAAGGCTGAAAGAATAGGCAACGTCGTTTTTTTTGTTTTTTTTTATGTAGGCTGTCCTCCAATGAGCCAAATGAGGGCAACAATGTAGATCTCGTGCGAAGGAGATTGTTCTCATAGAAGACGAGAGGTGTGGAGAGAATTTCCCCTACGAGTAATGCTTTGGCTCAATACCTGGAAAGGAGTATATTACAAGCAAACGCATGGACAATGGACCAGATGATCCATGATACCTGATAGCTACCCGACTAATCATGGCTTGAAAGGAAAGGACGGGACGGGACAGGCAAGCTGCCTCCCATTTAGACCACGTTGCTCCTCACCGAGGATACTTTTGGTGCTATTGTGTGAGGGCAGAGTTGAGGTGTTCGAGTATGTGCAAATGCAAATGCAATAAATAGCTCTACTAGATACATTCCTCATACTGACATAAAATTTGAAAAATAAAACGAAAATAAAAGGTAAAAAAGTTTGCAGGAATACTTTTTGATATCAATTGACCCATTGATGTGAAATAGCATATGCCCCAATCAAGTCTATTTTATTTTTTATTCAATCACTTATGCATGAAAGCCAGAGTATACGCACACTAGAGTCACCATTCTAGGTTCAATGGGAGAGAAATAAGGCGTAATGCAGGAAACCAGGAATTGGCTGCCATCTTTGATTTTCAGCATATCAAATATTGAAGTCATCAATATTTCAATTCAAGGCGATTTTCCATACGGCCATAGTTTGCTATAACTATAAACGTTATGCTATGTAGTAATTGTGTGGAAATATCGTTTGTTTTTTGTTTCCTAATATGTAATTCACGATTTATGACGATGAATATTTTGGAAAATTGGCTCCCCCCCCCCAAATGGGAGTGCTTGGTATTCGGACCAAAATTATCAATAAAACCTTACCTTCGAATTGGTACTGAAACTTTCGCATCAATTTGAAATGATTTTGTGTCCAGGTTCCTGCTATTATCCTTAAAATACCCTCATCTCCCGGCCAAAACCCCAGGAACCATCTCCGAACTATACGAACCAGAACCAATCCTTGGCCAGATGTTTCGTTGATGTTTTGTGTAGCCTTTTGAGAAAGTTTGAACTCACGGAGAAAAATCATACAGAATTCGTTTTCCTCCATTTTGTTTATGGATTGATAACTCCAACTTGTAAATAGTAAATGATTAGAAAAGCACAACTCGTAAAATGATGATTGCTTTATAGGAATAACAACCAACTTGTAGTAAATGGTATATAATTGTCACAGAAAACGTCACTATTTTCAGTGCAACCTGATAGAAGAGAAGAGAGTCCTACCTGAAACACCCCCGACAAGAACAATGATGGAATAGATATCGTTTACAAATGAAGAAGCAATGAATCCAGTCGCTGTCAGTAAGCCACCACAAAAAATGGACACTCGTAGGCCAAGTTTCTGTATTAACGGACCGACAATCAAACCTAGAAGGAGAAATGAAGATTTCAGAGATTAAAAAAAGAGTGCCAATAACAAAGTAGGCACATATGCAGTGATGTAGGAACCGATTATCATTCACGATCGCAAAAAAAGTATAAAAGCTGATCTTTAAAAATAAAAAAAATTCACTATTTTGATTTTGTCTAGTTTTACCCCATCTTATTATTGTTGCTTTTAGATGAAACATTTTCACGGCTATTATTTCATTACTAGTTCTTTTCGCATCTTATTATTGTTGCTTTTTTGATAACGCATGAGGAGGAAAGAGAGGCGGTTTAACAAGAGGGAAGGAAGAGAAAGGAACTGATTGCAGCTTCTGATGTAAAGCGTGGTAGACACAGCTCTTGTTGTACATACTATTTATACGACATTTTGATTACTCTTGAACGGTCATCTCTTGATTCCATTATTCAAAGTATTCTTACCTTATGTGCACAGAAGCAACCTTGTTATTCTGTTTTCTCTAGCTATGACAGTTCTTACGGATCTTCTCTTGAGATCATCGAGGTAAAATGCTCGGCTTCAGTTCGGTTCACTACGCCACCGAGTCATAAAAGATACTTCTCCACTAAACACTCGGTACAAGGCTAGGATTGAAGAACCTCTCCCTGAGGCTAAATCACGTTGGATGAACCGATTCTCATATCACTGGGCCTAAGGAATTACGGCCAAATCACGTTGGCTACATCGATTCTCCTTAGATCATCGAAGTTAAATAATGTTGAGCTGGGCTAATATCTAGATTGGTGACTATTGGGAAATATCAAACGCCGGCCCGGAAATTAATAGCAATTTCCCATGTTTACTTTACCTTGTGACCCACTCCTGCCCCGGTGGGGTGACATAAGCTGAGAATGATGATGCATACATGATGATACAGATCAGATAAAAACTCACCTAACATGTATGCTAATCCGAGAGGCAAGGACTGAACAAGACTAGTTAGTGATCGGTTGCTACCGAAGGCATCCAAAAGTTCGACGTACAGGATTCCTAGGGAGAACAGCAGACCTAAACACACTTGCATGAAAAAACAAGAAAAGAGAATGAACATCTTCCTGATTTTCGAAATTTTATAAGTTTTCAATCCTTTCTCCCGCAGGTCGATGCTACTACGAGATAAAGCATAAAACATGTCCGTGGACTCTTCTAAGTCTTCCTCCCTGCTATCCACGCAATTTTCCATCGTAGCAATGTCTATTTCTTTTGAAGCCGCTACCGCATCACTATCATCGCCCTCTTCTTCTTCTCTCTCGTCCTTTTTTTCTTTCCCCTCTTCTTTCCCTTCTCCATCTTTTGTTGATCGTTCTGGGTGGATAGATGAGGGATCTCCGGTCGCTTCCGTGTAGCATCTTCGGTTTCCGCTTTCTTCTAAGGATCCATCCTTCTCGATGGATTCATTGGCGACTATCGGCGATTCTCCGGGGTCGCAGTCGGAAGGGTCCGTTTTGCAAACGTATGCATACATTTGTTTCTCTTGCAAAAAAATCGAATGTTCTCGTACGTCATTTTTAACGCGGGGTTCGCCCTCATTGTCGTCATTTGAGAATGCTCGGTTATCGAAGCCTGCATCGACGCCACGTGTCGTGGCAGATAGCTTTGAATCATCCTGAAAAGAAAGCATAAACGAGGTTGTGAGAGCGGAAAATTTGTATTAAACTTGAAACAAAAAATTGAATTTTTTCACCGACTCAATGAATCATCTAATATACATATATTTGCCGTGTTCAGCGAAGATTAAAATGAAGTTGTATACTCTCTCCATTATGTTTGAACAATGTAGTTTCCACACTTTCAGAACGAATAGACGTTTTCTCATCAAGTTAGACCTAGCTAGCTTCTATAACAAGTTCCTAGGAGTAAAAATAAAATCATTACAGAATACGTTTCTCTGAGACACGATTCGCCTGTCAGGTTAAATATTTGACTTGTTGATTCCCACATCATGTTCGAAATTCATTCGGCTCGTTACGTATTTTTTCATATACGCAAAAGTAAGTTGTACAAAAAAAGATCAGTTATCCAAATTCTTAATTCATGGTATCAATTTAAATTTCCAACTTTTGACCCTCGACCATTATCTGAAGGACCTCCGATTTGGAACCTTTGGACAAAGTTTCAACACAGTTTCAAAATATATACTTGCTAACATTTCGAATAACGCCGAGTATGCTTCGTTAATAGAAGCGTGTTGCAGTCTGATAAACATATAAAATCTAATATGAATTCCTCCAAACAAACAACTCTTCATTTTTAACCCCTCGTCAAGTTCTCGCCGTGCCTTACGGCTTTGTCAAATCAACTATGCAGCAAAAGCAGCTTATGCTACGGGGCCCCACAATTTCGAGGATCCCGTGCTAAATGCTTGCAAGCTATCAATTCGGGTTCAGTGATTCTCCACTTGCTCGATCGAAATAGAATTGTGCTCTCCTCAACTTTTATGATCGACTGGGAAGGTTAAAGATAGCGATTTTAACTAATTATCACTTTTATTTGGGGTCATAATTTTTGGGGTCATAATTTTAAATATTGGTAATGTGATATTTATCAAATGCACATTCGATGTATAAATACAGAAGGATTTGAAACTAAACAAAGATCAAAATGAAAACAATACCATTTCTGAAATATCAGATATATTTGTCGCATTATCTGGCTGGATAGCAAATTGAAAAAAAAATGAATTACTTTGCTAATAAAGAATTTATGGGCTTTAATATCTATGTGTAATCTGGATCCCCTTCATTACATATGCTCCATTCCTTGCCCTAACTGAATCCGGTCCTGTCTCATGGTAATTTCCAAGACGTACTTCAGGGTTTCCTGGTTAGTGACCTCAACGAACCATGCAGTAAAACGAAAATCATGTGCAATAATCATGTTGAGAATAAGAACGTAACTGTCAAGATAGAAGATGCAAAACTCGGCGAGGTAGACCACTTCATCTACTTAGGACAACGATTCTCCATGAGACCCTCAAAAGAGGAGGAAATCAAGCGAAGAATCGCTTTGGGATGGCAAGCCTTCGACAGAGCAAGCTCAACTTTCAAGAACCAGATGATCCAAATAATACTAAAAAGAAGAGTATACAACCAATGCATTCTGCCGATAGTCACTTATGGAGCTGAAACATAGTACCTAACCAAGAGACAGACCTGCAAGCTGAGAAGTATGCAACTTGGGTATTAGAGAATCACCCTACGTGGAGAGACCACAAGACAGCACAGTATATAAGGAAGAAAACGGGTGTCCGTGACATCATAGAAACTACAAAAAAAACTCAAATGGCAATGAGCAGGCCATGTTGCAAGGATGAAAGACAACTGATGGACATCACGTCTCACAACATGGATCCCCATAGATCCCAGAAGAAACCGAGGCCGACAGAATACAAGATGGAGAGATAAACTGGACAGATTCAGGAAATACTGGCTCTGCGACGCCCATGATCGAGAATTGTGGTGAATCCTGGGGAAGGTCTGTGTCCAACGACGGACGTTAAAAGACTGATGATGATGATGACCTCAACAAGATTAATGCTGTCTTTCGATGTCAGGTAACCATCTCAACAGTGCAGATCATTTCGAGTTGGCAAGGATCAAGTTTTGATCTTTGGTTCGAAGCTGGAATTATCAATACTTACTTTAACATCATTTTTAGACATTTTGGACAAAAGCAACCGTGTTTTCTATGAGACGAACGAAGATGTTCCTGGTAAAGAAAATAAAAGAAAAAATTATGAGAATAAGAAGAATAATTTGAATTTTTCTCACATCGTATTTGACAAGATAATTCAAATAAAATTTTGGACATGATAATTTGAAACAATTTCACCTCTTAACAGACGTTTCATAGAAGAAACATTTATTAAAAATGAAGTTGTTCACTTAAATCACCTATTTGAATGATCTATCTCAAGTTGCGACCTTCGGTCGTGTCCCGTATAGGTTGTATATACGGACTACTCAACACTGAAAGGAATTGAGTATCACACAGCTTATTTCCCGTAAAAAAACCCCGATATATTCGAATTTCAATGAGATAATTTTTTGAAAATTAACATATATATATATATATATGATCTAGGAAGCGTTACGACTTTAAACATTAAACATTAAAAAAACTTTTCCAAAATCTTTTTGTATCACTTCAGTCACTTATCTCCAGCAATTTGAACTGCTCAATTTTCATATCCAAATTTAGGAACCTTGCTTGCATTCTGTTATGTTCACACTCCAGTTCGAAATCCTTTGGGTATATAGAACTATACAATCTCTCGAATTTTCTTCCATTATTAAGAGAACATACAAATAAAACAGGTACAACCTAAAAATGAATGAACCTTCTATACATTAGTTCTAATTAAAGACGACCTGAATATATATCCATGTCTATGTAAATACAAATATGCCCAGAAAGGCATATGATCGATTCCCATAGGGATACCTACGATCTGATGAAATATTTTACAACTTATTTTAAAGTAACATTCCTCAATAAGATGACTAACAATCGCCTTAAGGATAGAACACCTAAAGTAAGTCTTACCTTTTTTGGTTTTACACCAGAAAGTTTTAAAGTTTGTAAACCCAATATATTTAATATTTCCTCCTGCGAATGCCAAGTCTACTTTTTTATTTAATTCTTTGATAAGATCTCTATAAGGAATTTTGTATGAAGAGTACAAAAATCGAAGGTTGATATAAATTTAGCCCTTTCACGGGTATTTATGATATCCAATTTTCTTCTGCAGGTATATGAGTATTTACTAATCAAAAGTGATTTAGACTACAATAGAATTTACTTCTAATATGGAATTTTCGTATTTGATTATATTGTCATATAAAAAAAAATATAAAAAAATATAAAAATATAAAAAAAAATATGGATTACATATCAAATTTTAAAAAAAATCAGAGACCGATTTTCTAAGAGGCTTAGTGCTATACGCTGTAGAGGCTACCATAAAGCGAGCACTCATTTGATTTTTAATGCGTTTTAGGTATACAAAACATAATTGGTAACTTTTGTGTATCTTCATCTGGCTTAAGTCCTAAATTTTCACATGGTGTTTGTATTTTACCTACTTCAGACAATATTCTTTCAATATAATATTTTTTACATACAAATGCTATATCATTGCCGCTTTATCAATCGGAACTATCACAAATTCATTCTGAAATTCCAAGAGATCTCCTAATAGCTGAGAACTTTAAAGTGCTGGACTTATTTTTTTGAGGGTGTTCGAAGTATTTTACTCGTTGGATATTTTCATTTGCAAATCTGATAATTATTTCTTTCTATTTGTCGAAGGCTGATTCTATTATTCGATATTCATCTGACACAGAAAATTTTTTAATCGAATTCAAACACTTGCTATGATTTAAACACTGGTTCTCCATATTTCGGACCATTTCTTTTTTTTAATTTTTACAATCTCTAGTTTACCTGTCAATATGTGGCCAAGATTTTTATATCAATATTACGTGTCCTGGCAATCGCATTTTGGAATGCTAGTTTTGCCATCTTCATTTGCAGTAAGAGATTCTACTATATAATATAATAATAATAATAATAATAATAATAATAATAAAGTAGTATTGCTGGACCAAATCTCTATTTTACAAATGGATTTTTATCCCCACTCCTTGATTCATTTGGTAGAGTTTGTAGGATTTGTGATTGAAGATTTTAGGTGAATTTATTTCATCAAATATTTTATTTTCATAAAAAAAGACGTGTATATTACGATAAATACTTTCTTCTTTCTCAATCGGTAATTTATATAATTTTGTGTCAATTATATTCAATGTATATTCGTATCATTGATGTAATATAGTCATCTTATGTATCATTTCAGATTGTAACATTATTTTAGAAGCTATATCTTCTATTTCATCTAATTCAGAGGTTTCCTAATGTAATTGGAAGATCCAGGAAGATCATCTGTATACGTCTGAACTTGAGTAAAAACAAATCTCCACATGAAATAGCCGAATCTCTATAATTCCAATTTATACGAACGCAGTGATCTCCAGATCTGGGTAGGAGAAGAAAAAGTGCACCAACATATTCCCTCTCCCCGTAAGAATATTTAACACGCATGGCTTTAATAATATCATCTTATTTCTGTTGCCTTATTTTAAGTATTGTTCCATCCACTTCTCTTAAGCTATCATATCTGTCTCCTCAATAATCTAAATTGAAAAAGATGAATTTGTACATATCTCTCTAAAATAGTCAATGGCACGTTAACAACCTTCTGCAGTAGTTCTATGTATATTCAAACGTTTGTTTTGGGGAATCACAGATTCCTCAACGTATTGTAATATATATATATATATATATATATATATATATATATATATATATATATGGATTTAAAGACAGGAGTCAGGGACATCATAGAATCCATTAGAAAGCTCAAATGGCAATGGGCCGGCCATGTTACACGAATGGCGGACAACCGATGGACATCGCGATCACGACTTGGGTCCCCCGAGATCACATGTGGAACTGAGGCCGGCAGAATATTAGATAGAGAGACGAGGTAGACAAATTCAAAAAGTACTGGCTCCGCGATGCCCATGATAGAGAAGTTTGGGGAAGGTCTATTTCCAACAACGGATGTTGAAAGAATGATGATGATGATGATGATGATGATGATATATGGATGTACTTTTCAGGTCAAAGAGTTTTGTATACTGTATATGGAATCTATATTATAATTGTGTAATATCTGGACATGTACCGGAGCTCAACTCGATTGTCAGCGGTTGTAGGTCACCATTTTTAGAAAGTGCTGGCACAGATATGCGTAATTTTTTCTGATTTTATCGAAGTCATCATGTAAGATGTTATAAATGGTTTGTGTACGTATTATCATTCCTTGTGACAAATCAACAGACCAATGTTTCGAAGAATGGGCGGTCCAAGCTGTAGGTTACGATAGAAACCAATCACTCTCCAGTTGAGATCTTACAGTCAAGGAATCTAGGCTATTCTAGAACTTGTAGGTGCAGTGGGAGGAGGCGAAGAGATTGTATGTATTTAAGAGAGGTGAACAAATCATGGAAAATGTAAAACCAACGATGTTGAAGGCGTTAATAGTTAGAGGGTGAGGGAACTCTCTTTTGGTTTAAATATGATAATATGTTCAAACCAGAGAGCATACAAATCACAAATAAACTCTCAGAAGAAACCATCTCGTGGTAAAACGCAGAGACCTTAAGCTACCAACAAAAACAGAAAGCATCTAAGCAACAGTACTGAACAAAACTATCCAAAATAAAAAGTGAGAAGGTCAAAGAAGATACACGGCAGCAGTCATCGAAAGCATTGACGAAAAAGTTAGGATCTTCAAAACTATCGAAGAATCTGTCGGTACATGAAGAAGGCTCATACTTTGTGTGCTCGAAACGAATGGAGACCTAACAACGGATAAGGACCAAATTGTCGAACAGATCCAGGGATTCTACAAAAACCTTTTTTTCCACAAAGGATACAGAAAGATAAACAGGGCAAACAAGTATGGAGTAATCAGTTCTTGGAAATCCTCGAAGTTACTCCACGGGAAGCCACCAAAGAAACAAAACAAAAAAAAAAAAAGGAAAGGCCCCTGGACCCGATAAAATTACCATCGATCAACTAAAAAATACTGGTAAAATCATCACTAGGAAACTAACCATTCTATTCAACTCATGCCTCATACAAAGTGGAGTTCCAAAAGATTGGCACCCAGCAATTATAATGCTGTTATATGTAAAAAAAAAAAAATATCCCAAAGATCTAAAAGAAAAAAAAAGACAAAAGAGAAAAAAAAACTGCAGACCAATAAACCTACTCAACTGCATCTACAAACTCAGTATTAAAGTGATCACCAACCGAATCACCAAAACACTAGATGAAAATCAACCTCGGGAACAAGCTGGCTTCAGAAAAAGCTACTCAAGCTCCGGCCAAATCCGTGCAGCAAATCAACTAAAAGAGGAAGTAGCGGATGATAAAATGCCACTCGCTGTAGCATGTGTTGACATCAAGAGGGCCTTTGAATCAGTGGAAATCCCCCAAAGTCACTGACACCATCGTACAATAAGGCGTAGATACCATATAAGCCAGAGTATAGCAACATCTGCCGACGCAGCAGTTCCTTCATCAGGCAACATGAAAACTCTGAGCTTTTTCAACAAGAGTGAGACAAGGTGATACCAGCTCACTAAAACTCCACAGGTCCATGGTCCAAAGCGCTATGTCCATTACACAGACGCAGATTGGATCCAAACATGCGTTCTTTTTTACGTGAACTGTGGAAGTTAATAATAATTCGAGCAGAAAAGTACCTTTTGCTATCATATAGCAAAATCGATGATGCAAAACTGGGGAAAGTAGACCACTATATCTACCAAGGACAACAAATCTCTATGAAACCCGTGAAACGGGAAGAGATCAAGCGAAGAATCACCTGAGTATGGCAAGCCTTTGGCAGAGCAAGCTCAACCTTCAAAAACAAGTCGATCCCAATAATCCTAAAAAGAAGAGTATACAACTAATGCATCCTCCTGATAGTCACCGATTGAGCTGAAACATGGAACCTAACCAAGAGACAGACCTGCAAACTGAGAAGCATGCAACATGCACATGAGAGAATCATCCTTAACCTCACATGAGGAGATCACAAGACAGCACAGTATATAAGGACGAAAACGGGTGTCAGAAATATCATAGAATCTATTAGAAAATTTAAATCGCAATGTGCAGGCCATGTTGCAAGAATGAAAGACAACCGATGGACATCACGTCTTACAACATGGATTCCCCGAGATCACATGCGAAACCAAGACCGACAAAATACAAGATAGAAAGATGGACTGGACAAATTTGGGAAATACTGGCTCCGCAACTTCCTAGGGAAGGTCTATGTCCAACAACGGACGTTAAAAGACTGATGATGATGATAATGATGATGATGATGATGATGATGTTATCTGACTATCTGATCATAGTGTCCCTGAGCTGCTAGAAATACAAATATATCCTCAAGAGTTATAAAACTGTTCGCTAGATTGTATGTTTTCATGCAAAAAAAATTTCAGTTGAATTTTTGTCTTTATAAGTATATGAATAAATAAAAGAATTGATGAATTTGTATACCTAAATGTTCAGAGAATTCCTTAAAGTGATTATATTTCTGATATGAAGCATCTACTCTCTGTTTGAAAAGCCAACTTCTTTTATACATTTTTTTTTTGCCCGTGAAATAGATACTAAAAGTACCTTCTGAAGGGTACTTTCACACAAACGTTGAGGACATTTTTAGAAAAAAGATTTACGGCATAAGAAGAAATAGGGTTTCTTTGTCTTAACAGCATTTTTTTTTTTTTTTTAGTAAAACTATAATTTTCAACAAGAACATGTGTTACAGTGGAATTGATCAAAAGTACCTTTCAAAAGGCACCATAATGATTTTTTTTTATTAAACTGTGCGTCAAACAGAAATATAGATAGTAGCGGGTTTTGTTTTCATTTTTCAGATATAATCTCATTCACTTTTAATTGTTGTCATTGATTTTCGTGAAAAAATAAGTCTCTTCAGTGAAAGTTACAAGTATATTCTTGATGGTACTTAAATTTTTTTTTCTTTAAGATATGAGTCAAACTAAGATGTTGATATGAATTATTTTGTTGTTTTTTTTTTTCACTTCTTTCAGATACGATCTTATTCACTTGTAATCGTTGGAACTATTTTTTTTCTAAATAAGGATTTTAGTTGAAGTAATGAAAAGAGCTTTGTAGATGGTACTCTTTCCCGAGTATGGTGTATTATTTATTAATGACTGGTCACAAATGATGAGAAAATCAAATTTGAATCACACTCTTACTTATTGAATTTATTTTGGCATGAATGAGACGTGAAAGGCTTTTTCGTTGTCTGAATGTTCAGATGGTGGTTTTAATGTTTACACTGGACCAAAAATTTGCTGTATAAACGCATGTTAACGTAACTTTCTTGTCTTTTTACATACAACTTTGGGTCGTATTAATTGTCTGCTCCATATGTAAGCCATTACAGTAGAAAGTACCAGAACCTTATAGAATAGGAATCAGCTATTTCTTTTTTAGTTTTGTCTTTGGCTCACATGTTTATTATAACATATACTTATAAAAACTTGCATTTACCTAAAAATTTCGAACATTTTCTCCGTAAATAAAAAAATAAAAATCTTGTCTATACGCAGTCAGTTGATATATATATATATATATATATATATATATATATATATATATATATATATATATATATATATATATATATATATATATATATAGATAGATAGATAGATAGATAGATAGATAGATATATTGGTAGATAGTTAAAGATATTTAATGTTTAGTCGTAACTAAATATCTCTCTATTAACACTCTATTTCAAAATTTAAAATATTGAGCGCTAAAGCATCCCCTATATTTGTGCGCGTGTGTGTGTGCGTGTGTGTGTGTGTGTGTGCGTGTGTGTGTGTTTGTATGTGTGCGTGTGCGTGTGTTCCTTCCCTCCACCTCTCTCTCCCCCCTCTCTATCTGTTTAGAAGACGGAGAAGGGTAGGTTAACCTAGAAGTATTTGGACCACTATGTTGAAATTTTCGTATGAAAAATTATTCTTCCTCTCTCTCGTTTTCTCTCTCTCTCTCCCTCTCAATATATATATATATATATATATATATATATATATATATATATATGAGTATATATGTGTGTGTGTGTGTGTGTGTGTGAGTGAGTGTATGTAATGAGCAAGAATACACAAAGAATCAGTAATAATGAAGCGGAAACACTCAACACATATATGTACATATTACGTTATATGATACCACAAATTACTCGGGTTATATCCTTATCTCTCTTGTCTTCATCGTAACGTTTCGGAAGATGCTTTCTTCGATCTTCCTCAGACATGTTACGTCTGGTAATCCTTGAGTGTCATTCCATGATTTTTTTTTTGGTTATTCTATATCGCTACATTCTAAAAAGATCAATTCTTAGATCTGAGGGTCAAAGCCACGTGAGGAGGCAGTGAGATAAGACCAATAAAAAATATACTAGATCACCAAATTCAACATACATCGCACTGTGCAAATACCCTCGAGCTCAAGCCATCTTGTCTCCATCTGCTACAGTAGATCGACCCGAGAAACCGCCAAGCTCCCCTTGCCCCCACTCCAAGTTCTAGTACTACGCCCCAGCTGCACCCCTCTCACTTAGCCCCAGTCTATGGAACGATACGGAACACAGACCGAAACGTTGTGATATAAACAACGAGCATTAAGATACTAGATTGAATGATCCATGGAACAATGACAATGGCTTTTTTCTGTGAATATTCCTACTCTGCATAGTAATAATATATAAAACATGTTTCTAAAAAAATCTTCTGCCACATAATTCTTACAGGAAAAACATTAAAAAAATGAGTACGCCAACTTCCCCATGAACGCCAACGTTGAGTGAAACCGATTTTGCCATAGTCGCAATTACATGATTAGGGGTTATTGAATTTACCTATGTCATTTATTATAGTATAGAAATATTACGACTTACTTTTGTCGAGTCAAAAAAAAATCACTCAATTCACTATTCCACCACCAATATTTTGTATCAGTCTGTATTCTTTCTTTTTTTTTCTCAACGACGTTGTAATGGAACAACGTCAAATGAAATGACATCAATGGGGAGTTGATATACTTATATATTTACCTTTGGAATTAAAGCGATGGGGAATTGATGTATTTACATATGTACATATATTCACCTTCAGTAGAAAAGGGCATCGATCTCGCCGGTTGTAAAGTCGGGATTCGTTTTCACAGAGTAAATGATAGGTAGAGAGGGGAAAATAACAGCGTGTCAAAAATCGCGAAGAAAAAATAGCGGTGACGAGAGTAAAAAGAAAAGGTTAAGAAAATAGACACACGGTCTGGTAATTTAAGCTTTTCATCTCGAAACTGTTTACGTCATTATTTCAACATTCATACTTAAGAATGCCTTGAATAGTTAAAGAAAAAATAACCCTCTTACTTTATCCTACAAAACCATTTATCTATCAATCCTTTTCTTCTCTTTCTCTCTCCAATTGGTTTGAGAAGGACAATCCAGTCACGTGCCCATGCATTTATATTTATCAGAAATGTTTAATTGTCCCTCACGTAAGTGCTTAAGCAGTTGAGTCCTGATTCGCCACATGTGTGCGTTGGTTGATAACGAGTAGCTATAACTTAAATAAGTAGTTCCCTTGTGTTGACTACGGTTCCAGCTACTGCTTGCTTGAGCTCCATATTCCACATTATTTCACCCGTTTGCAATATGTGAAGCACCCGAAATGGGATAGATTCATGTCTTTTTTAAGGGCAGTAAACACAAGTAGAGTAAACACTAACCGTCTCAGCCAGTTTGAACTCGGCACGCCGAGCCCATTCTCTATATCGTTACCCACTTGTATACCCACACCTCTTGGCTATAACTCACCCAGGGAAATGAAATCTCTGACTTCGAAAGCACGACTAGCGAGGTCAATGGTTTGAGACTTGGCCAATTGATAAGCTAATCATCTTTTCTTATTTTTCAAACTCAAGCTTAGGATAACGGTCACTTCTAAAATAAACCAGTATCCGTCGCCAACATAGTGAATTGCATTAGCGGTTTACAACAACCATAGAATTTTTTTTTTTCTTCTTTGGTCTCTTAAGGGGTTTGCCGGACTCATGCCTACGGGACCACGAAACTGCAGTAAATGCCTGTAGGACCATGATTTTCAGTCGGCGTGAATCAGATCGGCGTAAAAATAGAACAAAAATATAAAATCAAGATTCAAGTAATGAGAGCTAAGCCAGAGAAGAAAATTACGTAACGAAAGTCATATGGTGGAAGGGAAAAAATATTTCCGGGTAGTGAACCGCTAAAGCGATTCCCAATGATTTTTTCAAAATTCGTTTTCAGTAGAAAAAAATTGAAAGTTTTTGAATTTTCAAAAACTAATGCAGAAAAAAAAAATTAGTAACCACAAAAAAGTGGTCATTGCTATGTTTGTCCTTGGGTTATGCTAACCCAGAAGGGCGGACATGTAATGAATTATTGTAAGATAACGATAAAAAATTGTCGAATCCAGAGTTCTTAGATTCAGTTCCGAACCGCAGTTCAGTTCAACTAGTTTGTTTACGAACTGCTGAATCACGCTTCGAACAGCAGTTTGAAACCGAATTGACCAACCTTAGTGATAAATCCACAAATTAACTGCAGTTTCGGAACGCGTCGGACGATGAGAGTTACTGAGCCACTGGCTGCCGGATTAGATACGAGCATCGGATTTATAGTTATAAACAAAACTGGTTATTTAGTGAAAATGAAATTCAGTCAGTTGGTTGATTGTTTGGTTTGTCACATGACTGGAGGAGAGTTCGGAGTTATCACTGTCTGATACGTCATTTGTTTACGGATGAACAAAAGATTCGACGAAAAATACCCTAACATTCTTTCAAAATCCTGTATTGTATTAAAACGAATGTTTTCCTCATTAGAATTTACATTATTTCAGAATGAACATGCGATATTTCACAAAAAGAATAGTTTTATCGGGTTAATTAAGTCCAGATTTATGATGTTTAAAGTTGTTTCCGGCACAAGAGCATGCCCAGAATGTTTTGTGATAACTTGAGTGAAGGGCTAGTTCTTTTGTTTAAGTTTGAAACTATGCATTTTTGGAGAGTTTATCTAATAAAAATTGTAAGAAATAGGGTTACAATTTTTGTTCATCGCATCGTGTGTATTTTACAGACCAGATTTAGTTTGCTCCCTAAATACTCCTATTTCGACAATGTTAAGCGCTAATTGATGTGTCAGAATGTTAGCCAGGAATTTGATTTCCCCACCGTCTCAGTAGGATCGGGAATTTTGTCGAAGCCAGCAGCTTTATATTGAAAGAGGCCTCAAAAGCAATGAATGGTAAAAAGAAAGAAAAAACACGAAAATGACCAAAAATACGCCAAAAATGGCTGAAATGATAAAAGCATAGAGAAGTCCAAAACTTTAGCAGGGTGGCGAGGTTCCAAAATCTCTCTCTTGGTGGGTGCCGTAGTATTGGGCAACCTTACACATTCCATACAAGTAATTCCCAGCCTTGGAGCCGTTTTTAGGTCTGCTATTCCCAACCTGGGAATTTGACAGTGAAAATGGGGACTAAAATCTGCCACTGTGACCTGCATTTGCTCAGAAGCAGCAGTGACCTTCACCGATTTTACCGACACCACCTGACTAAAATTTTCAATAGTTGACCAATCAGAAAAATTAAAGTCGAATATATTTTCTACACTAAAATTTGAGACTGTTCCAGGAGCCTAATTTATCGATTTTCAGAGCTTAATATCAGCCCAAAGCCATTAACAGCAGAACACAAAAAGATACCGTTAGCCACCGAAGCAAAGCAACAGAGCTTCCACATCCCAGTTGTGCGTCAAACCAGAGACATCACAGACCAAATATATGTATATATACTCAAGTTTAACAACCATCTGCATCAAACGAGTAAGTTACATTCTATTATATTCACTCATTAACGCTTCATTTTAATTATCTATATATACATATACACAAAAATACTCTATTCCAATTCTTTTGAATAACATAATATTTACACCAACACTTGTTATGAAATGAGGTGAGGTACGAGGCCAGTAATTCGTTTTTTTCTTGTGCAAGGATTTTAGCGCTTGTTAGATACTTCTAATTGTGTTTGTGTATGTGTGCTGAAAGGATTGTGTTTATGAGCTCATGAGAAAATAATTTCTGTGTGTGTTGTTCTGTTCTACTTTGCTAGGAAAACAGGTCAGAGCATTTGGCCTGAATGGGTCGAAGAGTTGACCTCCACCAGTTTCAGACAAGACTTTGAAAGTGTCACCGAAAAATTTTAGCATAAAGCATGGAGGGGAGAGAGAGGGTATAATATGGTAAGCACTATGTATGGGGCTTATGTGTAGATTTGTACCAGTTCTTGGTGATACGCATGTAAAGACAGGATGCAACTGACACGTGTAATAAATATATGTGTAATATTGAGAAGTGGATGTATAATTAGATAAATAATTATAAATGCATTATCTTAATTGAAAATTTTTTTGAACTGACCTCCCGTTATTACACGATGAACGTGTCAGTTTGCCTTGGCAGCGTAAATAGAATAAACAATCAAAGATATGGGTTGCAGCAGGAATCGGGCTTCCGACCGATAAAGAGCCGTCTTAACGCACAGAGTTTCAAATAAAATAACGCATTATTGATTAGTCTGTCAGATTATGCATCTATTCCTTAATGGTATAATTGTCTGCATTAAGAAATAATAGAGAAGATATGCACAGTGAATGAACAGGATTTAGACTTTTTTTGGATTATAACAGTTATCCGGACCTCTGTCTTTTCGGAGGGCTGTTTAGCTTGATGATCAGAGCAACGACCCCGAGGCCAAATGCTCTGTCCTGTTTTCATTCTCGTTTATTATGTACATATGTGTGAGTGTGAGTGTTGATGGGACACGCATTAAAGGGTCAGATAAAGAGCGTTAGGAATATATCGTAATGGTCTGCTGTCGACTGACTCGTTTAGGGTTAGGGAGTGCATGGCATCTTAGAGAAGTTAAAAACAATCGATTTCGGATATTGTTTGTTTAAGAAACTGTTGAATCTAGCCGTTGATCAACCGACCCCGTTCAGTCTTTGGAGAGTGGCACCTGTACATCTTGGAAGAGAGAAGGCAGAAAAAATAATGGATTACTTTTCACGAACAAAGTTCCTGTTGTTTAAATACGGAAGCATTTGTTTCTTTCAACAGGTATTGCACTTCAGGTGTACCGTTTTCCTTTCAGATTTGTCACTGTTTCCATCGACCTGTTTGAATCACAACAGGCTTTCTCCAAGGAGCTGCATCAGCCCACGTGCACTGTGAAGATGGAGGTGAATGCGCTCATTTGGAAAACAACAATATATACGACATATACGGATGGTCATCGTGTGACAAGAAGGACCTGCGAACCGATGCTACACTCTCTTGTCCTATCAAGTTTTTGTTTACAGCATAGAATTATGGAATGAAGCGCACAAGCTTCGACACCATAGAGTAAAGGAAGGCTGATGTAGATTTCCCATTGTATAACACATGTCAAACAGTTTCAAAACACCAAGACTATTGTAAAAACTCCAAATTGTAGTAATGTTGAAAAACCTATGAATGTATGCAGTGACAGAATTAAATATGGCGATAACTCTGTAATTGAGATGAACAAGGATGGCAAACCTTCGGTAGAGCAAGCCCAACCTTCACGAACAAGAAGATCCGATTAGTCTTTAAAAGAAGAGTATTCAACCAATACATCCTCCCGATAGTCACCAATGGAGCTGGAACATGGAACCTAACAAAAAAAAAAGACCTTCAGACTGAGAACCATGCAACATGCACATGAAAGAATCATGCTCAACCTCACTTGAAGAGATCACAAGACAGTACAATATATCAAGGAGAAAACAGGAGCCTGAGACATCATAGAATCCATTTTAAAAAAACTCAAAGAGCAATGGGCTGGTCATGTTGCAAGAATGACAGACAATCGATGGACATCACGACTCATAACATGGATCCCCAGAGATCATATGCACAACCGAGACTGGCAGAATTCAAAATAGAGAGACGAACAAGACAAATTTAGAAAGTTTAAGCTCTACGACGTCCATGTCTGGTGAATCCAGAAGAAGGTTAGTGTCCCACGACAGACGTTAAAAGACTGATGGTGATGATAGATTCTCAAACAGTCTCAAACATGCAGGGTCTCAAACACGTGACCTGCGGCCTGCGGGCTGCATTCCGTCTGCAGACTAAATCTTGTCTATGTCCCGCGGCAGAACTATTTTCGTAACCAATGTTTTTTCCAAAAGTTTGGTACCTGTCCCCCTTCATTACTATGTATTAATCAGCATCAGTATTAACTTTGACCTGTTCGCCAATTTAAACATGCAGTCAAACATTTTTGATCTCCGGCAACGTCACTTTGTTTCTCCCCAGGGAAGATTAGCAAATCACCTTCACCAACACGGTTTCCTTGCAGCTAACTGGGATTAGGGGATAGGACCTGATAACTACCATCACTCTCGAAATCTATCCCTTAGAAAGAGAAAAGGGCTTCGAAAGGACAACATCATACTCAGGTATTTGGTAATATTACTATCTGGGAATGACCTCTTGCAAACATCAAGGTGATTATCAACGTGTACGAAAAAAAAAAAACAAAAAAAAAACAAAACAAACAAATCGTATTATGTAAGATAATTATCAATTAAGATTTCAGCCTGAATAACTTTTTTTATTTTTAGATGTAATCTTCTTTGTCGAGAAAGAATAATGTTCACTTCAGACTTAACGGTTTAAAATTATTTATGTTTCATCAATTCAAAAATATCACTACTTGAAAAAAAATCGCAAAAACGTTAGAAATAGTTGAGGTGCTTTCTAACAAATAAGCACCACTTTTGTATTGTATTTTAAAAGCCTTCAGTTACCTGATCATTCTTTAAAAAATATATCTAAAAACTAAGAAAACTAATATGTTTCGAAAAACTTGGATTTCATTATATTTTGAAATTAGAAATATAGAAACCCAGACAAGTAACGAAAAACTCATAACTGGGTTTGAAACAGTGTTGGCTACCTTGACTAATACCTAATGCTCCTGACCAGTCCGGTCTCCTTCTACGTAGAGTGCGTTTCGTGCGTGTTTTGTTCTTTCATTTATAAAGTAAGCAAAGCTTTATAGAAGATGTCCATCGGATTGGTCAAGTCATTTTTTTAAAAAGTTTTTTTTTGTTGTATCAGAAAGTAGATTTCAAAAAAGAAACCAAAAATTATCTTGAGTTGTATGAAACAACATATGTTTGGGAATGACTCATCATCCATAGCTATATTACGTCAGCTCGGTTCGATGATCTATTGGTGTATCTAAGATGACAGGCAACGATCACACCCAACAGAAAAAAGGTGAGAAAGTCCGAAAGTGAACAATCAACTCCGGGATTTTGGAGGAAGAAGGACGTACCTTTTGGTCTACCACAAAATCAATCACGCCATTAAGATATACAAAATATTGACAATGCCAAAGAAAGGGAGAATCGGGAAGGAGAATCGAAATTTTTCAAGAAGAGTGAGAATATTCACACTTTGTAACTGAGGTAAAAGATCAAGTACAATGCTTGATATGCCTGCATATTATTGCTGTACCAAAAGAGTATAAAATCCCAAGACATTATTAAACAACACACAGAAAACAGTACATGATGTTCATTGGGGAGATCCGAGATGAAAGGTTGAGCAGCTCAAGACCCAACTTTCGAAACAATGAAAGTTTTTTTTTCTAACTTGAATAAAACGAGTTAAAATGCAGTAAGAGCAGGGTTTCACTCCCAGTGAAGCGATCGAAAAATCGTCACGACCATTACCTGAGGGTTATTTTATCAAAGACTGTCCTTTATAAATCAGTAAAATCCTCTGTTCAGAGAAAAAGGAAATTTTTTTGAATGCATTTGCTGTTGCCAGCAATATCACTGAATTAGAAAGCATTCATACCAGAAATTGGCTTTTTGAAACATTTTCCATTGGATTTCAGTACAGGCTTACAGATATTGTTTACTATGCTGTCTTTATTCAAGGAGAGAAAAAACGATGTGACTAAAGAATTATTTGATTTGAAGGGAATAGTGACGGGCGAGACATATTGAAAAAACTAGAAACGCCCATTGAACGAGCAGGATTAGATTAGTTGAGATCTTTAGTTGCAACTGATGGTTCACCTATAATGTGTTCTGGAAAGGTAGGTTTGGTTGGCCTCCGTAAAGAAGAACTGGATAGCCTTGGTGTGACCATCTCTGCTATCTATTTTATTCTGGACCAAGAGGCATCGTGTGTGAAGACGTTGCAGATGAAAAACTGTGGTCTTACTTTCGAAGACTGTCAAGTTCATATGCGCCAGAGGTCCCAATCACAGGTAGTGTATTTCTTTTCCATTCGCCATACATAGTGAAAAGAGAGGATTGTTGTCCTATATTGAAGTGAGATGGCTCAGCTGGGGAATTTTCCAGTTCATGAAGCTGAACTGAGACGTCGCACTTTTGTATCTAACTTTGCATTCCTTACTCATCAGACAAACCATTCGAACACGCTAAAGCAGGACTCAAAGCAGGACTCAAAGCAGATCATATCAATTATATGAGATGGCGCATAAACTTGTATTGTGGGCAAAGTATCTTGCAGGTGGTAATTTCACAGTCTGCCAGTCGTCTGACAGGATTGTGCAGATAGAGTTTTAAATCGATATGCAGAGTTTGACCGGCGTCTTCAAGACCTTTGGCACGTCATGGGCCAGCGTGGCAGATCATTGCCAAACACTCCCCATGGTTCGCACAATTAGAGTGGCGAATTCTGGAGAAGGTCTATGGCAGACGATGGACGTTAAGAGAATGATGATGATGATGATGATGATGATGACGCTACCCAACTGACTGCGGATATTGACACTCTTTCTGAAGAATTGCTAATGGAGGTGGCGGATCTTCGGTGCGATACCATGCTGAAGCAGAAATATGCAGAGGCTGATGTTCTAAATTACCACCAGTTCCTTCCACGTGAAAAGTTTCCCACATTTGCTAATTTTGGCCATGTTTGAAAGCACATAGGTTTTCATTCACACGAGAATAAATAAATCCCTATTGCGTTCAAAACGCACGGATGAGCATACACAATACGTGTTAAGGCTAGCTAATTATCTGATTTGAGACCAAACATAGAATCCATGGCTGCTACCAGACGTTGCCAAAAACCATCTTCCAAACAAACTGACTGGGATCAAATGAAGGTAATAAAACCTATTTGATCTTAATTGCAGATCTGAATTCGGTGAAAAAGATTATTTCTATTCACATTAGACTTTTTGTATCAATTCAGTCCATTCACTGCGTGCATATTTTTTGATAAATAAATAGCAGCCAATTAGATCTATTACAGTTTAGCTCTATAACTCATGGGCATTGTGAACCGCCTCCCAATCTCACCTGGCCCGTTGCATCTCTTCCTCAGGGCATAATGGCCCTTTTGTGTCCTTAAGTTTGAGATCTCTGGTATAGAACAATGCACGATGGAAGAATTTATGCTAAATAAAGTAATCTATCAAAGAAATAGTTACACGAAGCTTAAGGACATCCATGTTATTGAACAGATTATTCGGTGATCCAACGAAGCTCTTCAATGTTCATCCTCTGCTACGGTTTATCGAAAATACGACCGACCAAAAGATCTAGATGAAGGTTCTCCTCTTGATCATGATGTAACCTCTCGTTCACGATGATCTGAAACTCTACGATAAGAAAAGAAACATTGTATTATTTGTAAAATACCTGGGGTCAAAGAACACAAAGTAAGAAAAAAACTTGCTGGATATCACAAATAAGTTGGAATAATAAGGAATTTATCTTATGACTTGACTCGACTCCGGATACTGACATTGTTTATCATTTGAAATGTTGGGTTAATGCTCGAAGTCGGGCTCAACCCACCTGTGAAGTGCGAGAAATAGACGATTTCAAACAAGTTGTGTACGACATTGTCGTATGAACTTAGGAACCTATCTGGAATTGTAGCGGATATGAATACACTGAATGATAAGTACTGGAGCTACTACAAGAAAATAAATTCAGCTAGAAGAAAATAAGAGTAACTACAAAAATACACCAAGAAGCAGATAACTGGGTGTGTTCCTTATGTAGAATTTGATCTATCCGAGAGAAAATCATAGGCCTGGCTGCATTTTTATTTAAAAAACAAAGTAAGACAAAACAAAACAAAACAAAAAAACAGCAACCGCAGGAGATTTTTCAGTGAAGGATAATGCGGGTGACTATGATGTATTGAAAGTTTCCGGGAACATTGGCACTTCAGGAGAACTTTCGACGATTTTCAGGTACCTTGCAACCCTCATCAGGTGGATACTAATTGACCCTAAGAAGCAATTTAAAAATGCATGACTCAAAAGAAAATCTCAACAAAGAAGTCTCAGTATTTTCACAACTCATTATTCAATCATTTAAATCTAATTGGGAGGTAAATTATGAGCCTTGAGATAACTCCACCATAACAACCTTCTCTACAACAGATACACCTCTTTCAGTCGGATTTGGACTCTACAGTTACCATAAAACGCGAAATAAATCCGTGGTTCACCTCATGGCAAAATTTGATTTACCTCTTCCGTAAAATGATGTGGTTGCAAAAAAAAAAAAAAAATGGCATTAATTCTGAAGTAAAAGCGAAAGTTTAAGAGGATGTTGGGATATATGTTACCCCAACACACTCTCAGATTGGTCTGATCAATATAATGATGGAAGTAGTCCTAGACGACCATTTGTGATCTCAAAACAATTGTATCGCTAGATCTTCAGTACATTCAATTACGAGTAAATAATTCCATTGCGTCTATCTTTCGATTATGTGAGCTGTACATTGTATTCGCCATTTGTAATCGGCAAGATGGTTTAGACGATGTCTTGATTGAAGCTAATGTATATGAATCAACCACGATGAAGCAAATCAATACAGGAAAGCACTACAAGAGGAGATATGAAACATTTTGACTACGTACTTAGCTCTCTTCTCATTATAAGTGAATGAATGCTTTGATGGAGATAAGGTTTTGAAAATGGCAGCTCAACTACCTATTTCAACTATTTCAACAAAAGATGGATGGGAGATGAATCAATCGATTGGTGAATTTCGTGGTTTGAACCTATTTTCCGCCATTGCAGTGCAACAGTAGCAAATCAAGGTGAGTGTCTGAGAAAGTGCATGCATTAAGTGCAAGATATGTTGTTGTCTGTTACAGGCACTTGCCAAAGATTGCAGGAACTGTACTTGGCTACTCTAGATATGTTCGCAAAATACTTTTCCGTCTAAGATCAGATTCATTGTGCACGTCTAACTCCAGTCTGAAATGTATGCTTTACAAGACAATGATGTTAAATCTTGGGATTTCCAAGAGAAAGGTAACTTTTCAGTAAAGTCGGACCTGATCATGCATAAGAGCAAGAAAACAATATATTGAAAAGTCCACCCACTCAGCAAACTCAGAGACCCGAGGTAATACCTTTTTGGACCTCTCCCAGGGCTTTGCAGTCTTCAGATTGGGAGCAGCAGACCTAAAGAGGTCCACGGCCCCTAGGTTTGGAACTGCTGGTATGGAATATTAGGGTGTCTCATCATCGTAGGATTTGCCTTCCTCCCGCTGAAACTTTTGGCCATTTTTATGTTTCGTTCATTTTGGCCCCTTTTGATGTTTTTTTTTTTTTTTTTTTGGTGGGGGGTCAATTTTCGGGTTTTCTTTGGTTATTTGAGCTATTTTGGGATTATTTTTAAAAAATGCAGTCATTTGAAAATTTTCCAATCCTATGAAAAAGGTGGGGAAGTCTAATTCCTGGATAACATTCCGACCCATTAATGCTCGTCAGAATCTAACGAAATATGAGTATGGTCGGAAAAATTCATGGGATAAGATGAGAAAAAATAAATTGTTCCCTATTTGTTCTCGATCTACAGTCGAAGAGGTTTCCAGAAATGCGTAATTTCAAACTTTAGCAAAAAATCCCCATGGGATGCCTAAATTGAACAATTGACTCAATACTAATTTGTTTTCAAATTTTCAGCCACATCTGTACTCGCAAAAAATATTAAAAAATCTAATTATCGGAATTCAATGATTGTTTTTTCAAATTTATCCTGAATCAATAGAACTAATAGAGAATTTTATATTTCATGTTTGACCCCTCTGAAGCAGGGTCAAAATAATTGACAGGAAGGAGCGTAATCAATGAAACAACTGGCAAAATCTGCCCACACTCTTTTCTCAGATAAAAAAATCAGCGGATTAAGTATCGGCATGAATAGCTTGTAGGAACCATTGATTAGGAGGGAGTGGGCAATGGACTTGAGATTCCGTAGTCGTAGCCGTAAAGAAGCGGAAGCGTGCAAGACTCAACGAGAAGCCAATGCTGCGGTCAGGTGGAGACAATCCCCTAAAAACAGAGATGCAAAAAACAGACGTGTTCGTGAGAGGATGCGCACACTCAACTGAAACCAGATTCAACATTCCAGAACGCAACAGACACAAGAGGAAGGCCAGAGGCGTAACGCTGTGAGAAAAAAAAGGAGAGGAAATTAGTCAGAATGAACCACGTACAAAAATTAATAACTCTTGACTTTCACAGGTACAGCGTGTATCACTTGGGCGTGGGTTTCTTTACACTGCTTTGAAATAACAACCCCCAATTGCTTATAAGAAACAGCAGTAACCTTTCACTGACTCGATATTTAATAATTCTGACTTAATATAACACAAGGTCAAATGGGGGAGATGAGACGAAAAAGATTGCACTACGCCAATCCTCCAAGTTTGAATGGCCTGACTGCCAAGAAAACCATTCAAAATCTGAAAAGGCATTCAAAATCTGGCCTTTATTAGGAATTGAACAATGACTTCTGGGGCCAGTGGGAGATGCACAACTGTTTCAGCTAGGAGGTAGATCACAAGCTTCTACCGACCCAGGAACAAAAAATAGACTTTAAAATCTAGCAGTCAATAATTTAGCATCCAACCATTGAGCTGTGGCTGCAAATTCAATTTGCCGAGAGAGGGATTATCGAAATGTAATCTAAGCCCAACTGAATTACTTTCCTTGTTTCAGATATATTTATTTGGAGGCTAGAGATGGTCAATAGATACCTTTCTTCAGTAAACACTGGAATCGCTTAGAAATAATAAACTGATAGCAGTAATATTATGTTTGTATTATTTCTATGAGATGAACCATTGTCAGCTATTATTGATTTTCGACTAGAATCCCTTATCAAAAAGAAATAGACTAATATATTTTACCATAGCATTTTACAAGATGACATACCTTTATCGAAACTTTATGGCACAATAGAATCCCCGTGATAATGAAAGTTTATCTCTATTTATCTTCTCTATCCATCTATCTATCTGTTTATATATATATATATATATATATATATATATATATATATATATATATATATGATTGCATTGGAGCTACATATCATCATCATTATCCTCACCATCAATCTTATATCGTCCGCTTTTGGATTCAAGGATTTGCTAGACTCATCCATCATGGGCGTTGCAAAGCTAATATTTGTCTAGTTTGTCCCTTCATCCTGTATTCTGCCGGACTTGGTTGTGCATATGATCTCTGGGGATCCATGCTTTGAGTCGTGATGTTCGTCAATTGTCTACCATTTTTGTAACATGACCAGCCCATTGCCATTTGAGTTTTTTTTAATGGATTCTATGATGTCTTGTATCCCTGTTTTCTCCTTAATACATTGTGCTGTCGTGTGATTTCCCCGTGTGATGTTGAGCATGATTCTTTCATGTGCTCGTTGCATGGTTACCAGTTTGAGGGTCAGTATCTTGGTTAGGGTCCGTGTTTCAGCGCCATAGGTGATTATCTAGAGGAGGCATTAGTTATATCCTCTTCTTTTTTGGACAAATGGGACTTTTTTGTTCTTGAAGGTTGAGCTTGATCTGCCAAAGGCTTGCTATCCTCGAGTGATTCTTCGCTTGATTTCTTCTTTTGAGGATTTCAAGGAGATTCGTTGTCGAAGGTATGTAGTGGTTTCTCAATGAATTTCAATGGAATTTTATGGAAGGGTGGGAAACGGGCGAAGGAAGAAGTGTTTAAGTTTTCGGCCGGATCCAGGAATTTTTTATAGTCACATTTTCAAGTATTTTTTGTTAAAATGAAGTATATTAAAAAAATTATTTTCCTAACTCATACAATCTAAATTTTTGGTGTGCGTGAATGTGTGTGGGGGGTTCTATTCATGATGTATATGCATTGTTCAACTAGACACACTCTTTCTGTCCATCATACGAAACTACGGATCTGATTAGTTCCCTTTCCATTTAGAATCATAATTCCAGAACGCTTATTTCTGGGAGAGGGGATTGTACATCTGATGTAATGATGCTGCAGACCCTTTCTTTCCGTCCATCGTACCAAACAACGGCTCTGAAGTATTTTGATTACTCATTTTCACTTCTGTTTTTTTTGTGCGTGTGTGTGTGGGTAATTTAAGATTTATATATACTACATATACATATAAGAGTATATATAGATAAACATATATATGTATACATTATGCATATATATATATATATATATATATATATATATATATATATATATATACATACATACATACATACGTATATATATTTAGAGGACAGTACTAAATATACATCAAGCATGTGTATATGTATAAATATGTGTCCAATTCAAAATGTTGGCTCAACTTCATGAGAGATGGGTGGAGTTGAGATCCCAGAAAGGGATAATGGTAAAAACAGTATGTCTTGGCTGTTCATTCGAAAATCTTCTCCATGTGAGACGGAACGTAAGATTTTTTATTGAATCAATATAAATGTATATCTTCATTGGTGCAGTCGTTTCTCGATATAACACGGTCCGTTACTTCCCTCGATATAGCATGGTTCTGCAAAGGAAATAATTTGACGTTAAACTCAAAAGCCAGCGAAGGCAGCCTTCAAGCGAGTATATCTAGACATGGATTCTCATTTATCCACACCCGCAAACAGCAACTAGTGCATGATTAAAACAATGCTGTGCATACATGCCTTTACTTTTTTCTGCACATGTAAGCGTGAATACGAGTGAGAAAAAAAGAACTAAAGTGTATGCAAGTATGCGTGCATGTGTTTGCGTGTGTGTGTGTACGTGCGTGTGTGTATATGTATCCACGTGTGTTATCTCTCTAATATTGATAGTTTTTTTGTATCAATGAAATTCAATGTGATTGTGTTGAAGGATGATCAATAGTTGTAGGTGTGGATCCTGGCATTTTCACTTCCAGTGTATCGTACCTATATGTATACTATACAATATCTCAAAAGTCTTTAATATATATATATATATATATATATATATATATATATATATATATATATATTGTCAAATCAAAGACACATTTATATGTATCAGCACTGGCGTCCCCCTATAGAACATGGTTTATTGTAACATGGTTGGCGTCCCTGTTATTCAAATGGGAAGACTTGACACCGAACTACATGGCCGGTGAAGACGGTTTTTATCAAGAGATATAAATTGTGCAAACTTATTCTGTCAATAAATAATTGTCAGATGGAATTAAGTGCTGTACAAGTATTGATGTGAATTTACAGTCAATTCAAGTTGGTAATTATATATATGTCAGAATATTTAGATATGCTTATTTGCAATTAGAGTGCGTAAATAAATATAAATAAAATAATCCCTCAGTATAATGAGAATTGAGTGACACCAATTAGAGACATGTGGAAACATAAGCTTGAAAATATCACACACACACACATGTGTGTGTATGTGTGTGTGTGTGTGCTTGTGTATACATACATCTATATCTTTGAGTCGCAGTGAGGGCATACCTGTTGCTAGCAAAGAGAACAAAATCGGTAAACCGGGTTCAAAGTTCAACTGATATAGCTCATGTTCAACTTGTACTAGTGCCATTAGAAAAGGCATGAACCCACTTGTACCTGTACTATGCTCCATTGATGTCATGTATATATGTTTATATAAAGTCTATAAAAATCTAAGTATATACTAACTGAAAAACCTAATGAAAAAAATTATATGTATATGGGTGTCTTCGTGCTCCCACAATGCATTTGAACTGCTTTAAATCAGAGCCTTTCACCGATGGCATGGTATTGAAAATTAAAAACTTATAGAGGTCTAGAATCAAGTGGTCACTTTGAACAGTGACAGCTTACGACAAGACATGGTTCAAGAACTCCCCAGTCCCTGATGTGACCAGGGAATCTACGCTTTGATATATATATATATATATATATATATATATATATATATATATATATATATATATATATATATAGAGAGAGAGAGAGAGAGAGAGAGAGAGGGGCAGATTTGGCATTCGTAGGAGGTGATAGTAAAATCCCAACTTTTGAATGGTCAACAAGTTCACGGATCCCAGGCATTTGAAAGGTTTGTCCACGGAGCCCCATTGATGAATTGGCAGACCATTAGGAGTCAGTGGAAATAATGCACTTATTTCTGAAAGGAGGGCTTTACAGGACCCACTCTTAATTATCGACGTCATCTACTAGTACTTTTATATAGTTTGACCATTAGAGATGGATTTGGTCGTTGGGAGTGTGAAAACCCCTACAATGTCTAAACCAGATACGGGGAACACGAATGGCTCAGTTCCATTTGTTTTACTGAGACGAGAGCGCTGGGTGATTGAACAAGGAATGCTAAAATGTCTTTTTATTACCCACTATTGGAATAAAGATTGGTTTTGTCAAGACACATACAAATAGCTTCATATATATATATCTAAAAAAGACTCTTAAAAAACAAATATGCCATTTCAGTCAATTATATTCCAATATCTGTAAATGTAATTTATATCATTTTCTCCTGTGTTTTTTGATGTTTCACACAAAATTTGATGTTATGATACTGTGTGTGAAATTTACTTTTAGGGATCATCAGTTGTTTACCATGTAACTGTTTCGGGTATCAGAAAACAAAACAGTTATTTAAACATGGCTCTCCAACAATGTTGATCAAACACCGAACCCTATCCCTGAAGAGTAGTAATACAACGAAACAGCTGTCTGTGGATGACAAAATAATCAATGCTCCTCTATTCAGGGTCGAGCACTCTTTAAGTGAGGTAACCCGTTCATTGTAAGCTCATGCAACGCTGTTCTATAGGAATAGAGCACCCTGGTAGATGGGGAATTTAAAAGGTAAAATAAACATATCACTTAAATTCAGCCTTATTGACCGTCCAGTTCCGTAGCTCAGCGGTTGGATACCGGCCTCCGAGTCAGATGCAAAGGTTTCGCTCGTGGTACTGGATGGGACAATGGATTGTCGATAGCCACACTGAGCTGTAATTCAACGTAACAGCTGTCTGTGGATGAAACAACAACAACAACAATAATATATATATATATATATATATATATATATATATATATATATATATAAAACGCATACGGTACAAAGCACATATTCTGCTGTCTATACTGAATCCATAAACAGTTTTTTGAAGATATGATCACCCTTTGACTTGATTATACTGTTGGGGATCTTTAAAACATCACTCTTCAAAAGGGACCAAATGGCAAAATACACGGAATTAATGTCCGACCTTAAAGATGTCTCAAAATCCGTTCTTTGCACCGTGCCAGGGTGATATTTGATGTGACAGCAGATGCACCATCTTGATCAGAGACATAACGCTCTCCAAAGGCTTGGGTTACCCAAGATAACACATATTGTTCAAGCATTCAAAAATAAAGAACGATATTTACCAATACGTACTCTTCAATGGATAGAAAAGAACATTCTGTCCCATTCGATGCAACTGTGGTCTGTACTATCACCTCAACACGCTAATGGCAGCAAAAGTGAGCTTTGCTGCCTTCAGGACCCCCTGCATTAGATGCATAAACCCCATCATTTGGAGGATTTGTCCCAGCTTGCAAAGCAAATATATTGTCATCAGGCCAGACTAGATTTCCTCCAATATGTTCTTCCCCTTTCGTGTCGCTTTTGCTTTGGGGCTCTTGAAATCAAGTTTCGACGTTGCATTTTAGACGCCTCCAGATCTGAATCCCCCTTCACAATCCTTTTCAATAACTTCCCAGACAATATCTGGAGATTTCCTCCCCCGCCCGCTACGAGGATTTCTTCTCTCTTGCTCCGACAACCCTAAGGGTACGGGCCGAGTGCTTTCTTTCTAGTATTGGCTTGCTCGATGTTGTTCAAGTCTCATTGAAGAGTTTCACGACGTTATGAATCATCTTTCGACAAATATTCAGCTCTTTATTCCTTCGATTTTTGTTCATTACAGCCCTTTTCAAGGCGTCAATTCAGCCGCGTATACATTTCGAAGCCATACGTGTTTAGAATGTACCAACGGAATTGTAAATATAACTTAAGAACGGACGTTTTAGATGCTCCATAAAAAATTCCCAATATATATATGTATATGTGTATGAGTGTGTGTGTGTGTGTGTGTGAGTGAGTGTACTCCAAATTCTCATTTTTGTTTATTCACGGTGTATATCTGCTCTATTTGTTTTTTCAACGCGACAATTATGCTATTAAGAAATGGATACATGATCCGACAGAATGATTTTAAATTGTGTTATATAATATTGGAACTCTTATTCGAAATGATTTCCTGTTATCACATAGTGAATGTATCATTTGACCCAGACAACGTAAATAAGATTAGCTATTAAAGGAAATGGGCTGCTGCAGGAATCGAACCTGCGATATATATATATATATATATATATATATATATATATATATATATATATATATATATATATATATATATATATATATATATAAATTGATGACCCAAACAAGAAAAACTCACTCATAGTACCATAATATCTAATTCTGTGTGAATCATAAAACCATTTGAAAAGCTTACATAATTTGCATCAACTGTTTCGAAAATAGTTGACGGAAGTGACTTTAATTTCGAAAAATTCTTTTAATTTCTTTTGTGTTTAAAGTTGTAATGCTCTTTCTCTCTCTGTCTCTCCCACTCTCTCTCTCTCTCTCTCTCTCTATGTATGTATATATATATATATATGTGTGTGCGTGTCTGTGTGTATGTGTGTGTGTGTGTGTGTGTGTGTGCATGTGTGTCTGTGTGTGTATGTATGATATACTTTTAGCTTATAAAAAGCTAAAATTCTTATCCTGTTAGTTGCCACTGATCCAGCAAATTTGGTCCTGCCCGGTGTGAGAAATTCAGAAAAAATTTTACTCACTCTCTAAAATGTAGTAGGATGCCTGAATATTCTCGGTCAAAACTTAAACCAAAGTTGATTCGTACAGAAGTTAACTCGCGACGATTGGGAAAGAACAAAACGTCTGCATTCGAGATATTTGAACTAATCTGAAAGTCAAGGCTCCTTGAAAGGAAGCTCATTGTTCTCTGTTCTAATCATAAAATATTTCAAGCCAAGAACCTCTCAGTGGTCCAGCTGGCTTGAAAATTTATATATTTTGCCCTATTACACGGACCACAAAATCAATATTCCCTCTAAATTTTAGTTGTCATTATGCCCCAAAATCTTACTTTGAGCATTTTTCCTATGATAAAGGTATGCGCACCATGAATGCTTGTGTGAATGTGAACTTGAAATTGTTTCAAGATAATTTTGGCATAGCCTATCTCTCATAGCTCATAAAATTGTATTGGCATGTTTTAATATAGTACATATTAGATTGCATTCTATGAAGTGACGCCTTTAGTCAAGATTCTATACTCTTCTTTGAACTACTAGTTCAGTTTATTGTTCCAATAAATAAATCATTGAGTATTTACTTATTTTCATGTGATATTATGTTTAAATGAATTAATAGACTTAACACCTTTCCCAAATTATCGTTATTGAGGTTGTTAGAAATGGTTCAGTCAAAACTCTTCCATTACTACATTATTTTAGGTAACTAATCTTTTGTGCATTCATTGATTTCTCATGGGCGCTGGTCGCAAAACATTAGTGCACGCTCACGCACATGGCTAAGAGGGAACCATGCACAAGTTCTGTCACAATAAAGACGTCTCACGTTATAACATGGCTTTGGAGTCCAAGAAAACCAACCGCGTTATAACCGATTTGCAATAACTGATGGATGGATATGGGTGTTATTGAAGGGCGGACGACAGATGAAAGATAAAAAACATTGCCTATCGTGAAAACATCAAGTTAGATTTGATCAAATAAACTAAGGCATAAGTTAATGCTTTATTTTGAATTGATTATTCCATCAAAATAACTAAAATATATTAGAAAGTCTACCGAAATTCAGTATTGAAAACAAAATACTTATATATTTATATCAATGGCTCAATCCTGTAGATCTTTTGCCTTTGCACCTTCGGATACTCCTGAGAAGAAAGCAGAAAAAAATGATACATTGAATGTTTCGTTTATTGTGTACTAAAATGTTTTTGTCTTATCAATTTAATTTTTACAATTTACTCGCCAGCGTAAGTCGAATACATTTCTCAGCCAGGGATGAGATGCGGGTTGTGTCACGTCTGTCATTGAATGGGCTTACGGTGTTGTAAAATAGCACTCAGGTCGAAGTATTGGGCTTAAAGGGTTGAAGGGGAAAATCTGTTATTCATTACACAGGTAAAAATGTGTAGGTCCATCAATCAACTGTATTATATCGCGAACAGCGCTAAAACGAATGGTCAAGGGTTTTTGTCTTTTTTTTTTTTATCAGGGGACATCTATATAGTACAGAACAATGTGAATCAATTTGCAGTTTTCAAAGGTCAGACGTGTGTTATCAGCACTTTACTTGTTTTGACTGTATCTTCTTCCATAGTTGTTTGTTTTCGGTTCTACACCTTATTAAACGGCTCTACCGATAAGCGTTAATGCAACGATGTTATTGGTTGTCCTGATTCTCAGTTAAGGTCACGTTATTGACGCTTTTAATGACGCATTTACCCATTTGACAGGCCGTAAATAATTCAGTACTTATCTGCCCGAAAACTCCTCTTCTCGTATTGTCATATATTAACTCTCTTGTGGTTTCAGTAGTAAATAAGTTTTGTCAGGGTTGAGTTGCTAGCCCCATGTCCAACCCTCTTCTCTTATGTGAACTTGGGACCAACAATAGAGACTGCCAATTCCTAGTTTGTTTTTTTGTTTTTTCTTCCGGTCGGAACAACCTTCTCTTAGGTGAACTGTCGTACATGGCGAAGAGCTTCACCTACCTGACTGTTTACCCATAATTAGTGAAGGAAGTAGATCCATGCCTTTCCCAAGATTATTAATGCAAATTAAACGTAAGCAAGCTCGGCTGAAACTTGAACCCAGCCAGCCGATTCTGTTTTCCATGTTAGTAATTGTCATGCCACTCAGCACCTCCGCATTTGTAACATTACAAGATTCTTTAAAATGTCATTACATTCGGAACATTGGTACAATAAGATACTATATTATAGAAGTTGTTTGCTGAAATCTTTCTTTAAAGACTTTACGCTGTTATCACTTTACTTAAGCTCCAAATATGACATTACTTCCTCTTGAGCCCTTGTTTACGACGTGTTAAAAGACTTGAGAGTGACTCGTACCCGAAGTAGTGCCACTCACTTCACCCTGCGCAATTTCGCCCATAACTGGGGGTAGGGTTGATTCCTACTTTTCCCCAAAGGAAATTAGTGTGAAGTGAACAAAAACTGTCACAGTTTGGTTTTGAACTCGGCTCGCTGAGTCTATTCTCCGTGCTGTTACCTGCTCGGCGCCTCTGCTTCCTTAAATCAATCGATATATCTAAAAAGAGGTCGTTCACGCAGGTACACGGGTGCTCATTGTTCACTCACCACCGATGACCCTGCTTGAACATTTGTCGAGATTGGGAACGCCTAAAGATTATTCCCATACAAATTAATGATAATTGCTTTGTCGTTTCAAGCAATTCAAGCTTACGAAGGGCTTCCAAAGGAACGCTCTACTCTCGGATAGCAAGGGAACCTGTATATCTGTGATATTTTTTCAAGGGAGTCAACATATATAGGAATAGAGCACTCTGGTGGATGAAGGATTTCTGTGTAAATGGATATATCGCTTAAATTCAGCCTTACTGACTGTCCAGTTCCGTAGTCCAGAGGTAGGATATCGGCCTCCAGGTCTGACGTGAAGGTTTTAATTCTGCCTCGTGGTACTAGATGGGATGATGGAAAGTCTATAGCCACACTGAAGAGATGTAATACATCGAAACAGCTGTCTGCAGATGACACAATATATATATATATATATATATATATATATATATATATATATATATATATATATATATATATATATATATATATATATATATATATATATATATATATATATATATAAAATTATTAGCAGAAGTAGCACCAGCCATTATAAGTTCACTGCTGGACAAAGGCCTTTCTCATTTCCTTCCATGATGACTGCAACCGTGCTAACCTCTCCAATGTCTTATCGACAATCCTTTCTATATCATCTCTATCTTGCATCTAGTGTTTTCTTACTATCCCTTGGACACCCATCGGTAAGCTTTTTGCCCCATCTGTTGTCATCTCTTCTTGCAGAGTATCCAGTCCTTCTCCATTTATGTTGATTAATTATTTCTACGGTATCCATTACTCTAGTTCTCCTTCTGGTCCACGTCGATTTTTTCTTTCTTTTAGAGTCATCCCTAGCCTTGCCCTTTCCGCGTCTCTCTGTGTGATTCTAAGATGGTTCTAAGCGTCTGCAAGTCATATCTGGTATAATGCATTGATTGTGTACGCTTTGAGTATAATGGCAAAGTGCTCTTCAACATATCTGTAATCATTTCCAGCCGATCATTATGAGTCGCTTGATTCCGCTTTCACGGTCTTTCTCGAACTTAATCATCCGACCACGGTAATGATTGCCCTTGACATGTAAGGTACTCATGTGAGCCAGTGACAAGATATTTTGTGAAGATTCATTGTCAAATAGCCAACAAATGCGCCGTAAATGATATGCTATGGATAACAAGGTGTTGTTTTTTTTTCAAATGGTTGCACAGACTTCAATCAAATTATCCAAGGAAGAATTCAAGATCACTGGATTTGATGCCGATAATTTTATATAATTAGGATATTTTTAGTTGTGATTTCACCTTTCGAGTGTATTTGAGCCTCGCTATTCGTCTGATGCCTGCTGACAAATAGGCTAAAATTAATTCAGACGCAGGTCTAGTTGATCACTCAATAGAAACCATCACTGGACTGAGAATTTTGGCAGCATACTGTGTTGGGGGTGATCAATTAAAAATGAATAGATCACCCCCTCTCACTTTTTGTTGGGCCATAATCACTGAAAAAAAAACGGATTAAAAATTAAAAAAAAAAACAAAAAACGAGCGATAACGCTACCGGATACCAAGCTAAAGGACAAATTTAGCACACACTTACGTTGTAAATTGACCCTCCTCCCTACTATAAACCAATTTGGGGCGTGGTGAACTATCAAAAAACAAACAAAAACGGAGGAGTGCGTATTAATTATAATCGGCGTATAGATTATAAGTCTACTATAAATTATTCATAAGTGGTTAATTCACCCAATTTCATTTCTAAAAAGGTTGTTCTTGTTAATTATTAAGACTGCAGCGGTGCATCTGACTCATATCTCTAAATCATTTCCTCCCGGTCCGGTAAAACATGCTTTGGGGCCTAGTACCAGTCCACAACCAGGAGATTGGAGATCAGTGCCGTATACCCACCTAATATGGCACATGAATGAAGATCTCATCTTTAAGATGGGACATCCAGAAATTTTCCAGTTTTGACAAACTTTGTCACGGACACCAGGCCATACCAATGATTCTATCTATCGATGCAATAGAAAGGTATTGTCTTGGGATAGGTTCCTGGTCACGGTGCTTAATTAATTTTCAGTTTATGCAAGACCAGAAACCAGGTTTGAGGCGAATAGGGAAAGAGAAATGGCAATGACTGAAAATATTACGGCCAAATCGCGTTTTCGTCCGATCACTTAAGTTAGGCAACATCGAAACTGTTCAGTACCTAGACGGGTGATCGTCTTGAAAGATCAGGTGCCATAAGCAGCAAGAGATCAAGTAGATAACCTCCTGTGATGATCCCATCAATCCTCCTAAGGAGGAAGCCAATCTCTAGACTTCACTCATTAATATAAGGTGGAACCCCGATTCCTCTAACTAGCCCTGCACCATTTGAATGGCTAGATATGAACGACAAAGTATAGATGAACGGAAAAAATGATAGGCAAACAAAAAATAGATGTCATAAAAATAAAGTGAATTAAGTAGAAGTGTTTTTAGATTGTTGTCCCATCTTGATTCATCTTGTGAACACATCGTTTCGGTCATTGTACTCTACTACCTTTTTCAGGTGGATATCGTAAGTGGTGATATTTTGGAAAGCTGAGACGGGAGGTTGTCGCTGTTGAGGCCTTAGGGCAGAATGTTCCCATTCCACTGTCGAATTTTGGATAGATGCGATTGTTTGCTCAGAACATTGTTGCTGACCGTTTTATGTGCCATAAATATGTTGGTGTCCAAGGTCATTGCCACAGGGACGTCTTTTATAAGGGGGTCATTAGGACCCCCATAAAAATGTTGGGTGTGCATTAGTTAGCAGACATCTTTGAAATGTAAGAAAGGGTAGATATATCTTTCTTTTTCTGGAGAAGGGTACAAAATGAAAAAAACTTTTTTTTGGTGGGGGATAAATAACGGAAATAACTCTTGATTTTTTACAGGGGGGAGGAAAGGAAATAACTCCTGTTCTTAATATTTTTGGTGTAATTGGGGTAATTCTGATTTTGTGTGTACATTCCATGTACATAAAACTATATGTATCTTTATGTACTCCGTGATGTTCATGATCGTGTGTACATATTATGCTTGTATATAATCATGGGGTGTATATCTTATGTGTATGCCTACACACTAGATGTGCACACGTAAGCCTAATCGGTGTATATCTATGTAAACACTCCTTACATACATATCTGCGCATATATATATATATATATATATATATATATATATATATGTGTGTGTGTGTGTGTGTGTGTGTTAAGGTCCAGGTTTATTATGTAGAGTACGACGGCCGAAACGTTGTGTTCAAAAGGTGAACCTAGATGAAGTTAATGGTCTGAAAACACTTATACAAGGTTTCCGTAATTTCCCTCATCTAAAAAATTTAGACTGAAAACTTGATACATTTTTCTAAATTTTTTAAAGCATTTAAATACTATCATTTCATTACTAGTTTTTCTCGATTTACTATTGTTCTAACATAACTTAAGGTTACTATTACTGGTTTGGGAAACAAACAAAGCGTAAATAATCGAAAAGAGGGTTGGCAGAATTACCATAGATTTGTGCACCTCTTAATCATCGAGGCTTCCATAATGTGGTGACGTGAAATGAAATGAAGGTTACTTCTATGAAAGACGATAGTCTGAGGTGTGAGCTGCAAGCGCAAGTCTCGTCAAAAAAACATTTCCATATTTTCAATTTCACACGGTTTACTTTAGCGGTCGAAGAGTGTAAAGTCCCAGAAAGTTGTGACCAGATACCCAAAACATCGGTTCCACTTTGCTGTAGTAGTATCGCGTAATCAAACCATAACCTTCAATCAAAATCAGGTTTTATTCGCAACACAGTTAGCCTATTTGTCCGATCCCCACGGGTGTGAGACGAGATGGCGAACGTAAAAATCGTCTCTGCTCCTCGCAAGGGCTCAAGGGCGCAAGAGCGCTGGTCTTTGGGTCTCAGGACAAAAAATCTATACAATCTATGAGGCATAGTGTAGGAACAGTTTTCTAGGCAAGAATGATTGAAACCGTGACCAATGTGAAGGTACTTTTTTTTTATTGTTTTGATGTATACAAGAGTTACGCCTAGGTCCAAAAGTCTCTACTGCTGAATTTCAGCTCAATCTGCAGTACCAAATGTCAGCACCATGTCGGATAGATTGTCGGATTAAGCTGAAAGTTGGTACTGGAGGCATGGTAGAGATCACTTTTCAAAGCAGGAACGACTGAAGTCGTAGTTAGTGCAAGGGCACTCATTATAGTTCGATGTATACAAAAGTTGCACCTTTGTCCAAAAGTCTGCAGTACCAATATTTGCTCAACCCAACAATATGTAAGTCATGATATGGTCAGTTTTCCAAGCAGGCACGACTGAAGCCATAGCCAGCGTTAGGGAAATTTTGAAGTTAGATTGTGTCATTGCCCAAAAGACTCCACTACAAGATTTCAGCTCAATCGACAATCTGTAAGGCATGTTGAGGGAAGAGTACACTAAGCAGGAACGAATGTAAGAGCGTTTTCGATAGTTCGATGAATATAAAAGTCGTGTCTTGGTCCAAAAGCTTCCAGAACTAAATTTCAGCACATCCAAACAATCGATAAGGCATGATGGGGGATCAGTTTTCCAAGCAGAAACGGCTGAAGTCATAACCCGCTCCAACAGAGAATACGCAAACAATACTCCCAAAACCCTCACCAAGAGAGCAAAATTATACATTAGCAGCCGCAACGTCAAAACAATCTCAACAGATATGCACCTGACTGATCTAGAAAATGAAATCCAAGACATCAAATGAGACATAACCGACATTACGGAAATGAGAAAAAACCTGGAAGAAAACATCTCATCAATAAGGAACACGAAGACAACGTTGTAGGCTTCAAAGTTGTCCCTGATCGCATAGCCTGTGTCACCGCACATCTCTCAAAGATGTACATACTGGATATCATCCAAGTCTATGCTCTCACTTTGCAGTCAACCAAAGACGAAATATGCAACTTGTATGATGGCTTGAACTCCCTACTCAAAGATATCACAAAATACTTCTATGTCATCATGGGAGACTTCAACGCTCAGGTAGGACAAGGGAATGAACGCGATGTCGACGAGTTCGAATGTAAAGTACGGAACGAGAGAGGATAAGATCTTGCGAACTTTGCAACCACGAACAAGTTCAAAATCATAAACACCTTCTTCAAAAAGAAACCCAATAGAAAATGGACTTCGAAGAGCCCCAAACACGAAACCAAAAACGAAATAGACTACATCCTAGCGAATAAAAGTGACATCGTCAAAAAGATTCAAATCCCAAATCAAATCAACAGAGAAAGTGACCACTTAAGGGTAAAATGGAAAAAGCAAATGAACACCAACAAAGAGCACAGAAAAGTGTTCCATACCAAACAACAAACTCTAAACATACAAAAAGAGCTCACCTGATCCTTCAACCTTGAACTAAATAACAGATATAAAATTCTTACCGAACCAGAGGAGAGTGACACCAAGATCAACGTATTCAACAACAAAAGAACAGCCTCATTGAATAAAGTCGCCACTATATTCAAACCAAAGAGCCCACAAACCAACTAAGTTAAATCTCAGATGAAACCAAGAATCTCATGAAAAAACACAGAAACCTAAAACCACCGACAGCAACAAGTGAGAAAATTGAAGTAAGCGAACTGAATAAAAAGAATATACACGACAGCAATCATCGAAACTATTCCAGAAAATGGCCAGGGTTTCAAAGCTAAAAACAAACTACTAGTCGAGAACAAGTCACTAGTATACTCGAGGAAGATGGAAATCTAACAAAAGACAGAGACAGGATTGTCGAACGTGCCCAAGATTTCTACCAAAAACTCAACTCCTCCAGACAATAACAACAAAACAACGAACAGGATGCACTAGATAGAAGCAATCAGTTTGAGTATTCCCCAGAAGTTACATCATGGGAAGTGAAATAACCCTCCAAACAAACAAACGAAGGGAAGCCCCCCCCCCAACCCGATAACATCACCATTGACCTACTCAAAAAAGTTAATAAGTTCATCACTAGGAAACTAACTATTTAATTCAAACAAAGTAAAGTTCCGGAAGATTAGAGCACTGCAATCATAAAACTGTTATACAAAAAAGGAAATCCAAAAGATTTCAACAACTACAGACACATAAGTCTACTCAACTGTGTCTACAAATTTTTTGCAAAAATCATCATCAACCAAATCACCGAAGCGCAAAATGAAAACCCACCACGGGTGCAAGATGGCTTTAGGAGAAGCTACTCAACCATGGACCATCAGCATTCAATGAATCAGATAAAAAAGAAGGCAGCAAAATACAAAATGCCACTCGCTGTAGAATTTATCAACTTCAAGAAGGCCTTCAAGTGGGTGGACATTCAAATGGTCATTGAGACTATCATTCTACGTCAGAATACTGCAACACATATACAGTTACAACAGCTCCTTCATTAGGCAACTCAAAGACTCTGAGCCCTTTCCACTCTAAAAATGGGTACGACAAGGTGATACCAGCTCACCCAAACTCATTACAGCGTGCCTCGAGATAATGTTCCAAAAACTACACTGGGGAAATAAAAGAATCAGAATAGTCTGCGAATATCTGAGCAACCTCATATTTGCAGACGACAGACATGCAGAAACCTCCACGACCTCAGACGAATGCAAGATGAACGGAATGAAAGAAGCAAGATAGTCGTCCTACGCATGAATTTCAGCAAAACAAAAGGTCATGTGCAACAATCACTTTGGGAATAAGAACGATCAAAATCGAAAAAGTAGACCTGGAGAAAGTTGACCACTAGATCTACCTAGGACAAAGAATTTCCATATAATCCTCGAAAGAAGAAGAAATCAAGCAAAGAATCACTCTAGAGTGGCAAGCTCCCGGTGGAGCAAGCTCAGCAGTCAAAAACAAAAAAGTCCCATTAGTCCTAAAAAGAAGAGTATACAACCGATGCATCTTCCCGATAGTCACCTAAAAAATGACAATGCTGAAAAATGGAACTTAATCAAGAGACTAACCCTCAAACTGAGAAACATGCAACGTGTACAAGAGAGAATCATGCTCAACATCACACGAAGAGATCCCAAGATAGCACTGTATATCAGGGAAAAATAGGAGTCCGACACATCATAGAATCCATAAGAAAACTCACATGGCAATTGGCTAGTCATGTCGCAAGAATGGCAGACAACCGCTGGACATCACGATTCTCATCAGGGATCCCCAGCATAACCACGGTCGACAGGATAGCAGCTGGAGAGACGAACTCAGCAAGTTCAGAAAGTATTGACTCCGCGATGCCCATGATAAAAAGGTTTGGTGAATCTTGGAGAAGGTCTATGTCCAACGACGGACGGCAAGAGACTGATGATGATATCTCCTCTTCTCCTTTTTCAAATGATATTAGTTTTGATTTTTTAAGTCTTTCTTCATAAAGGATTTTCTTTAGTTCCGGAACAAGTTTCTCAGCTCTTCTCTGGATATATTACAATCTTTTTTATATTGGTTTTGTAATGTGGGGACCATGTTTGCACGGCATATTTTAATTGAGGTCTTGTGGATCTTGTGTTTGATATTTTGAATGTTCTTATATCAAGGAACTGAAATTTGCTTTTCATTATTCGAGTTATTTTTGCAGCTTTTTTGTAACTTTTGATGTATGGTTATGGATTTGGAGTTTTGATTTTATAATTACGTGTAAATAATATATTATATAAATCTCTTTTTTTTTATCTGTAGTTTTTTTTTCTCTCATTCATGTAAGCGTTTACCATTTGCTTTGTTTTTTGACTACATGCATAACTTTATATTCGTGTATATTCAAGGGTTGTTGACATGTTTTAGGCCAATTTTCTAATTTGTTCATATCTTTATCTAGGTATGTGATGTTTTGCTCTTTTAATGTATAATGAATTTTTGTGTCATCCGAAATTGTACTACATTTGGATCGTAATGCTTTTGGTGAATCGTTAATGTAGACTATAAAAAGTATCGGGCCTGACAATGAACCTTGCGGCAGTCCTCTGTTTATTCCTTTCTATTCTGACCTCGTAACATTCATCGTTATACATTGTTCCCTTCCTTTTAAGAGATCTTCTTGCCATGTTGAAATATTTTCTCCGATGGATTTCAGTTTGTGTGATAGTCTTCTACGAGGTACTGTGTCAAAATCTCTACTGAAGATAAACCGTATAGGTTGGGTTTCCTTCGTCATCTAATTTTGTCCATTCCTCTAAACATAATTTAACTGGCATGAATCCACGTTGTGTGTCTGAAATAATGTGTTTTTCTATCTGTTTCATAATTTGTTTTTTAATTAATTTCCTATTTTTTACTATTTGTAATGTAAGTGAAATTGATTTGTATTTAGTTGCTAAGTTTTGTCTCCTTCTTTGTATATTGGTTTGAATACAGCGTTTTTTCAATTCTGAGGTAATTTTCCTCCAAATATAGATTTATTGAACATTATTGTAATCGGTTTGCATAATTGAATTGTAGTATTTTAAAAATTCAGAAATTAAAAGATTAGGATACAATTAGTGGAACCAGCTTCCACTTGTTGGTGGAGGCGGGAAACAGTATTCTGTCACTATCTTATATACTATTAAAATTTGAGCAATTAACTGATAAGAAAATTTAGCCAGCCCAATACCCATCCCATGCGATTACAAAACGTCTCTGGAATCGATTAAATTTTCAAAATATTCTAGTAGAAAGGTGTGGTTAAAGAGCCTAATCCCCACCCGGAGCAGATAGCCCCTGCGTCCCACCGCTTATTTTTTAGCACTGCACCACTGGATATAATGGTAACCTATTAGATCTTTTTTTTCTTTTTTCGTGCAATGAATTGGAAATAGATTTTGACATAAATCAACACATATGTCTTGTCTGAACGTTTTCACGTACAGAGAGACTAGGAACGATAGAGGGAAGGAGAAAAACCAAGAGTTTTACTGGAGCAATGACAAAAATTTAACAGAGAGATCAAGATTTTGGAGAAAAGCCGATTTTTTTTTTAAGTAATTGAACTGAAAAATATCTGCACATTTTCTTTCTATTTTAATTTTTTTGCAGCTAAATCCTAATATTTACAAAGCTTAGCTTAGTTAGAGGTCACATGGTAAGGGCCAGTTTGAGCGAGTGCAGGACCTGTAACATAGGTTATAAAGGGTGCCTTGATTTAGAAAATAGAGGTAATTATTTTAAAGAAAACGTACGTTTGTTACTTGCAAAGTGATAAAAAAAACATTCATTTGCTGATACAACAGATATTTCTGACATTTAAGTTATTGTATTACGTTGTTTTCCTTCTGATCTTTGTACAGCGACTACGACTTGAGTTTCAAATACCTTTGCATTTATATGTTGCATACAGAGCAAATTTTATACGACACTCATTGATTACTGCATTGAAATAATGACCCCAATTAGACTAATTAGCTAAAATTGGTTACCTTAAACTCTCAGTAGTTCATGAAAGTTGAGGGTGGTATGGTATATATATCGTGATGGAGAAAACACAGAGTAGCTGAATTAGATTTGATTGCTTGCAAGTATTTGGCGCAGGCCCTTGAGATTGTTGGGTCCGTAACGTGTAAGTCTTCCAAGTGAGACGAGCCTGTCTTCAAAAATCAAGATTCCAAATTTTCCACAGTTGGCTCTGGCAGGAGAGACACAATTGCTTCAACTACCAAACAGTCTAATCTTTTAACAAGTTTTTTTCACGTCTGTTCATGTTCGTAAATATCGTTATATGATACATTTTTTTGCTTGACTTTTTTCTTTTTCGACATTTGTAAACCGAATGACATTTCCATGAAACGAACTCTTTCAAAGCACTGGTCGATACATTATTCCAGTCTCACTCCCCACCCGTATCTGTAACCTTATATATATATATATATATATATATATATATATATATATATATATATATATATATATATATATATGTGTGTGTGTGTGTGTGTGTGTGTGTGTGAACAATAAGGAGTAAAAGTATATGGAGACTTCATTTATTAATCAATTAATTCATAAATGAATTACTTAGTATACTGTACATATTTGGATGGGGTCCATCTTCAGTAGCATGCGTGTACCTTCTAGAGGTTAAAAGGTTCCCGTATAAAACAAATTTAGCATCAGATGTTTTGCTTCGGTAACAAAAATGGAGATCTAGGAGAGGATTCTTTTTGAGATATCATAATGAGTTAGGACTGTGTTCTGACTGTGGCGAAGTTTGTGTCGGTATGTTCATGGATATCCTTGTAGGAGCAGTAGCAGGTCCTAGAGGGGCCATAGGTTGTCATGGATACTAAGAGGTCGAGTTGTAGTTTAGTATTAGACTGTGTAGGTGCTTGGTAGATTGGAGATGACGGGGTTATAGGGTCCTTATTTTGTATGATCGAATATCTTTAAGGGACCTAGTGTTCTGTATCCTTAATGGTCGTTGGGGATGTTCTGAAAAGTCTGATGAAATAACATACAAAGGTTTTCATATGTAGGGGTCAGTGTGACTGGGTGAAATTCTCAATATTGGATGTACATGATGGGGAGGGTAGAATGTGAATGTGGGGTTGTTATTAGTATGAGGATTCTGATGTTTGAGCTCAGTGTGGTTAGGCTTGTTGATATTAGTATTAAGTCCGTTAGGGGAGAGGGTTTTAAATTTGTTAATCCACATATCTTCATATCGTTCAAAAATTTTTGTTATATCTGTAAGCGTATTTTTTATTTTTTCTATGTTTGCGAATCTAGTGTCCGTTACAAAATTATGTCCGAGTGTAGAAGTGTAAATCTACTGGGAGTTGGTTTGGATGATTGGGTGATTTGATTCTGTGCCTATCCTTGTAGGAGCAGTAGCAGGTCCTAGAGGGGCCATAGGTTGTCATGGATACTAAGTCTAATATTGAATTGCTCCTCGGATTTGCTTATGTATTGTAATCTCCATCTATAACACTCTAGGAAGTATATGATAATTTTGCTTCGACGGTTAGAATTATGGTATACGTTGAAAGTCTGGTTAGTGGTAAAGCTAGTGAAAGTGTTGATATACGTGTGTGTGTGTGTGTGTGTGTATGTGTGCAGAGAGACAGAGATTCACCAGCACAGTTTATGACTGAGCAACCGGTGAGAAAATATTCAGAGTCAAGTAAGAAATTCCATTATGGGAACAAATACGGTCAGGATAAACCCTATTAATGACATCAGTTATTTTTCTCACTGGAAAACATCTAAAATGTTCAACTAGACAAAATGGTATAGACAGTAGCACTGAAAACACAAACACAAAGACACGAAAACATGTGAATCCAAAAGGAAATAACCTTCCACTATCTTTGATGGCTACGGTTGTTCGATACATAGATAGATAATGTGTACTTGGGCAGCAAGCCTTCAAAACTTCTGCCAACGAAGTTGGAAAGGTATACCTATTACCCTTCACCTTTCCATCTGTCTGTCCACACAATATTTCAAAGATTCTCAATGAATTTCGATTAGATTTTATGAAAGGATGGACAACAGGCTAGAAGTGGTTACATTTTGGAGCTCGTCCAGGGATATTTTCTCTAAAGAGAGATATTTTTCTGTTTTTTTTTTCCATTCATTCATTCATTCATTCATATATTCGCTCATGTCTGTCCACACGATATCTCCAAAGGTTCTCAATTGATTCCAAAGAAATTTGTAGAAATGTGGGCATCGGACAAGGGAAAAACTGATCAAACTTGGGGCAGACCAAGCAATTTGTTCTCGATTGAGAGATATGCTTTATTACTCTGCAAAAGAGGTTAAAAACGATAAGATGATATAAAAGTGCTAGATTTTTATTTTAAAGAAAGTAGCTCGAAGTGTGTGCATATTGCAAGAATTGCGATTTCTCCTCCGTTTTATAATATTTCATTTTGATTCAGGTTTTAGCTCGTGTACGGCGTTGACCGAGTTATATGCTCTCTTGGTGATTTCTAGTTAATATATATTTGATAGAAGGATAAAGTTTTTTACCAAACTTTTTCTGTTTACGTTGGACACATTGGTTCTCGTACGATCAACGAAGTTAAGAAACGTCGAACCTGGTCAGTATCTACATGAGAGACTGTTTGGGAATACCAGGTGCAGTAACCAGCTGCTGAGGCATCCCCTGTAGCCATTCTGGTTTTCTAACGTATTGATATTTAGGACACGATTCTGCAAAATTTGGCTCCAGTCAGCATGATCTGCCTAAACCATTTTCTATTGATTCTGTTAGTATAGTGAAGTATGTGAAAAAATATGTTAGACATTTTTTCATCCCATTTACCATATTTCAGCATCAATTGCAATTCGGCTTCAAACTTCCATAGGCCAAAAATTTGATAACATCAAACATGGTCGTGTTATCATTAGAAAGGTATTGATAAGCTGAAGATTCTTCATAGGAGAGCTAGGTGTCTAAAATCACTACAAATCTAGATCTTGTGATTTCTGTTCATTAATTTTATTCACTCGCCAACATGGTTTCAGAATTTTGACAAACAAAATATAGTCACGTTAAGCAGTGTGACTGATAACTTTCAAATACCAGAATTTCGAATATCTGCATTTGAATGTGCTGTCTGAAAGCAAAGAAAAGCTGTCTTGAAAAAAATAAAAAAATAAAAATACAAATATAAATAAAATACCCAAACCAAAAGATTGGTATTATAATTATGTTATTATAAAAATAGTATCTCCCATACGAGAAGCTAGGTATTTAGCATTCTTGAAGTTTTTCTTTTTAGGGGCATTTTTGTTTATTTCAATTTGCTTACTTTGCGAAAAAATATGTCTGTAAAACTTTCAACATGTTCTCAGTTGATAGATGATTAGTAAAAGGATTGCAGTACAATTTAGTGTCAAGAGAAATATTTCCATTTTTAGTCTCTCAATCTTTCAGACAACAGTATCCCCTGAAATTATAACTTATCTAAAAATATATTCCAATAACTATCTAGGCAATAAACCACAGACATGTACCTGTATGGGGAAAAACTTCACCGACCCTAGGCTTTTGGCACAATTTTGAGTCAAAAGATACATTTCCAAATAATCAGTATTTCCAATTCCTTAATTTTTGAGATAGAAATACCACATAAAAATATCCCTTAAAATCATAGTTCATTGCCAAATACGTTGAGTTACCATCAAAACAATAATATGCAACTATGTACCTATTAGAAAAACTATGTGATAGAAGATACTGTTGGTTTGCATGATAGGCTCTCCTGGTGCCCCGAATACTTGGTTTATTATTTTGTGTTTGGTCGACTACCGGAATAAATATCCAAGAGTAAGATTACAATGAAAGAATCAGATTTTTAATGTTGTTGGCGATATTTATGATAGTTTTGTAGTTTGTTTGCAAATTCGTTTCATTTCCACAGTTAGCCTTATCGCACAAAAATAGAACACATGATCCAAATTTTGCAATAGATGTTTTTCCTATTGCACTGATTATAGAAAATAAAAAGTCAATCGTTTTTTTGGAAACGTTAGTGAATCAAGGCAGTAACGTAAGAACACTAAGATCAAAATCGAAGACACGGAACTAGAAGAAGTAGCCCACTGCATCTACCTTGGACAACGAATCTCCATGCGACCCACAAAAGAAGAAGAAATCAAGCAAAGGTCATCCTAGGATGGCAAGCCTTTGGCAGAGCAAGTTCAACCTTCAAAGAGAAGAAGATCCCATTAATCCTAAAAAGAAGGGTATACAACCAATGCATCCTCCCAATAGTCACTTATTGAGCTGAAACATGGAACCTAACCAAGAAACTGAGCTACCAACTGAGAAACATGCAACGTGCACATGAAAAAATCATGCTCAACCTCACATGGAGAGACCATAAGATAACACGATACATCTGAGAGAGGACAGGAGTCTGAGACATCATAGAATTCATTTCCTAACTCAAATGACGATGAGCTGGCCATGTTGAAAGACTGGCAGGACATCACGACTAACGATATGGATCCCCAGAGATCACATGCGCAACTGAGGCCAAAAGAATACTAGATGGAGAGACGAGCTAGACAAATTGATAAAGGACTGGCTCCGCATCGCCCACGATAAAGAAGTGTGGCGAATCCTGGGGAAGGTCTACGTCCAACAACGGACTTTATGATGATGATGATGATAAGTAAGCAAAACTATCAGGCAGCCCATGGAAGTCCAGCATCGTCAAAACAGACTTGGGAAAATGATGAAGACTCTTGAAAAATATTGTGGAATGTCTAAAAAATCTGATGTTGAGTATGCATATGTTGGAGCGGATGATTAGTAAAACGGGCAAAAAGAAGACTTGGTGTGTATGAGCGCAAGTCTAATGCATTATGTGTTCGTGTGTCTGTAAGCGTGCAAATGTGTGTAGTATAAGTAGGATATGGAGAAAAAAAACTTCAGATTTTCTAAATATCAATGAAGGAATAAATGATAGAATGAAAATAGCGAAGTTGTGTGTGTTTTGAAAAACATCACAATTTCGGAACAACTCTCAGTGAACATTCTTAGATGTCTTGCACATTTTTTTACATACATAAATGGATATGTAATCCGACAGAAATAATTATAAATACGTTATATCATTTTTTAAACTCAATTTGGAATGATCTCCCTTTATTACATGGAGAATGCATCATTTGGCCTGGACAGTGTATATAGAATAAAGAATTAGGTAAAATGAGACTGCTGCAGGACATATACACACACATATATATATATATATACACACACACACACACACACACACATATATATATATATATATATATATATATATGGACGGATTCAGGGGTCTTCCTGGGTCTTCCGTAAGACCTTCATAATTTTCTGAAAAAAATCTATTCATACTGTTTTCTTTTCGTCTCAACATATGGCAACCTCTTCTTCCCTTTAGGAGATCAGATGCCCTTGAAAATGAATTCTACTAATCATTACTTTGGAAAAAATTGTAGGGTGGTGATGAAATTCATATTTCCATGGACTTATCTTTCATATGTGTGAAAATCATGGTGGTACAAAAATTATAAGTAAAATAAATAATAGAATGAATTAAAAGGGTGATTTAATCACAAAGGAGAAATATTTTCTCCTCGAAATTTTGGAAGGCCCTCAACTGAACAGGCTGGATCCGCTGTCAATAGTGTGATGGACTATCTGTTGTTTTCTCAATAACAGAATACTTCATTTAATTCATCCCCACCATTGGATTAAGCTTATTGGTCTGTTTATGGATCACCATCTGGAACGTTTGGGTGTTGATCCAGTTCATATAGTCGAAGCATGTTAACATATCATTGGTTCCGTTTGAATTTAGGGATATCTTCGTGTCGTGATAAACACATGTATATATATGCTACGCACGACCACATGTATATATACGCTACGCACGACTAAACACGTACCAATGCAACCACATATGTGTACATACATGATACATATATATACAAAAATTCGTGTTTTTATATATATATATATATATATATATATATATATATATATATATATATATATATATATGTGTGTGTGTGTGTGTGTGTCATCCACAGACAGCTGTTTCGATGTATTGCATCTCTTCAGTGTGGCTATAGACTTTCCAGTGCTGTGAGGTAGGATTGAAACCTTCACTTCAGACCTGGAGGCCGATATCCAACCTCTGGGCTACGGAACTGGATGGTCAGTAAGGTTGAATTTAATTTTATTCATTTATGCAGAAATTCCCCATCCACCAGAGTGCTCTATTCCTATGGAAGAGCATATATATATATATATATATATATATATATATATATATATATATATATATATATTATCATCATCATCATCAGTCTTTTAACGTCTGTCGTTTGACATGGACTTTCCCCAGGATCCGCTACATTTCTCTACCATTGACGTCGCAGAACCAGTATTTTCTGAATTTGTGTAGTTCATCTCTCCATCTTGTATCTTGTCGGCCTTGGATTCGCATGTAGTCTCAGGGGAACTATGTTGTGAATACACTCATACATTCATTCACATATAAAAACACACACACACGCACATATACATATACCGTCAAATATACACATACACATAAGCACATATCCATATATATATATATATATATATATATATAGTCAGAAGTGAGTAAAAATATGATGTAAGCATCATTATTGTGAGAAAAATGCATCTAATTGAGTGATTTTGATTTTGTTAGACAATGACGTTTGTGATTTTGACCATGTAGGACTATCGTGAAGGGGGAGGGGTATTTCGGCATCGTACCTTTTTGTGTTTCATGTGTGACTTGACTATTACATAGGAAGGGACGTAAGGCGCAAGACTCATGTCGGGATTCGAAATCAAACCTTTGTTTTCTTTTCCTCCTGCAGCTGTCCGAAAATACATCGATAGTCTGCGCTTGAAGACCAAATTAAACTCGTATTCACACAGAGAGAAAGAAAGAGAGAGAGAGAGACTGAGAGAGAGAGGGGGGAGGTCAATCAGTCCTTCGACTGCCATGGACTGGGTCTGTGCCCACCTGTGGCTGCTCTACCCTACTACTCACCCTTCATCTTTTACCCGATACCGGAACTAAATGATCATCTACCCTTTTCTCTTCTATTTCCCTCTGGCTTTCTTTCGTTTCTTGCTCCACTGAACTTACTGTCTATCTTTCTCACTTTGGCTGTTAGAATCATCATATAAGCAACCACACTTTATCTTGTCATAATAAATCTACTTAAGACATTTCTATCAGACATTTTTGGTGTATGAAAGGAGTTATTCTTTGATCAAGTATGTAAGTATTATTCATGTATATCCTAGCAAAGAGTTCCTTCAGCAAAAGTACTGTTAAAAATGAAATAGAATGCTAAAGGATAAAAATGAAATATTCAATTAAACAGTTCTCATCAGACTTCGTATTATAGCAATGGTCCCTAGCGTCAATGGGAAAATGTGTAAAATGTGTCCTCACGGAAAGGTCGGGGGTGTTAATTATTCTTAGGATGGTTCAGTTCACTACTGAGCTAATTTGTTGATAGTGTATTGGGGCGAATAATCCATCTGTTTTCATGTTTCTCTAATATCTCTGTGTCTATGGGGGATTCGTTCATCCACTTTTCCTATAATGATGGACTTGGCATCTCTGTTAAAACCATACGTTGTTTGACTGTCAGTGGGTTGTTATGATGTACTGTTCTAATTATCTGTCTATAATTATTGAATTTAATGTTAAATTACGATTCGGCCTTCCATGTATTTTTTTTATATTGCAGAGGGTGCATTCTAGGAGATAGATGACATTTCTACAGTTGGTGTTGTGGTAAATTTTAAATGTTTTGTTGGTGGTGGTACTGGTGAATGTTCCTGCGAGGTGTATTAGGCGGTTATAACATGCATACAGCCCAATTTCACACCCTTAATCCTTTTATAGAAAAAAATGGTCAGTTCACTAATACATTTCCAATGATATATAACATTTTTGATGTTACCAAATTTTTGGCCGATGGAAGTTTGCAGCCGAATTTCAATCGATATCCAAACATGGTAAACAAGGTCAAAAGAAAGCCAGACATCTCTCTTACATACTTCAGTGTACTAACAGAATCAATAGAGATATTGCTTCAGACTGAACATGTACACTGGAATTGGATAACGCCCTCGCCATGAGTGCTTCACTCCTTTGGAGGCCTTAAGCATGATCGGGAGGAGGTAAGTGGAATTTAGGCACAATACTTCCTTCATACCAAATGCCAAGGCACAGCAGCTCAGTCCTGTAGCTGTACAGGCCATTCATAAGACGACAAGATCCTTATTGGTCAAAGTATCAAAGCCTCTACACAAAGAAGAGAAGACTGCACCAGATGAGAATACCGTCTCTGGTATAAACGCGACCAAAGCTTCAATATTACACAATACGGCAAAATCACATAAAAGAAATGTTGCCTTCAGGAGCAATCTTGCTACCAGTGCATGTCTGGCAATGCATATCGAAAAATCTTCAAGATATAAATCCACCATAACCACCATGACACCATCAACCTTAATCAGCACCTCCTCTATCGCTGTCACTACTACTACTGCTATCATTATTGCTATATTATTAATAATGCATGAATACGCACGCTATCAGATGAATTAAATTTCTACCCCCAAAGAAATAGAAAGATAAATGGATGGAAATCAGTTATTTGATTTCATTTAACTTTAAAATTGATTAAATACAATTTCTTTCTTCACATTGTCAGAAAAGAGGAGGCGGATAAAATATTTAAAAAGGGTGGGATAATGTGAATAAGGGTGTTGGGCTGGAGTAAAAAATGGTATTAATATATTTTTAAAAAATGGCTCATAGGGGAGAGCCAAAGTTTGAAAAAGGGGTTTATGTTAGAAAAAAGTATGGCTAATCTCCATGAAAAAAGTGTGGGGGAGGGCTAGTGTAACAAAGAGAGAGAGAGAGAGAGAGAGAGAAGGGGAGAGAGGGAGAGAGAGAGAGAAGGGGAGAGAGGGAGAGAGAGGGCTGATGACAAAAAGGGACAAATGTTAAGAAAAATCGGGGTAATGTTGAAAAAGGAGCTAATCTTCAAAAATGGGGCAAATAGTAAAAGATAGGGCGTTCAGAGGGTTAATTTTTTTAAAAGTGGGGACAATTACATTATCATGTAAATCGATCCCAACCCCTGAACCTTAACCCTGAATCACATTTTGCTTGGTGTTTTTTAAAATTAATTTGCGAAAAACAATAACTGTGGGTCAAATCCGTATCCACAGAAAATTTCATGAGCTTATGTCGAGTAGTGTCCGCAGTAGGCAAGTACATAAAAACGGACAGGCAGAGTTTGGGTCAATGATAATAAGATTATTGACTAGCTACTACTGACTTTATCTAACAATAGATGATAATGACATTACCAAAAACCGATGACTTCATGCACGAATAAGAGTGACATAGTGACGTAGACAAAAAACAATGATCAGTTCACTCCCAAATAAGGTCGACTTGGTTTGTTTAAGTTTGGAAATCCCATTTACAGGAACTAGTAATGAAGGAGTTAAGATGAGACACGTAATTTTGGAATGATATTGTATGGAGAAATGAATTCTGTTTTGTTTGCCTTTTAGATTTTGATGAAGCAAGGGAGTTTGTCCCTTGCGTAGCCAAGCTGATAATAAAAGTAATAACGATTATTACTGGTGGCAACCTAAGACTCATAAAATATCTGTTGTTATATGAGCCTTTGGGGTCAGAGAAAAGGGTGTCGTTAAATATCTGGGTAGATACCTGAAAACTCAAGCAACTGACATACAAGACATTGTCCACACAGGCACTGCTCATATCTTTCGCAAAGCACTGTCCATGTAAATATTTTGTTTCAATCCAACTATGCGCTATTTCTTGTGTAGCCTCCTGTATTGAGCCCTGTTTTGTATACATGATGATGAAAAAATAACAGTGCCTACTATCATAACACCGTTGCCTTCCCAGAGTTTCAAGCCGAAACATCAGTCTTTTATCGTCTGATAGACAGAGACGTTCCCAAAGATTCACCAGACCTCTCTATCATGAGCATCTAGTTCGTCTCTCCCTCTTGTATTCTATTGGCCTTGGTTGCGCATGTGATCTCCAGGGATCCGTGTTGAGAGTAATGATGTCCATCGGTTGTCTGCTATTCTTACAACATGATCAAGACATTGCCATTTGAGTTTTTTTAATGGATTCTATGTCTTGGACTCCTGTTTCCTCTTTGATGTACTGGTGTGTTTAATGATCTCTCCATGTGAGGTTGAGCATGATTGTTTCACATGCACGTTGCATGTTTCTCAGTTTGCAGATCAGTCTCTTGATTCGGTTCCATGTTTGATCTCCATTGGTGACTATCGGGAGAGTGCATTAGTATACTCTCCTTTTTTACAACTGATGGGATCTTCTTGTTTTTGAAGGTTAAGTTTGCTCTACCGAAGACTTGCAATTCTAGAGTGATTCTTCACGATTTCTTCTTATAGAGATTCGTTGTCCGAGGTAGATGTAGTGGTTAAATTTCTCCAGTTATGCTTCGATTTTGATCGTTGTATTCTTATTTTCGATGTGATTGTTGTACATGACCTTCTGTTGTGCTTAAATTCATTTGAAGGCCAACTTTCTTCATTTAGTTCATCTAGCATTAGTTGGAGGTTGTGTAGGTTTTCTACGAAAAGGGTGATGTCGACTGCAAATCTGAAGCTGCTCAGATATTCGCCATCTATTTTGATTCGTTTTTCCTAGTGTAGTTTTTGAAAGATCATCTCCAGGCAGGCTGTGAAGAGTTTGGATGAGCTGGTATCACCTTTGCGTACCCTTTTTGGAGCTGAAAGGGATCTGAGTCTTTATATCGCCTGATAGAAAGCAGCTATGATTATATATATCTGTTGCAGTACTCTGAGATATACAAGGTCTGCACCTTGAAGAGTTAAAGCATTCATGTGCATGGTAATTTCCAAGGTTCGTAGGCTTTCTTGAAGTTGATAAATGCCACAGCGAGTGGCATTTTGTATTCTGCTGCTTTTTCTTTTAGCTGATTTATCGAATGGAGATAGTCCATGGTCGAGTAGCTTTTAAAGCAAGCTTGCACCGGTGGTTTGTTTTCATCTTGTGCTTTTGTGATTCGGTTGGTGATGATTTTTGTGGAAAAGTCTGTAGATGCAGTCGAGTAGGTTTATAGGTCTGTTGTTGTTAAGGTCTTTCAGGTTCCTTTTTTTTTTACTATTAGACATCAAATGATAATGATAATAATATTTTTTTTCTTTCACCAGAACTGAAATATCTAATAATTAAAAATTAGACACAGAACGCAACGATGACAAACATATTGTATGAAATTACCACAATTTGAGGACATAAACAGTGATTTTGGGAACTAGGTACAACGGTAAGGATGTATCTAGTTAATCGCAGAGATTTCCATCAGGGATGAGCGAAGTGAACGCGTGCAGCCGAGGGTTCCAGGGCTTTGTAAGCCCTTTTTTTTATTTTTTAAACATGGCCAATTTCAAGGCTGTTTTGAAACGTACAAACATCCTGACGATTGAGAAGCAGGAATACGCCGTACTCCCCTGTACCCCCCCCCATTTCCACCTCTGGACATGCAGATCAGAAAGTAATTCCAATAAACATAATGGATGGGTTATTAAGATAAAGCAACTAATCTACGTGTTGTTTGAAATCGAAAACCATACAGATTTACCGAATAACTTTCGGAGTTAGCTATAATGTTATCATTTCCAGATTTACCTTACGTGGATTTTATTTCTAGAAAACAGTTTCATTGGAAATGGTTGGGGCCTCAGGTAGTGACGAAGTCTAAGATTCAGGGGGCTTGGCTGAATTATTGTTCATGTAGTACATTTATATACAAATATATCCTTGTTAATGTATAATGTTAGTAGGAATGCTGTAGATTAACTATTATTGATAAAGCGTCTGAGATCCCCTATTGGGGCCCTGGGAAACGTTTTCAAATAGCCCACCCCCTTAGCTACGCCTGTGGCCTGAGGTCTCTTTTTCAGGAATAAACTTTACTGTGATTGAAAGATTTGTGTTTTCAGTACTATTAGCGCATATACATATATATTTGTGGACAACAGATTTCACCAGTGCTTCAGTACCTGTCAAAAATTACAGAATATTTAAAAATGAATGAATTATAAGATAAGTATTTTGATATAAATGCATTTATTGCAAACAAAGAATATATGCCACGAAAGAAATTTATTTTCCTGTAGATTTTATACAATCCTCTTTTTTTTCAATTATTCTAAAACAATTAGTCAAGAGAATTGGGTGAAAAAAAAACAAACGATTTACTACTTTAATATTAGAATAACATGAGTTTCATTCATGAAAAATCAGAGGTGCATATATTCAGTGGAATTGTTTGACTTGCTACATCGGGGCAATCAGCAGCAGCTGCAGTCGTGTAGTTGTAGCAGTGATGTTGATGCGAGCCCATAGACAGACTTATGTTACCCCCTTCCTCTCTTTGTTTGCTTCAATGTACGCAAATACTCAGACACAGTTGCTTTACCCGTTTCTGCACTGTTTGCTTTGTACTAAAATTGGTACCTCGATTCTAGCTTTCGGTGCATGTAAGTAAGTGGTGACCCTACGCTGACTACGGCTTCAGTCGTCTCTGCTTTGGCACCATATACTGTTTGCGATATGTAAAGTAGACTTTTCTGTGCTGTTTTACACATAGCTAAAGAGAAATATACATCCAAACCTTTCCCAATGGCATTAAAGCAAAGTGAACAGACACTATCTCGACTGGAGTTCGAGGTCCAATCTGCGCGCCGTTACCCGCTCGGCCTTCCTACGTCTCCTTTCGACCCGAGTAAGCTCCTGAAAGACCCGGTGTCATTACCAGACAAGCCTCGGTTTCCAGCTTCGGTTATTCATGCATTGTATTTTTCCTTTTATTCCTCAACATTGGTTACTACCAAATCGCGTTGGACACACCGGTCCTCGTACGATCACCTCAGTTGAGTCTGAGTGACTATCTGGGAATACCAGGTGCTGCAAACAGTTTGGAATCACGTAGAGAGCCTCCCGTGGCAAATCCGTTCAGAGGAAGAAGCCGATCTCTGCACTATGCTCAATAATGAAAGGCAAAAGCTACTTTCCCCCTGAACCCCTTGAATGGCCCCTCTGGAATCGAAAAAAAATGAATGAATGAATCACAACAATGAGTGGTATTTCAATCGTATCATGGCAAATGTTAATTTCGCTGCGCCTCGATACCATGACAAACAACGACAACAACAACAACAGATTCATGGAGATTTTTCCCTCTTTCGTCAGAAAATCGAAGTTGGTGCGTTTCTCTTCTTTAGCATTAAACAACTAGCGACTGTGGACCGAACTTCGCTTGGCTGGTGGTCGTTAGACGAAATGAACAGAGAATAATTTGTTGTTCAGCTTCTCTCTCTCTCTCTCTCTCTCTCTCTCTCTCTCTCACCGTCTCTTTATACGCGTGTCTATTTCAGTTCTTTCCCTATGAATCTATGTTGGACTGAAGTACGAAGAGGAGAGACACAGACTGTGCTGATAATGGTGATGATAATCGTCGAGTGCTTGTGTAGGCCGCTGAAGATTTCCTGGGTCTATACCTCCATGGTAATATCTTTAATTTTACGCTTTTTTTTTTTCTTTTATCTGCTTTTAAAATCTGCGTCCGTACGCAGGGCCACCCAGGGGAATTTTTATAAGATGGTGCAAAGCTGTTTTGGGACCGCTCCCGCACATGCACATGCACACACTGCACTAGACATCCTCTTCCTTTAACTATCCCGTTTTCATCTGCAACAGTAACTTTACCTAAGAAACTCTTGTCCCCCTTTCATTTGCCCTCGGGGAGGGGGGCTCCGGTGCGATACACCAGCTGCATCCCTTTCTCATAGGCTCTTTCCATACGTTCTATGCATCAATTCAAATTGTCACTAGCTGTGTTCGCCGCTGAATGTTCGTATTCATCGTAATTTACAGTAGTTGTGCACAAACCGCTTTTTACCACCTCTGGTCGCGTACGAACTGCTAATTTGTACATAAGTGCACGGATACTTGCCCCAGTGTTACCTACGCTTGTTCACTTGAAGCTTATCTTTACTTACCTACACACATTCTCTCTACAGACGTATACACATAAGTACTACCACTTGTTATCGGACGACGTTTCAGTGGAATTGCAAAATACACATACACATACACGTCAATAACACACAATGCCGCATACACACATGCCACATTAGCACACACGTACGCAAATACTACATACACACATACCATATCCTCACATCCACACGTGCAAACGTAGGATACATATGTAAGCACGTACACTTTTATATACTTGACACACATATGTCACGTACACACACGCTTGTATGTTTGTGTGTGTTTGTAGCGTGTATATGTGTGTGTGATTTGCATTTTGGATGAAATGTTATTCGATGATAAGTCGTGCCACGATTCGTATGATAATGCTTCTTATGCTCTGACCTGCTTATGCATTCACAAAAAAATACCTGTTCATCCATACAATGTATATATATATATATATATATATACACACACACACACACACACACACACAAGCCTGCACCCACATGCGCCCCTTTTACTTAGTTATGTCAGTAAAAAAATACAATGATTACCCAAACACACACACGCCCATACACGCATAAATATATATGTACACATTTACACACACACACACACACACACACACACACATATATATATATATATATATATATATATATATATATATGCAAGTGAATACTCTTGCGTAAATGTATATTGCTTTACACAGACGTATTGAAAATAACTAGTGTGTATACATACCTGCAGCGCATGCACTACATACAACGGATACGTACACATACACACACATGTTCATCAGCGTAAAGTGCACCCATACACATATTTTCATATTCACACATATGTACACTTGTTCCAAAGCACAGGTATACGTATACATATGCTCACATGAATACACATGCGCATGCCTGCCCAAATGTATAAACACGGACATAGTAGTGTACGTATACGAGGTTTTACCAAAAATTTCGGGTAATTTTCTCCATCAACCAAATACACAAAGACTGTTTCCCGTGTCTTTTGGAATATTTGATACATCTCGCAAAATCACCCCACCGGGGAAATTCGATTTGAAAAGAAAAAAAAATTTCTTCTTTTTGTTTTTCTCTCTCTGAGCAAGCCTTTTCGTGCCTTGTGTTTCTCTGTAGCATCTTGTACGCACACACTTATTTTACATCGATTTGTATTGTATTTGAATTAATCTACTTATGTCATACATCGCATGTATGTCTATAGTTTTCGTCTGTAACATTTGTCGAGGGAGATAACTATTTCATGTTGATCATAGAGAAGTCTCCACTTACTTTTTTTTTTCAAATACGTGAAACATCCTAGATTCAATACACCACGTGTATTTCTATGTTTTCGTCAGTAGCATTCGTCAATAGAAATAACTATCAAATACTAATTATGTAGTAATTTCTTTCATCTACATTCTCTTTTACAAAAGTATAAAAATCTGGACTCATTCAGGTTGAATCCTTTTTTTTAATTTTTTCTAGTACAATGCAATTGTAAAACTACACTTCATTTTTTGACGGCATGGGTGAAGTGGTACACTAATTTATTTTCTTACTAATAAGTACCTCTACAAGAGTGACGCCTGACGGAGTACAATGTTTAGTAAGCTAGTTTCGCGAGCCGTTTCTATACAGTTCGAATCCAACAGGATTCCTCATTAGTAAATCATGATTCGTTTTCTTTTCATTTCTATTTTTGCACTTTATCAAGCGTGGATTAGAAATAAAGAAGTAGCTTCCGATAAGTCTTGCACACACACACACACACACACACACACACATACACACGCACAAACACACACATATATATATTTGTGTGTGTGTGTCTATGCACGTGTGTGTGAGTATGTGTGTGCGTGTGTGTGATCTTCCAAGTCATTTTGTAGTAATATTGGGACTCAAACACGTAAAGTTTAAGTTTGTTTTGAGCATATGAAAATATTGATCCAAAACACGAACACTCTGACAAACTCACAGACAAAATAAGAACATGTGTGTTATTACAAGCCTATAGATACGATCAATCCCAAATATACTCCCTCCAACGAATACATATTAAACTTCAACTGCATATGAAACACGTCTGCCTGCATAGACGTATACAGACAGTCACATCACGTTGGTGATCTTCGGGACACAGATGTTCACATCAAATAGCTATTCGTTTGGTCACTTATGGACAGTTGGAAATATGAGTCATTGTAGCCTTGTGACATTCGAACACACGAACACAAGCGCACTATTAATACACCGGCGTCCTTTTTCACAAATCTACTCATATCAACTGGTACCACTATACTGTGCAATCTATAGGGCCTTTTCTGGTTCGTACATCGGTGTCTTGCACATTTCTAGGATATCGTTTCTTTCTTGGGGTTGGGTAAAATCTATGGAACAAGTTCAAATCATATCTAAAAAACTATCCAGTTTTTCTACGAATACCAGTTTTCAAAATGTCCGTTAAAACATTGGTATTCTAAAAAATATGAATCAAAATATAGATTTTTGCCAAATCTGATCATTTACTCTATAAATATTGACACTGCATTATTGGTTAAACATGCAAAAATGAACTATTCATATCTTATCATTAGACAATATCACATATTATAAAAAGAATAATACCGATTACAAACTTCAATAACGAATTCACATATTTGAAGCCTATCAGATGATTGCTATGATATCGACCCCCCACCCAAAAAAGTAATCTGGCTTTAGACAAAAAAACTCGCTCTACCAATTAGTAATTCCATTCGTACTGTTTGATCAATATTATTGACATAACTGAATCAGTTATCAGAACCCAGCTGCTTTGACTCTGGTCAACAGAAGATGTAGTGACATTAGGTATAGACTTTCAAAAATGAGTGTTGAAGTAAGAATATCTATATCATCAATATAAAAGTGAGTGGGTGCTATGTCCAGGCGCCTTCTATATAGTTCTGTGCACTTGGGAATAATGATGGAAGGCAGTGGGTTTGACTCCGCACTACAATAGATTGACCTCTATAGCAATGTGACTGTTGCACAAATCATCAAGGAAAACCATTACAACTGGGCTATTGAAGCCCATCATATAACCCTCCAGGTTCTTTTTTATCTATGTTTTGAGACATTACTTGATGACCATCTATCTATTAGAGACTTGCTGCAGGCATGTTCAAAGGGATTGGAAACTTCCCAGTCTGGGCAAGGGGTCACTGGTTAACATAATGCATTCTTTGTTAATTCCATGGATATTTTCCGGTGTAGGCACGTTTGTACGGCTTCAACGAGCTGCACATGAAGGGAATTGGTTTTTGTATTTGTCATCATTGGAAAACCCTCGTTTCTACCTGTCTTTGATCGGCTAGATTATGATCAATACATTCCCGAATATATTGCACGTTTGCAGGACCGGTGCTACCATCAGGGCAATTAGGTAGCCGTCAAGGGCGCAGACTGCAGAAGGTTGCGATACTAACTTTTCAGGAGAAAAGTTTTTAAAGACGATCAAGCCACTGGGGATGGAAATTCCAAGTCTTGTCTAGGGCAGAGGAAACTATCACCCCGATACTATACGTACATAACCTGAAGACATTCGATCTTGAAATTAGGAATGAATTTATTATTGTTGGTATTACTGATAATATTCCGTTCACTCGTATTGGAATTGGCCTGGCCATGGAACATCCTGATAAATTGACAAAAGGCTTGGGTAGAATTAATAGAATTGCTTACTACCAAGCAACATGGTTGAAATTTCGTTTTATAGGTGCAGAGCTAGCTCCTCTTACTGCTTAAGGTGAAGCTTTAGTTTCACCCTCAAATCAAGACTCAAAGAGGCAACACCATAGCCTTTTCATAAGTAAACTGGTTAGACAAGAAAAGGTACTAAACAAACTTAAAGAAGTCTTTGGATCCCACAAGACTGCACTTCAAAGTTAGACCTCAACGAAACCTATGTTTAAGCTAATTTCAAATGAAATCATAGCCAGCAATGTCGTTCAGAGTATCCTTCCCATAGAAGAACTGAGAAAAAAGTGTACAAAAATTTCTGTAGAAGAGCGGTCGACGAAAGATGGAAATCTGCGACACAGAATGAACAAATATAAACCGCTGTCTTTGAATCCCAAATGAATATAATCAGAGCATTAAAGTTGTATCCGATGTTTCCGGGCTGCTTGTTATGGTCATGTCTTCTCATGAAAATGTGAATCTGCCTGAGGTCATGGTTAACTTGAATTTGCCTACAGCAATCAGATTTTGATGCAAACAGACGTGATCCTTCATCTCACGAAAGGCAAAAGCAAAGTTATACGTCTTCTCTCAGACCAAGTTAAGGAAATTCACTCAATTAAGGGAATTAAGAGAAGTGATAACATTTGAAATATACGAGAATTTGGGTTTGTGAGATTTATCAAGCTAATTGGTTCTTAATCCAGTGGCTATTACTCTCATTAAAGGGAGACATAAGAGAGTCTGACAAGGCTAAATTACCACTGTTATAAAATACCCTCCTATTGTCACTGCACGGGGTTCTATTGCGAAGACAGCACTCTGCAATTATCATGGGTCTTGGCCTAAAACATCGAATGGTCACGCTGAAACCAATATATGACAAACTTTGGCCAGTGAAGACAGCTGCAGTTATGAATTGGCATGTCCCCACGAGCTGTGATAATACTAGAAATAGTATGGAGAAGAAGAGAAGACATGATTCAATGCCCTTCTAAACACAAACGAATGATCATTCTCGGTAATGACCAACCTAAGTATAGGGAAGGAATCTTCATCAGATGTACTTCGAAGGTATGAATAATTCCTTTGCACTTTTTTTTTTTGCCTTAAAGGAATCAACAACACTGAGTCACCGGAGATTACATGTTTTTTTTTTGGGGGGGGGGGGGTTATGAGCAAATGTCACAAGATCTGTCTGTTAAACTTCCTCCTACATCAGGAGCTTAGAACCAGCGTATTGATCGAGCCAATATCTGACATCGGCATTTAGTGTTGCACCCAGCACTAATACACTTACGTAGAGGTTAAATTGGTACACCTGTCGTCCAATGTACCTCCAGTACCTACCTGAGTCAGTGTTTCAACTGATTGAATGTAATTGTGATGCCACAAATATTGATATCCACAAACAAGGGTGCAAAAAGATGTCCCTGTAAATGGAAAGGGGATGGGAGAGAAATGAAAATGATATCGAGAGGGTAAAAAGAGGAAGAATTGAGAAGACAGTGAGTATTTAATAAGAGGGCCGACAGAGAGGGGGGGAGAAAGTTGGGTAGTTTACTTAGGGGGTAAAGATTGAGAAGAAAAGAAAGGTAGTTTAATGAGAGAATATGAACGGAGGAAAGAAAATCAGATAGTTTCTTGGGGGGGTATTTTTAGCAGAAGTGCAGAGGTATAAGATTATGGAAAATCTCAGTTGTTATCACCTGAATGATTTTCACGGGTTTAACTAGTCGTTATTAGTAATAGTAGCATTAGTAAAGGAATGATTGCCTTTTCCATAGGAACTCACATCGAACAACTATTAGAGCTAACACTTATTCATACAAAGGTCTGATTCAATAATACAATACAAACTGACTAAACTATACCCCACGTACCCATTTTCTTCAATATATTTTTATGTATTTAGTTACTTCTAAGCCACGACCGAAAGTCTTATGTACTGGCCGTAAATTCGATCCTTGTAGAATCCAATATATGCAAACGTTAATCTTTTCGAAAAAGTCATCAACTCCTACAATAGTCCTGGTGCTGTATCAGAGTCCCGTATAATTTTTGAATTGACCTATGAAACCATGCTACAGGGACCTTTGGTGAGTGAGAACACTTCGGCTAGACATCCTAATAAATAAACCTTAAATCAAATAAGAACAAATGGGATAGATTTATTTTTAATAAAAGATTTTCAAGAACAAGAACAAAACAAAAAAAACTAATAAGAGAAAATTATGTATATACATATATATATATACACATATATATATATATATGTATATATATATATATGTATATATATATATATATATATATATATATATATATATATATATATATATATATATATATATATATATATATATATATATCCCAACTTACCCCCTGTAGAATTACACATCTGCACCGGCCACAATTTCGGCATAGATGCTAAATACGCTTCTCAACACGACTAAAATTCTTGAATTACGCTAAGAAATGAGGATTAACATGCTTAAAACTCTCTCCCCTAGCGGACTCAACAATGAACTTAATAACCCTAAGCATACCGTTCTCTAACACCATAATCCTCGTACTCCTATTTACCCTATACTCACCAACACACTATTCTTCAGACTATACTTCTACCCAGGCCCAAACATCCCTTAATGTTCATATGCTCTCATTCCCCTCAACGACCCTTCATCTGTTCTCGGTAGAAGAAAAAGAATCCTTTTTGTTTCAAGGGAGGAAAAAAATATCTTCACTTGAAAGAATAATTATGCTTTCTGTGTCAGTACATCTAGTCTTTAAAAATATGTACTGATAATCTTACCTCTTGAAGCTAAAAGGTAGCTTATAGACTTAAAAGAGTTTCTTGGGACGTTTTTTTTTTACAAAATACCCTTATAATAATAGAACTAATTAACAAATGAATACTAAAAGATTCATTGACATCGGTTCATTTTATCCAAACTAAAAATGTAAAGTCTCTAAACCTGCTAACTGCACATTATTTCAATTTCGTTTTTTTTTTGTTTTTTTTTTTGTAAAAAAACGAACAAAAAAATTGATGAAATGACAAAATATTATCAAATCCTTCAATACAGTACAAACTGACTGTCCTATATTTACAAACTGTCCAAAATGTCAGTCGAAATAATGAAAAAAATCGGTGAAGAATGAAAAAATCGTGATTTTATTTGAATACACACTGGAACCGGGGGTATGCTGATGACGTCAGACTTTGCCACTCTATTATGCATGGATCCGCTCTAAATTATCATGATCTCTTTTGTAACTCATTGCTTACGCTTCCACAAAACTTCATTGAAATTCTTTGAAAAACCTCTAAAGATATCGCGTGGTCGGACAGAGGCATTTTGAAGATGCAGTGTAGTGTGGACCTGCAATATAAGGGAGGTAAATATCCACCATTATGAAAAATGGCGCTCAATTCTATTCAACTCATTACTCAACATATTTTTACTCACTAGAGGTCCCTCTAGCATGTCCGATTGATTTCATTAGTGAACTTGGAAATTCCTTCGATGCTTTTTTTTCAGCACCAGGACTGCAACTACGTACACTATCGTTACAGCTTCTGGCGGTGCTTGCTTTATGCCTACTGCCTATCGGTTTTAATCAAACATCCATAGAAAATATAATTGTACTACTAGCAGCTGAACCCAAGGAAATTCCACGGGTGTTGACAAATAAAGATTATCCATTATCCCATGTCTGTGCTCTACTTCTACCAAAGCCTTGTATCTTCTCGTTCTCCCCGTTACCCCTTCCAATCTTCGTTGTCGGTCCATGATTTTACCCAAGTGTAATACAAACATAGATTAGGTTCAAATGCGAAAATCTTCCTACTCTCTCAGCAAACTATCCAACGCTCTTCTCTGCCTTATTCCTTCCTACCCTCTTATTAAACTACCTAACTCTCATTTCTGTCTGATTCCATTCTACCTCCTAATTGAACTACCTAACTTTCTTTTTTTCTGCCTTTGCCCACTCCCCCCTCTCATCCCCCTCTCTCTCTCTCTCTCACTCACTCTCTCTCTCACTCTCTCTCTCTCTCTTTCCAACATACTTTTCTTTCCTCCCTCCGTTCTTCCTTCACACATATCAACTGCTTTTCTTTTTTCTACACTCTCTCTTTCCTACCGAGGAATAGTAAAAAAAAGAGTGGAAATATGTTGCACGGTGCAGCAAGTCTTCTAATACCCATTACAATTGCAGGGCGTTTCATTTGCCTTGAGATACTTCGAGATAATCCAACAGATGTCGCTTTCCCATTTCCTGCCCCACGTGATCTTTGTATCTGTGCTTCGTTAACTCGTCTTTCCGATGCTTATTAAAACTAAGATATCGCGTATTTTATAGGTGCAACGTAAACCGCTTGTGGATTAAGAAGACTGTCCTACTGGAGTTCGGTAAGTTATAGTTGAACATTAATATCCAACCCAGTGGTTCTGAATGTGCGGCGCATAGTTGTGTTATTGCCATTTAAATCCACAAGAAACCATAAAGATTTTCGTAAGTGCCCTCAAGCTCATACATCAATATTTTCCCGAAGAATTTGCAACAAAAGTTTCTTGATGTGTTTAAAGCTCCGAAGCTTTCTAGACTATCTCTCTCTCTCTCTCTCTCTTTCTCTCTCTCTCTCTCTCTCTCTCTATATATATATATATATATATATATATATATATATATATATATATATGCGTGCATGTTCATATATTGTAGGAAAAGTAGAAAATTATGTGTCACACACTCAAACATATGTGTGTGTATATATACATTCGTCTGAAATGTAGTTATTAGCGAAAGTCTGGTTGGAATTTTCAATGCATTATGTTCAATTTATGCTATTGGTATTTACCACTGAATTAGGTGTTCAAGTTCATTAATAAGGAGCAAGATGCTGGGAAATGAATATCTGTTATGTAGAGTAAATACTTTTTTCCACAATTTGACTGAGTACTTGTTAAATTAACTATATATATATATATATATATATATATATATATATATATATATATATTCTAGACTGTATATATAAAGATGACGAATGTTTGTTATCTTCAATAAACTCTGAAACAGCTGTACCCCAGGGGCTGCTAAGTTGTGTATAGGGTTGCCTAACTCTAGGATTAAAATAAAATCAAACTCTGTCGGAGAAAATCAATTTTTTTCTCACAATTTTATGGGCTTTTGTTATTGAAACCGTTTGGAAATTTGTCAGTATTGAGAAAATAAATTTTCAATGGTTTAAGGGGAGGGCTTTCTATTTACAATATGACTATAATGCTAAATTTGTAAATTACGAGAAAAAGATTTTTGGAAGGTTTTCGAAGGGGTTCTATATACAGCACAGACCGACAACCATCTGGCCCGCGGTATCATTTTTTGTGGCCCACTGCAACATTTTTTGTGGCCCGCAGCCAATCGAAGGATTCAATTGAAATCTTATATAATTCAATTTTATGATTTACATTGTAAAAACTTTCGTCTTGGCCCCACACATCAATGATATAGCAATATGTTTATATGTTTATCTATCTAAAGTAGAAATCAAGTACCTTTTCTGTAATATAATCGACATTTTTTAAGTGAATATGTGTCCCAAATGAAGATGAAAATGCGTATGTGGCCAGCGAGATCGGAAAGGTTGCCTAGCCCTAATTTACAGTCTAATAATTTTAGGGCGATGAATTTTTGTTTGTCTATAACTAACTTCATGGTTTAGAGACTCCCAAACAGCTGTACTGTACGGACTGCAAATTTGTATACTGGAGTACAATGAATTTAGGGACAGGTCAATTTTCAAATCAAAGTTAGGCGGCTGTACCTATGGGCTGCATATTTGTGTAAAAGGATAGCTTGACCCCAGGATGAATTTAGGATAGTAGGTGCTAACCTCTGGTAACCACAAATGGTCACTTTAGAGTTGGGTCAATTTGGGCATTTTCAAATGTAATGGAGGCAGTAGCAATCTACAGCCTGCAAATTTGTTTTCTAGGGTAACTTCGTCCCAAGATCAAAATTGAACGAGTAACGCTAATCCTGCTAAGCTGGGGTGTCCTACCTTTAATTAATCTAATAAAATCACTATAAACTTTAATTTGCTTTCCTGTGTTGTTATATATAAAGTTGTTTTCATCTGGGCGCCACCGGGGATTCCAGTGATTATTTCTAGAAAGCCAGACAATATTTTCTTGTTTGTTTTTCATCGCATATAATTTCATTTTTAAGGTGTGTAGTTTCCAAACTGAACCCTTGGAGAGGATTTGTCTGCAAGGATAACTTGAACCCAGAGTTAACATAGGATTGGTGGCGCTGCCCTCCGAGGTTTTTGTGGGTCAGAACTGCCTTCTACGTCCTAATTTGTAAGCTTTTATTCAAAGATTTATAGGCTTCTTTTAAAAGATCAATGAAAGCACCGGTAGCCAAGCGATTAAAAGCCCAGAATATGCCATCAAATATAAGGTATAATACCATGTCGGCGGACCTGAACACCTAACTTTCCTTTGGTCATAAAAACGCAGATGTGCATTTCTCTTTCTCTCAGGGCTTACTCTAGGTTATCAGTATTTTTTCCGGAATCTGACCCTAACCTGACAATAGAACATGTTTTTCTTCGGGTAAAAACTCCAAACCAAAAACGACAATAAGCTATGGACTCTATTTCAATATGATGATCTATTTTGACGTGCGAAGTACTAACACCAACATGCTGAAAATGAGAGGTATTAACAGGTTGTTATAATCCGCAATTACTTCAAAATAATTTCCTTGGTCCGAAATAAATATATCTAACACGGAAAATTTCTTTCCCTCTTTATCTAAAAGGTTACTAGAGTTTTAAAATGGGAAGTGGCTTTTATCTCCAATCTATATTTGTGTGTATGAAGGAAAGTGTGGTCAAAGGATTACTTCAATAATCCTTGACCATCAGCTTTTAAGAAACCATTTTGGGGTTTGGATACTTACAGCAGTGGAGTAGCCAGTGTTTTAATAATTCATTTTTGATGTTCATGAAGCCCGTCGTGGTAATACTAATTGACGTGTGTGTGTGTCTGTGTCTGTGAGTGCGCAAGTGTGTGCGCACGGGCGTGTGCACGCATGTGTGAGCGATTGTATATATGTGTGCATGTCCACGAGTGTGTGAGTGCGTATGTGGTTGGGCGTATTTCTGAGTATGTGTTTGTGTGTATGATATGAGTTCTTAGTATATGTTTATACTTTTCTTTGGCTGTTTCCATTGTATCAACGTATTGACGATTGTTTTAATCAATGGCATAACACAAAATATAAATAACCAAATTAGCGAAGTTTGTGCATTTTACAAGATATCTATGTCTCGGGTTAACATGTTGTATGTTATGATCTGATATCTTTTCAATTTCTTAGGGCGATTGATTATCCATTATATTTAACGATTTTTTAAGTTTACTTTTCTCATTCTTCTTCTTCTTTTTCTTCTTCTTCTTCGTTTTATTATTATCATTATCATTATCATTATTATTATTATTATCATTATTATTATTATTATCATTATTATTATTATTATTATTATTATTATTATTATTATTATTATTATTATTATTATTTGTCATGATATTGGATAAGAGCTCGCTTGGGTTTCTATACTAAAATTCAATCGGCAATATTAAGGTGCCAATCCAGTTGATTTAATGAAAGTACACTTAGTCTCCAGTCGTTCGGTAGATTGTTAGGGAATCATTTTGCGGTGATATATATATATATATATATATATATATATATATATATATATATATATATATATATATATATATATATGTACTAATCACATTTAAAATGTTTGAGTGATTATGTCCCTGTGCATTTATGGAACTGTTGTATTCAAGTATATTTACATACATACATACACATATATATATATATGTATGTGTGTGTGTGTGTGTGTGTACATATATATATATATATATATATATATATATATATATATATATATATATATATATATATATATATATATATACATATATATAACAGTGTGTGTGTATGTAACCTGGATGTTAAATGGGGGGGGGGATTCGCTGGTGTTGTTGAATGTGTTATTTTTTAAACGTGGTGTGGAGATAGGTATTGGTTGGGTGGTTTAATTAATTGTTGAGCCCTTTAGGTAAGAGGGTCTCTTGACGAATAATCCATCTGTCTACATGAGTTTCCAATAATGCAACTCTATTGAAAGTGTAGCCTGTTGAACGAAAGTGTTGTTCGACCGAGAGTTGCTTATTGTAGTCTGATGTTCTTATTCTATCTAATAGTATATCATGATTAGGCCTTGCCTTCGTATTGTATACTGCGGCAGGGTGCATTCTTGGAGGTCGATAAAATTTCCACTTTTTTCGGTTAGAATTATAACACATTTCTGACTATTTTTAGTTGTAGCACTAGTGGATGTATCAGTAAATCGTAGGTGGTCTTAACATGAATTGCTCTTCCCTATGCAAGGTTCACGAAATCTGACAGTTTTTTGATAACTTTGTTGTTGATTATGATGTTGCAACCCATCATGTTTTTGAAGTTTTTTGGACGGCTGTAAAAAACTAAATATGCTTCCTAGAACAGATGATATAATTCGGGTTCGTGTTTTATAATATATGCATCAGCAGCAGCCTTTCAGCGTTCGTCGTTGGATATAGACTTTCTTCAAGATTCGCCTGACCGATCTATCATGATTATCGCAAAAGCAGTACTTTCTAAATTCATCTAGCTCTTACTTTCCATCGGCCACAATTTCACATATGATCTCTGTGCATCCATCTTGCGACTCGTGATGTCCAGATGTTGTCTTGCGTTCTTGAAACATGTCTAGCCCATTGCCATTTGAGTTTTCTAACTGTTTTTTCATGGTATCCCAACCTCCTGTTTTTTTTTCTCTAGTATACTGTGCTGTCATAATATCTCTGTGTGAGGTTGGACATGATTCTCCCATGTGCATGCTGCATGGTTCTCAGTTAGAGGGTCAATCTTTTGGTTAGGCTCTGTACGATGTACTTACGGTGCTTAATTTTTTCAGTCAGTAGGGGAAAGGTGTTATTGAATGTTTCTATAAGGGGTATACGATTAGATATATCCTTGTTAGCTAGTCATCTCAAAGAACTTTTATCTCTCTGTTAATTTGTATCAAAAAGTTTATCATCGTTTTCATTTAGTTCTTTGTAGTCTGGGCATATCCTTCCAAGTTGGAGAGCTTCTGAGTAAAGAAGGTTTTCTTTAAAGCGTTTTCGTTTAGACCGTTGAGATATGTGTGTCATTGGGTTTAGTGTACAGTGTGGTTTGACATTTTCTATTTTCATCATCGTAAATTAGGGTTTTAAAAAATGCTATTGTATTATCTAGCAATTATTTTAAGGTGGCAATCCTTTCCTCATAGCTAGTATTGGAGTAGGAGGATTAAATATCCATTGTAACTGGGATAGCATTTTAGGGTATCATTTTGGTGTTTTTATTTTTGTTTAGGAGGTCAGTTGTTTATGTAAGATTTCACCTTCTTAGCGAAGTGTTGTATATAGTGGCGTACAAATTTGGATGATTAAGGGGTGTGGCAGTTAGTTAATGAGATTACTGGTCTTCCTAGGTTATTCCTCTAATGTATTTTATAGGTAGCAGGTAGAAGCGCGTGGTTTTAACATTCATTTCCGGATTTAAGTATTTCTGAGGTATTTTTTCTAACAGATTATCAAGGTACATATTTTCTGGAGAGCTAATGATAGTTTATGATAGTTCTTTGGGGGTATATATATATATATATATATATATATATATATATATATATATATATATATATATATATATATATATAAATATATATATATATATTCATATATGTTCCAGATGGGAACTTTAAACACATACTCACACAACACACACCACTGAAGACGGGAAAAATTCCGTAACATATCAGGACCATTTACATCAAAGGATTAATAAACCTTACCTCTAAACACTTTACTCCAGAGTCTGTCTCACTCTTTACAGTACACATTATATATATATATATATATATATATATATATATATATATAGTCTAGAGATCTTTACAGCTTTAAACACTAAACATTAAAAACTTTTTCAATAGATTTTTTGTGTCACTTCAGTCACCCATTTTCCGAGTATAGTGTATAAATTGTCTCTGGTTGGGATTATCAGTTGTTTACCATGTAACTGTTTCATCATAACTCTTTATCATATAGTTTATGCCATACATGTAGTTTGTTATTTTGTATAAGGTTTAATGTGTAATATATATTGATGTTATTCTATGCTATATAATTATTTTTTGAAACAATGCCTATTTACGCAGGTTACTCTAAAAACATTTTCAGCGATGAGCGATCAATAAGTATAACAACAGACACGAGTTGCTCTTCGTGTAATTTCTATTGAATGTTCACCCATGTGAATAATAAATCTATTGTGTCGGTTTTAATTCCAGGCTGCATGCAAACCAACTTCATCATCATCTTTTATAGTAATTACACAGAAAAAAACGTCTTCGAGTCGATTCTCTAACAACATATTCAACCGAAGAATTTAACAATTATTTTCCATCAACCTCATATATATATATGTATATATATATATATATATATATATATATATATATATATATATATATATATATATATATATGCTATTTTTATCTAAAACTTTATTTGAGCCAACATCCCGTTTTTAGGCGATTAAAATGCTAGTTGGTCTAAACCGTGTAAATTGAATAAAAAACTAAAGGAATAGGTCCATCCCTCTAATTATTTATTCTATTTACGCTGTCAAGATCAACTTGTATATTCACCGTGTAACATGGGACGTCAGCTCAAATGGAGTTTCAAATGAAAATAAAGCATTTATAACAATTCCGTCAGTATGTGTGGGGTGGAGGGGTAAATCAATATGTTCCTAATAAAATGTGTTTATTTTTAATTCTTTTTTAACAGATTTTGCATTATCATGGAACAGGAGTTAACACCATGACAATATGAATGTTTTTGTGGATAATCCTTCAGCAAAATATATAATCGTTTCAGGCATCTTCCCGAAGCATTTGAAATGAGAGGTGAGTTTCTATTTTTATATGAATATATTTTTCCAAATCATGACCAATTCTCCCTCAATGCTGTGTGATTATTTTTCAGTTGGTCACAGACTTCTTGGTCCTGTGCAGCAATTGAAAAAATTACAAGTAACATTGGTCATTGGCAAACGTAAATGATGAAAGCTTAGGTGTATTGTGGACTTCACTAGTTCTAAACTGAACGCATTGGTTTTTAAATCAAATTTGTTTCCTTGCTATTCATGTTGAAAGGTAGGACCCGTTCAGAAAGATTATAGACACAATTATGAAGTGACTTAACCTTAGCTCTATACCCTGACCATTGTTCTATGACCACATGAGCTACGTGAAAAAAAACAAACTCGACAGCAAAATTTAAAGGAATTACATGATTTTTTTTTGAGAGCGCCTCGATGCAGGGTAATGGTTAACAAGCTAATCTCGCAGATCATTTCTACTTGATAATAAGTTTGATCATCATTGTGTGCCCCATGCTTATGGCCTTGTACTTCACATATGATGGCATTTGTGCATGTATATAAAAAGTGAAAAATCGCGACAAGCCTTCAGTAGAGTAAGCTCAACCTTCAAGAACAAGAAAATCCCATTTGTCCTGAAAAGAACAGTGTACAACCAATGCATCCTCCTGATAGTCACCTATGGAGCTGAAACACGGAACCTAACCAACAGATAGACCGTCAAACTGAGAGACATGCAACGTGTTCATGAAACGATCATGCTCAACCTCACTTAGAAAGATCACAGGACAGGGAGGAACACGGGAGTCCAAAAAATCATAGGATCCATTAAAAAACTCGAATAGCTGATCATGTTGCAAGAACGGCAGACAACCGATGGACATCATGACTCTTAACGTGAATCCCCAGAGATCACATGCATAACTGAGGCCGGCAAAATACGAAATGAAGAGACGAACGAGACAATTTCATGAAGTATAAGCTCCACGAAACCCATGACAGTGAGGTCTGGGAAGGTCTATGTCCAAGATGGACGATAAAAGACATGATGATGATGATCATCTCTTGTTCTGCAGAGTTGCCATTATAAAAAATATACGCCCAGGGCTCTAATCGCTGCTTCTTAATCTATTTCAGAACTGTCCGCTTTCAATTCTTTATTACAACATTTCATTCACCCCATGGCTAATTTTCCTGATTTTCTTGACCAATTTTAATCTTATTCCCACTTGTGTATAATTCATACATAATTCCTCATTCATCGTGATCAAAAAACTTAAATTGATTAATTTCTGAAGTGATATTGAACAGCTCAATGAAACTCACAAAAGAGGAGGAAATCAAGCGAAGAATCACCCTAGGATGGCAAGCCTTCGTTAGAACAAGCTCAACCTTCGAAAACAAGTCGATCTCAATAATCTTAAAAAGTCACTTATGGAGCTGAAACATGGAACCTAACTCAGAGACAAACCTGCAAACAGAGAAGCATGCAACGCACACATAAGAGCATCATGTTCAACCTTACATGGAGAGATCCCAAGACAGCACAGTATATAAGGAAGAAAACGGGAGTCCGTGACATCATAGAATCTATTAGAAAACTTAAATGGCAATGGGTAGGCCATGTTGCAAGAATGACAGACAACCGATGGACATCTCGTCTCTCAACATGGATCCTCAGAGATCACAAGCGAAACTGAGGCCGACAGAATACAAGATGGAGAGATGAACTAGACAAATTCAGAAAATACTGGCTCTGCGACGTCAATGATAGAGAAGTGTGGCGAATCCTGGGGAAGGTCTATGCCCAAAGACGGATGTTAAAAGACTGATGATAATGATGATTAAACAGCACCGAAGGTGGCGAAATGTTCTATCTCTTTTTTTTTGTGGGTATTTGTGTGTTTCAGTAGCCAAATACTTGGAAATTTGGATCAGTATTCTCTCAGACCCCTTCTAAAAATGTTTTTATTTTCATTTGGGGGGAAAATAAGGCTTTTTTGACCTTTTGGGTGCCTTATTCTGTCCGTCTTATTGAAATGTTCATTTTTTAACTTTATTTTAGATGTTTTCCGATAGGAAACACCAGTGATAAATATAATTTATTCTGACCATATTTTTTCTTCGATGGATTTTTTCACATGACTTCAAATTTTGACGCAACGGCTGGTCAAATATTGACTGTGATAGCGAGTTTTATCAATGTATGAATATCGTAAAATATGTGGAAAAAAAATTGGAGTAACGAAAAAATTAACACATGAAAATCATTAGATTTCTTTTAGTTTACATGAAATTGGCAAATGAAAGTCTTCGAACTAAGAATTTGATTTTGTTGAAATAAAGTTTTCGTATGGTATATGTTTGCAACAAAAATCACTTTTCAAGTATAGAAAAATTGATTGATAGGTAAAATAAGTCATTCACCTTTCATGCTTCATCTCCTTTTCATTCATCTGTCTAGTTCCATTCATCACTAAAACAAATTTATTCACTTGCGGATAAATCATTCACCAGTTCGAGAAATACACGTATTAACGGTGCGTACGTACTCGATTCCAATTGGACATAACATGTTTGCGTACACATGAATCATATAAGAATCTTCATTCTTTACTAAATCAGTCTCAGCACTTTGTCAGGGTCAATTCGATTGTCGTAATATGATTTTGCAAAGTCTGTTCAGTTTTTTTCCCTTTCAAACATTCCACTCTTAACGCAACTATTTCAGCCAATGTGGTCCCTACTTTTTGAGGAGTGTGTTTGTGTGAAGTTTCAAGTTTCTACTATGGACAGTTAGGGCTGAGAAAAATAGAGAAGAAAGAAAAAAAGTAAAGATGAAACAAACAAAGAAAAAGTAAAACGCGAGCCGACACGACATAACGCCACGGAATCATTCTCTCTACCCCCCAAACTCTCTTCCATGTCTGACTGATTACGATAATGAAGTCAACTCTCTAGGAGTTTGACAATAATTTGTAAATTGATGAGTGTTATTGTCACCAATCTACTCCGACATTGCATCTCATAAATATAAAAAAAATACCCATTTAGGTTTAATGGAGCGACAAACTAAACGACGTAGTTCAAAGTATGGAATGAAATCTTAACCAATGCAATTACACTATTAAACTGTGTTAAAAGACATTAAAAGCTTTTTATTAGCCATGAAAGATAGACTGTTCAAAATCATCTTGAAAACAGTTTCAGTAAACTTCAGTCGAAGTCGGAGGCTGGAGTTGATCTTGTTTTACCCTCGTAACAAGAACCGCTAAACCAGGGACCAGGTTTCAATACTTCTTATATGATTTCTCTTTATATTATACCTGGCTACACCTTTTCTCTGGCCTTTCCAGCAGGATCAAAGTGTAGTGTCTGTTCCCCAGCAGAGCCCGAGGCGCCGGTACTGACGCTTGCCTGACGAATGGGCTGGAGATGGGAGGGGGCAAAGACCGAGTGCACCGGTGCAATGCGTTAGCCAATGAGGTTATACTGAGGCTGCGCATTGCTACGCGCATTGGGAACCATTTTGGGATGGAGGGATTCTATTTTTCCCTCGTTAAGCTTGACCTTGTGTCACATTTTGCTGTTGTGGGACAGCGAATAAATAGAACTCTTTATATTAGTTTCTTGAGGGTATACAACCAATGTATCCCCCTGAGGGTCACCTTTAAAGCAGAAACATGGAATCTAACCAAAATATTGATACTCAAACTGAAGACCATGCAACGAGCACAGTATATTAGAGTATAACAACGATCAGAAACATCATAAACCATAAGAAAACTCAAATGGCAATGGACTTGTAATGTTGCAAGAATATCAGACAATCGTTGGACATCACGACACACAACGTGGATCTTCAGAGATCATAAGCAAAACTATGTCCGATAGAATATACGATGGCATGACGAGCTAGATAAATTTAGAAAATACTGACGCCAACGATAGATCGGTCTGGCGAATCCGGGCTAAGGTCTATGTCCAACGACGAACGCTAAAAGGCTTATGATGGTGATGCTGATGATGATATACTTCTTGAATTATATTAGTTTCCGGTCATGAATGGCCAGGAACTGTTGGCAGAACTAGGGAAGTGTAATCTAGCATAGGATCTCAAGTGTAGAACCTCCCGTATAGATCAAAGTTATTACATTTGTATTGATCTGCGTATCTAGTTTTCTAACTTCTATTTGAAGACGTGGCGCCTAAATTACGGACAGTGTAGGCAATGCGTCCCCCCCTCCCGAAATGCGTGGTTAACGGAGCTCTGGTGAAGCTTCTACGGGCCTAATAATCCGGAAGTGGATTTTGATAGATTGCTCAACTAAAAATAACGAAGAATAAAGCCTGGCAGACGAAATAACGCGACCACCGTCTCCACCTCGAATACAAAGTAGAAGATTTCAAAAAGAAAAAAAAAAATGAATAGATGTTCAAATTTGCCGGAAATGGTTGAATGAAACCCACTCAACTCATTCATTACAACAATTTTTGGTAATTAACCTTATATGAGTGCAATAATTTCCTTTGTGCACTGAAGGTAATACGAGAGTCTGCGCACACACGCACACAGTTTAGAGAGAACTATGATCAACATCCATACTTCGGGTCGGATGGAAACTTGTGGTTGCGGTAAGAAAAAAAAATTAATACTGGTTAGTTGATTCAACTGTTGTCCTAGCGAAATTTCTCCTTCCAAATTTTGTCAATAAACAACCAGAAGAGTTGCAGTGGTGATGGAGGAGGTGCTGTTCTTACACGTATTTACGTATATAAAGAAACATTTGCATAATATACAATTCTTCACGTTGGATGATTTTCAAATATATCCAGTCTGGACTGGTTTTCCTATTGCCTTTTTTTCTTTCTCTCTTTTTCCTTCTTTCTTTCTTTCTTTCTCTCTTTCTTCCTTCTTTCCTTTCTTTCTTTCTTTATTTATTTCTTTCTTCTTCCTTTCTCCAAAATTTCTGATCTTTTTATTCGACTACTTCTCCCTTTTTTTTCTTCTCCTTGCTATTTCTAATTGTCCCAAAATAGATGTACGTTTGCATAGGTGAATTTATATGTGAACCTCGCGACTAATATGGGACAAAGGTTGTTGTAAATTTCTCTTCAAAAGACGTTCTGTTTCTGGCTTCATATGTTCCTCTCCAAGTGTATATCTATCGTCGGATTCCAAGTTTTTTTTTTGAAAATCATTATTGTCTTCTATCCTTCCCCCCCCCTCCCCCCTCCCTCTCTCTCTCTCTCTCTCTCTCTCTCTCTCTCTCTCTCTCTCTCTCTCTCTCTCTCTCTTATCAATAATATCACCGGAAAAGTAAAACCAGTTTTCACCAGTTCTTATTTTGTGACTGCAGTTCGTGATATTTCATGCGATTCCGCCTTTATTTTTCTGCGTGCAGCTGAAAACCTTTCGATATCATTTAAAAAGGCCCTCGACAAAAAACGCACAGCAATTCATTTACCACCAGTACCGATGACGGAGACTTTGCATTTGCTACTGGTAACGACTGCTCCATAAAGGTTCTTCCCATGTAGGTACATGTTTACATACCATCAATTGTTAATGCTACGTCTATACAGTGCCAGATTAACTTCGTTGCAAAAGCAGTGTATGCCATGGGCCCCGAAACGTCGAGCACCCCGCGCTAAATGCTTGCTAAATGCTATCAATTCGAATTCAGAGATTCAGTTCTTTCTCTTTTATTATTATTATAGGACTATACTGTCCTTAACTTTAATGAATGACTCTGTGTTTGAGGTTGAGCCAATAATCACCTTTAATTGTAAAATATTATTTCAACATGCTTAATCAACAGGAGTGTGGTATCCGTGTGACGCTTATATGGCACATAAATACGAAAGTATTCGAATCTGAAGTCATAGCCGCAATCAAAGCAAAAACAAATTAATTCTATTGCTGAAATATGCGATAATGAAAAAAATTTAATTACTTTGCAGGCAAAAAATGTATGTGTTTTAATATTCATGTGTATTTTCTTAATTTGGGGACCCTTTATGATATATGTTACATGTCCTACACTAGTTTAATCTGAGTTTGCATTTATGTATAATTTGTGAACTTGAGCATGCCTTACACACATTTTATATATATATATATATATATATATATATATATATATATATATATATATATATATATATATATATATATATATATATATATATATATATATATACGTTAATGTGTGTTTGTGCTGCATTATGTGGTTGAAGGCAAGTGACTTGTTTGGGGTTGTCGTTTTCAAGTTTTGTGCATGCAAAATGAAGAAGAGGAATATGAAAAGATCAATTGAAAGAAAGAGAGAAAGAGAAAGAATATAGAGAGAAATAGAAACAATATAGAGAGAGAGAGAGAAAAGAAAGAAAGAGGGGAAGGAAGATGAATGAATGATTCGAGTTGTAAAAAATGACTATAAAATACTAGAATAAAAAAATCGGATAAATGAAGGGGAAAACATATATATATATATATATATATATATATATATATATATATATATATATATATATATATATATATATATATATAATCCTGAATCATCTTCTGTATTCGCATAGTGATACCCGGTGTACAACTACAAGTATTCAACCACATCTATAAACAGGTATACCCACAATTCAGTGCACTAAATCATTCGTATACTCTTATAATGCATTGATTTTTGGTTCAATACCAGAACTCCAATGCGAGTACTTATAACTTGAAACTAATCGGTTTATTCGTTAGTTTTTATTGCATTTTGCTTGATTTATAATTCGGGTGGATTTTTTTTCTGTCAACATTGACATTATAATTAGCACAAAAAGGTAAACAAATACTGAACGCGTGAAAGAAAGACTCGGTTCTATCATCGCACTGTCTGTCTGTCTGCCTGTCTCTCTGTCAGTCTGTCTCTAACTCATTGTGTGTTTTGGTCGTTTTTCATTTATTTATTGATATAGACCTCGTTGATTGTTATTGTTGATGATCGGAGGCATGCTATAGAGATTTGAGGCCTAAGGGGTGGGGGTTGACTCGTAAAGGCACCACCTCCAACGATTTTTCAGTAAAAGTGCAGTAGATGAACAACTGTTCATAAATTTTTCGGGGCCCCCTCCGTTGGGGACCCGAGGACAATTTCAAATAACCCCTTCAGTTACGCAATGAATTTTATAAGGCTGTGCAATGTTGTTTTCGGCTTCCGTTCATCAAAAGCTGCACAAATACACGCGTCCTTTAGCCATACTGTTTTCATCTGCTCTAACCATTTCACTATATTTGCTCACCGGTAAATTGTAGAATCAACTTATCATATTAATGGATAATATCATATTAACTTGGAAGATTCGATAAGCAGCTCTACCCAAGAAACTATTGCCCCTTGACTTTCTAGACCCGGTGCTATACACCGGCATCAACACCCCCCTCGGAAGCCTTGATTTCTTATATTTATGTCCCAACGTCAATGGTATTGATCTATTTTGTTCCACGCATAAACAGCAATCATTGAAACTAGAGTGCATCTAAATTTGGTCGAGGCGTTCTCCATTTTCTTCTAAAATTCTTCTTGTTGTCCTCTCTCCACGCCTTTTAAAAATTTTTCCACCTCTATTCTCCCCGTCCCTCCTTTTTCTGCATCATAGCTTGAACATTGAAATTTTCAAAAATTCAAATATATCAGTGGTTTCCAACCTTTTCACTACCAAGGAGCCCCTTCATCTAAGTGAACTCCAGGTTTTTTTTGGAAGGTCGTCCAACCAACAAGCTTACGGACCACAAGTAATATCTTGGATGGGGGCGTCTTGAGGCCCACAGACACCAGCTTGGGAATTGCTGATATAGATAGATATAAAATATGAACATGTGACATGAACAAAATGACTGTGTTCATTGGTTGAAAGATGTAGATTACGGGTGGTCTACACACACGCTCACACATAACACAACACAACACAACACACTCACGCGCACACGCCAATGCATACACACAAACCTACATATACAGACAATACGAATGAATAAATGAACAAGTGAGCGAACGAATGAAAGGATGGATGAATGAACGAAAAACCGAATGAAGGAATGAACGAAGAGATACTCGATTATTGACTGCGGCAAGTAAACTATATGACCTCTGAACTCGTCGTCATTGGCACAGGCTAGTTTCATCATCTCCGTACAAGAAGCGAGTCACAAATTGGTCCAGTTTCGGTTTAGACGTACCCAAATATCAAAGGTAAACGCAATTATTATTATCATATCAGAAGCGCACAACACCCACACAGAACATTATCATGATATAAAGAAACGTATTGTACAAAAAAGAATAGTACAAAATGATATAACCTAGCTTTTAGAGTGTATTTAGCTTTGAGCGCAGAGAGTGACCATCTCAAGTAGAATATGTTAACTTTTCCACCAAGACCTAGAGACTGAAGAGCTCCACATACCAAGAGGAGATAATTTATTCCTTTTTTTTTCGCCCACATTTCCTAATGGACGATGTATCATGCACTTCTTATAGGAATATGGAAAATGAGTCATTACCTCTGTATCGTAATAGTTGTTACATTTGCATATGAAAAATTAATACTTAATGTAACAACTATTATCGAGCAGAATTAATATTATTTTTTAATGAAAATAACAATGCTGATCTCATTGCTTTTCACCTTTTTCTCTACGTTCCCTCTTTACACACTCACACACACACACACACACACACACATATATATATATACATAATTGTATGTGTGTATACATATTTCACTCCCTCTATGTATATGCATCTATATATATGGGTGTGTGTGTGAATGTGTGTGTCTATCTATGCGTAAATATATATGCATATCTGTGTGTATATATGTATATGTATGTATATATGTATGTATATATGTGTATATATATATATATATATATATATATATATATATATATATATTTGTTTGTGTGTATATATATATATATGTATGAATATATATATATATATATATATATATATATATATATATATATATGAATGTATACATGTGTATGTATATATACGTATATATATTTGTATGTATGTATATATATACGTATGTTTATATACATGCATTTACATATATATGTATGCATATATATTTATTCATGTGTATGTAAATATAAATAAGTAAGTTTATATATATATATATATATATATATATATATATATATATATATATATATATATATATATATATATATTACTAAAAATGCATGGAACGATTCCTCTCATTTCTACTAGTACCCATAAAAACAATGCTGTTATTTACGTATGGATAAACTATACAAATATATCATCATTGATGATGACATTCGTTGTAAAAAAAAAAAAATCTGATTTGATGGTTCACCCTGACCTTTATAATCCTCTCGATGTACTTTTAAGTTAGTCCGATACTTTATTTCAGCTAAACACAGTTAGACATAGATGAACGGGCTGCGGGAGGAACAAAGCCGCTTCTAATACCGTTTGTAAAAAAAAAAAAAATATTGTTGCATTTTATCTCTGTTTTTCTTCCATGAAAATGATAACTCAAATGAAGTTGAGTATTGGTTGAAAAAAATAATCAAACGTAATAAAATTCAATTAAAATGTTACTTTTTGTCGTTTAAAATGAGATTAGTGCTTCAATATCTTGTGAAAAAAAAGCTCTATAAGTGACTAGGACAACTATTTACAAACTTTAAAAAAAAATCAACTTAGTACATATAAGTCAATTTCACCCAAAATTCGGACAGCGGGGTGGTAGCCTCCCGATTGCATGTTCAAATCACGACGGGATTCACTTACTTTTATATTTTTGCTTGCTTTAACATAACCATCGACGACAAACAAACATACAAAAACTGTCACATAAGCTTTTATATATAATGAGATTCTATTGCACGCACCGCCATGAGGTAATGGTTCGCGAGTTAGTCTCGCTGGCCATTACTACTGAGTCATCATCATCATCAACTATCTTTTAACGTCCATCGTTGGATATAGACCTTCCCCAGGATTCGCGACACTTCTCTATCATGGGCATCGCAGAGCCAGCATTTCCCGAATCTATCCAGTTCATCTCTCCATCTTGTGTTCTGTCGGCCTCGGTTTCGCTTGTGATCTCTGGGGATCCATGTTGTGAGACGTGATGTCCATCGGTTGTCTTTCATTCTTGCAACATGGCCTGCCCATTGCCATTTGAGTTTTTTTAATAGTTTCTATGATGTCACGGACACCTGTTTTCTTCCTGATATTACTGTACTTTCTTGTGGTCTTTCCAATCTCATTGGGCGACTAATAACTCTACCTTTGTATCAAAACAGTGTTAATAACTACAGTTATTTCTTGAGAGTCACGGGTGTAAGGGGCATCAGAGGGCTGCGAATACGAAAGTCTACGAATTCTTTTTTATACCCTTTCGGCCCCTAAACTTCATGAATTCTGTGTCATAAACACTGAACAAACACTTTACCATTCGTATAAATGAATAAATGAATATAGCGAAGGATGCAGTAAAAATTTTGAATCTTAAGATTTGACTTCATTTGTTTTGTTTTCTTGCTGGTGACAGATCTATCAATTAGAGCTGAATCGATATTTTTCTGTCAAATACGTAACAACCGTAATCTTCTTGGAAATCCACTCTGAGTACGCAGAATTTTTTTTTCTTTTTCATACGCTTAACTATATGCTATCTTCTTGCAGTTGAAACCAAAAAAAATTTCAATGAAGATATTCAATCGTTGCAATACGTTTTAAAAAGTCGATAGATGCTAGTAAATGAATTATTCAGTTAATTAACGCGAACCATAGATTGTATAAAACTACAGTGCCGTACATTCTAGGGTAGCCTTGCGGCGGTGCTATCCTGTTGCCGATTATAGCTAACTAAGGCTTGGTACTGCTAAGAGGCCTAGAGGATTAGTTCTGTGGCCTCAAAAAATTATCCTGCCCAGTCTCGGGTGGTCTGTAGGCCGCAGGGCAGCACCCTCTCATTGCGCTAAAAGTGAAGGGTCGAGCTCACCTTAGCACCTTCTCAACACCAGGTACGGGGACAGGAGCAATTCTTTGAACTTCCCGTATATGGGACCCTACATTTGACCAACTCTGTGTTACATCTTGGTCTCGTGGGGAAGCAAGTACATACGAAACTACAGTGCAGTGATTATCAACATTTTCTTTCCTTTTCATGCTGCTATTTACATTCATCCTGATATTTTTGGTGCCTTTTTCTCTAATTCCATGTGGTCTGAGAATGGTTGCGATAAAGAGCAACAATAAACGTTAAGACAAAGGTAAATGGTGACATAAAACAGAAAAAAAAACTGTTAATAATGATTTATGATACTCCATCTACTGAAAAGGATGGAGAAAAAATTCAATGTTTGAAATACTAATCTGCTAATTGGTTCGCGAGTGTAATCACTGGTCAAGTTTAACTTTTCAACCTTATTCATATTGTCTACATAAATGAATAGTAACATTGCCGTGATTAGTAGATTCATAGCAAAAGCATGACTAATTTGAAGAAAAAGGTTTTGATTTGTTTGATGTCCCTTTTTATTGTTAAAATAAATCCCAAAAGCTTTTTTCCGACTGGCACTTCTCAAAGAAAAATTCGTTAGAAAGAAATGTTCAAATGTATAAATGTACTGTGTGTGAATAAATTTGAAAATTTTGTTGGACACGGAAAAATAAGACGCGAAGAAGCTACGTGCTGAAAATTACATGTGTGATGACAGGAGAACAAAATGCATTCATTGAATTTTATCAAAACTTTCCCTAAACCTTTCACGTTTTGTTAATACGGCATAGAGTATTTTGAATGATTCCCATTGAATTATTCGAGACTGAGCCGTGAATTATAGAAACCGGGAATTATAGAAACAGCGAATTGAAAACTCGTGAATATCTAGGGATAACTGTATATATTTATATGCAATTTGATCATCTACGTTGGTATCCATTGAGAACGTACTATTTGTAAAGCTGTCGACGAAAAAGGTCATGATTCATTATATTTTAGGACTTATGTGTAGTGTATGAATGTTATTCAAGATTTTTTGCACTTGTTGATCCTTGAATCAAAATTGATGACTGTTTAATCATATCGATTTTACCATTTATTGCTGATAAAAAAGGAACACCATTTTCTTTTCTCTTTTATAGCTAACTGCATTTAAAACTTTCGGTGAAGATATAGCGTGTTCCACTTTATCGAGAATGTTGTCATTTTGTACTATATATGAATTCCCCTTTTGCACTGAGAACTAAAGACTGAAGAGCTATAAATTCCGAGAGGAGATAACTTATTCCTTTACGCGACATTCCTAAATGGTCGACCTATCATGCACTACTTATTGAAATATAGAAAATTGATTGATATGAAACATAAACTTGGCCTATGGAGGCGAGCCATGTTATCTTCATCCGTTATAAGTCCATTCCTGGCCAAAGGCTTCTCCTTTCTCCTTACGTACAAGTTTGGATTGTTTGCGTTGAACGAGTGATAATAATTTTGATAATCCTACTAAATATTCTTTTTTTTTTAAAGTAAGCCAGATTTTTGGCCATCGTACATTTTTATCGGCTAAACTGGAAAAAAATCAACCAGATCTAGCCGAAAAATGGCAAATTTGGCAACCCTTGTATGATTATTTGCAGCGAAGGCTGAACTGCACTCTGATAATATCTGATATAATTGCAAGCTTTCTCATCCGACTTGTGCTGGGACTTATTAGTTTTGAATTTTGCAAAATTACTTGACGACATTTGGTTGTTATATTATTCTCCTTTCTGTTATGAGCAGAATGATTTTGTAAAATTCACTAAGGAGTTTAATGATATCAAGAATATTTCCATTCAGTGCAGAGCTTCAAAAATTCTCAATTGGCAGGAAATCTTGTCAAATATCGCAACGGTCGCAATTTCTTTTTTCATCACACCTCTTGTCATAAAGAGCCTCCGCTATGACCTGGCTCTATTATTTAAAACGAAAATAGTAATCCAGTTCTCATTGCCCACCACTTTCTTCTATTTCTACCTCAACCTTGAGTATATTTTTTGGTATAGACCAAGTGACTAATTTATATCTATATAGTATGTAAGTATAAACAAGCACATACTCAGTGTTTCTTGCCTATGATTGCATTGGTCTAGTTTAAGGCTACTTGACTAACTCAGCAACTCCTCCAATCCTTTTCAATCTCCCTAGATGATTCTGAAAGTACCACAAAACATGCCTAAGTGCATGCCTTGTTGGGGTGATTGCCAACAAATTTAGGTATTTTTGTGCGAGGTTCCTGTTTCAAACCCTTGAAACCAAGCAATCCGGGCAAAATTTCTGTTTGTTCAAATACTTATGAGCAGAACTCTTTCTCTTTCTCTCTCAATCTCTCTCTCTCTCTCTCTCTGTCTATCTCTCTCTATATATATATTGTCCGTATGTGTCGCATGTATCGATGAGGATTATGATTTATCTGACCGTATGTTTTGTACAAATGTGATTTCTTCAGTTCATTTAAACGTTTCGCCAGTGCATTCTGGCTTTTGCAAGAAAAGTATTACGTAAATACCAGACACTATGTGTTTATATAGGGCCTGTACCTTGTAGAGGGCTGGTTTGATGATGGTCATACTATGTGGAATTTGGTGAAACGTTAAAACGAGCTGTAGAAATCTCATTTGTACAAAACATGGTCTTCTGAGATTGTCATTTAAAAAGACAAAAAAAAGTACATTATTTCGATGTTATTTACATCTTGTCATGAGAAAAATAGAGTCAACTACCTTAGATTTGAGATTGGTTTAAAAATTTCTTCTTACCCGGGACTTTTAGGAAGAGCGTTTTGTAATGTCGGTTCTTAAATTTTTTTTTTTTTATCAAGTCTATAGTTGAGTAGAGTGGTGCTGTGATGATCCATGGTTATCTAAGTTTCATTTGTTTGTTTATAGAGAGGTATTTAGAGTGGGATTTCGTATTTCGTATACATAGGCGGGGGAATTAGGCGTAGCCTGTATTAATGTAGTGGTTGTAACAATCGGAATATCAGGAAAATGAAACCTAAGAGACGAAATATTTTGTACAAAAGTCATTCGGAGGATCGAAAATTTAGTTTTATGGGTCAGAAAGGGAGGTAAGAACGTCAATGAAGTCTTAGATTTACAGCTATGTTGGTATTTATTTTAATTTTTATTCCAATCTAATTTTAATTGATTTATTTTGATTTTCAAATATATATTGATATCGCCTTATTTTTTAGCATGTTTTTTTTTTTAATTTTTGGCCACAATTTAGCACCTGAACTAGGGCGTAGAGGTACATCTTTCAATGGCGAAGGTCGCATGCAATGTGAAGTTGACCTCTAAGGTCACTTGAGTCACTTAGAGGTCACTTCTGATCATTGCCAGCCAATTTCTAGCATTGTGTGCAACAAGCATATGGGTACATGTTTTCACATCGACGATAACAGACAAAATGAGGTTTACCTAGTAGGTCATTCAAGGTTTCTAGAGGTCATTTCCTTGGTTTTCTTTGTAACTGAGATTAGGCATAAGAGGAAATATTTTCTTGGCAGAGGTCACAGGCAATGCAATATTGGTCTCGGAAGCCATTTGAGGTCACTTGAACTCATTTTTTTTTCGTCATTTCAAGCCACTTTTTTTAGTTGTTAGCAATTTTGCACCTATAAAATTGAAATTTGGCATGGAGGTAAATTCTTTCACGGCCAAATCATTTAAAAATGTGACTTTGCCATCGAGGTCATTCGAGGTCACCATGTGTCATTTCTGGTTATTTTTAGCGAATCTTTAATTGATAGCCACAATATTGCTCCTAGGACACAGAAAACTTTTCATAGGGGTACATCTTTACACGGCGAATGTTGATGCTGGCGGTTACTAGAGGTCACCTGAGGTTATTTCTGGAAATTGTGACAAGGCACGTAGACAATCTCACAATATCGCAGGTCTTTACCTGGAGAAGTCTCTCCATGTTTTCCCCCGTGGCAGCTGTGTATTGGTTGTCCCAAAATTCGATCCCCGATCAGCCTATTCATATTGGCACCCAAACATACAATGGTGTGTATCAAGAAGCCCTGACAAACTATTTGTTCCTCTTTGTGCGTTAGAATATTCATTTTGTTACGGCTACTTTTCCCTGTGTACACATTGTAAATAATCGTTTGGGGGGGGGGTCTTTTTCATTTGTTATGTAAGAAGTATATAAAAAGAACATATTTCTCCTGTTTTGTTGTATTTTGAATTATTTTTCTCCGGACAATGACTGGCGTACTTGCTGGAATATATACATATACATATACATATATGTATGTATGTATATATATATATATATATATATATATATATATATATACATACATACATACATACATATGTGTATGTGTATGTGTGTGTGTGTGTGTGTGTGTGTGTGTGTGTGTGTAATGCTGAAAGGGATTTTCTTCAACCTGAAGACAGGTGGTTCGTACCAGGTACATTGCATAAATGTTCCGTTACATTAAAAGAACGATAAGACTAGCACAACACAGAGGAACGGATGCTTGAATGAGGCTACTGAATGATGCAATCTTTTGAATACTGAATGCTGCTGTCTCTGGGTACATTGTTGCCACCTAAATAATATAGTAACATAAGATTTAAGTGCACGTAAATTCTACCCTCATATCTATAAGGTTGCATCTTTTATGAAACATTTTGTATCTCGTAATTACATCATTGCTATTATCGTTTTCCGTCTCGATATTCTTCAGTATCTTCTTTTCTTTTCACTTTGGAATTCATTCGTTCCTTTTTTTTCTGTCAGATTTGATGCTCATCTCATTTTTTAAACAATTGGATGTTTCATTTTGCAGATAACGAAATTGATTATAAAGAAGCATCGGGGGTCAATAGAGGATCAGGACACCGAGTGATTTAAACATTTGAAACTTTGAAACATTTATTATAGAGTTAATAAAAGTATACAATTTTGTGTATGAAAGTACACATCAAATGATATTTACACAATATATCAGTTATATCCATTTGCGTAAGCGTTGGCGTAATAATCATCATAATTCTTTTTAAACTTATTTACATTTTTTTGATAACATGACATAACCCAGTAATCTATTCCATCATCCTGCCACTCTGTAGCCAGAAAAGTGTTCAATCCACTCCTATTCAACTAAGGGCCAATATTTTTTTCTTCAAATGTAAGTTTACTCTAATTTCCCTTTAATTCATAGGAATAGTTTTGGAAACTATTTCCTGGCTCTGTTACATACTGCAAAATTACATAGGGTGATATGATTTGGAGTATTGTCGCTCGTTGTTTTCCTTCAGTATTACTGTCCTCCATTCTGGTTTACGAAAGCATACACCATGAGTTGTCTCCCGTAACCTTAACATGTTAAAAAAACGGGTCTGAATTCTGTGTAGTTGTCATCACTTACTTACGATGTTTTTGTTGAAGTAGGGAAGGAATTACATTTATTGCAAAATAGGTTTGATTCATTGTTAAACACTACCTAGTGCAATGGCACCTTGGTTCCCTTTGAAATACACCCTTTGGGACCCCACACTTATCCTATCGTTCCTTTCGCTTTCCAAAACAGCCTAAAAAGTCCACTTTCAGGATCACCATCATCTGCTTCACTATGTCTCCTTCATCTCAGTCACGGCCTGAAATCTTCTCCATTTCGATAATGACATGCGAGAAGTCACTAAGAGCCAAATCTGAACTGTAAGGGGTGCGGACAGACCGGGGGAATGCGATGTTTTGTCCCTCAGCCCTAGAAAACTGCTCGAGACGCGAAAGATCTTTTCGCTCAGTCATTGTGAATGCAACAGTCACACAATACACAAGCAGGGTTTTTGTTCGCGCATACGCAGTAAGGTCCCTTCTGATTGATTGCCAATTCATATCACGGCCACGAAACCTGTTCTTGAGATTCGACATGGTTGGATACCTTACGGGCAGCCCACGCTTGTGTGCGAACTTTCGAACTATAAGTTATCGATCGGGTAATCTCTCAAGTAAAAAAATAGAATGTCTGCAGATATTTGCGAAATAGAATGTGTACAAGAGAATTAAACAATTAAAATCGGAAACGAAAAAAAAAACACACAAGCTTCAACCATATACATGATTGTTTTCATCAAGCTCAGATATGGAGTCAAAAGAGTTATCTCCCTTCTATTTTCACTCACTTTTCCAACTGAGACGTTCATATATATTTTCTATTAGATAATACGTCCGTTCTTCAGTATTTTCATCACCGTAATATAGTATTTATCTCAATGTATTATTTTTCTCCTTTTGAGTCCGTTTTTTCCCTCATTATTTTGTCTCGGTCATCTAATGGTTTCTTTAAAATAAGTTATAACTTAGCAAGCCAACTATTATGTTATATACGTACATATTCATGTACTTATCGTTCTCCGCTTATACCCTTGCTTACACTCTCATCAATGATGTTGCATGTTTAGGTACACAAAGGCAAGTGTTGATATGACCCACTTGCACCCTTCCACAAAATCTAATAGAAAATCATTGAGATCTTTTGGAGATATCGCATGAAGAGTCATGGGCATAGACATGAATGTATGTCGTACATGCGTTAGCAGTCAAGTGGTTGACAAGCGGCCTTGGTCAAGAATAGTGGAGCAGATCTTCAGCGTGGTGGTGTTCGTGGTAGACTACCTTGAATAGTGCTCATCTGTTGCCTTACAAACCCAGCAAACGGACGTAGTAGTTGCCACTTCAGGCTCAAACAGGCTTCACTGAAAAATAACTAGCTAGCCAAGAAAAGTATTTTTGCAATTTTTTTTCTTCGTGTGAACTTCTAGAAGCTAGCAAGTTGTAGTTTTTGGAGATGTCTCGACGTTTGTTCTAAATATCATGTAAATTTTTTAGAACATTAATTGTGTAAAATCTAATTTTTTTCTTGGTACAAATAGAATATGGGATAGGGGTCGTTCTCCCCCCTATTCGAAAGGAAAGTAATGTATTGAAAGAGGGGCCCTTGGGTCGCCCCCAACTGCCAGTGCAGTAGGCTCTTTGACATTTGAGGCTTTGCATATCTTAGCAAAGTACTTTCCGAGGCAAAGATCAAAGTCTTTGATAGATCACCGATAAAGAAGATCCTGGAGTGCAAGGAATTCCTCAAGAAGCACACTAAGGAGGGAGCAGCTTGGTACAGTTTCGTCGCAGCAATTCGTAGCTTCAAGAACAATCATCAATTCAAAGACTATGAGATGCTGGTTGAGATTATGATGAAAAACTATGGTAAAAGAAACTTCAAAATCCATATCCTTAACACATACCTTCAGCATCTGTTTTACGGCGAACGATTTGAGAGCGCACGTTCTCTTTTGTCAAACTCCTAGAGAGTGGACTTTATCATCGCATTTAGTGAGACATTGAAGTGAGAGGGAGAGGGGAAAAAGAAAGAGTGATTCCGCGATGTCGAGTCGTGTCAACTCACGCTTTTACTTCTCTTTTTTATCTTTACTTTCGTCTTTGCTCTTCTCGGCCCTATAAGTCGAGAAAACATTTTTCTCCTAATTTGGCTCAGTAACAGAAATAGTAACGTTTAGAGTGAAGTTTGACCCCGAAGCAGTCAGGCTTGTCTAACTTCTACACTCTTGTCTCCAGTACCCATCACCATCACCATAACGTCTGATAAATCAGTCTGATATACTATCCTCGACATTTTTCGATTACAGAAACGCTCAAAATGTGTATATATATATATGTGTGTGTGTGTGTGTATGTGAGTGCCCTTGTGTGTGTAAAACACCTTTCAATGATTTCTCAAATACTAGACTCTGATCTGAGGCGGAATGACGGGAAGCAACACTTTATTTGTTGGCAGAACACACAGATACCCTGATCCTAAGGAGATATGCCAATCTATACATAAATAATCCTGTCATTTTTTACAGGTATTATGCTAGTATATACATGTGTGTGTGTGTATGTATGTTGGTGTGCGTAAACAATCACATATTTATCAATGAATTCACATTTTTTCTCTGTCTGTCTATCTGTCTATCTCTACCCTTTCTCTCCCTCTCTCTTTCTATCTCGGTGTGTCAAACGGTTAAACGACGTGCACTTTGTAATCCACACACACACACATGTGCGTGTGCACATACACATAGAGTTAGTAGCAAGGAAAATTAATTTCAATGAAGTTTTGTGAAAAGTGGGGCAATGAGCCAACAAATAAATGCTTAAATTTTGACTTTGATAATATTGCAAGGTAAGACAATTTCCATATGATAACACAGTGATGACGTCATCAGATTGATGTCATCATAATAGAAGTGTGATAGTTAAATATCAGAAAAGTCACGACGATGACGTCATTGTATTGATGTCATCATTGTTGACGCCATATTAGCAAAATGATCCTGATGATTGAGCAGTCATACTGCATTGTCAGCACTTGTATGCTTGTTCGATCATTTTTTTTCCAACGTCAGCACTTTCTTCCGTTTTTTTAGACAATGGTGTTGGCGGAAGAATGCTCTATTATTAACCATTTGGACATTTCGTGTGACATTTTGTCAATGCTAGTCGTGGTTTTCTTTTAAATAATACAGAAAACACAAAGAATTCTCTGATTGTAAAAGTTTCCTAATACCTCACACTTGTCACCTTGGACCTTACTAATCGCATTTTAGTAATCACCTATACAGAGATAAATAGAAAAAGAATCGATTTATTTAATAATGTGGAAGAGGGCCTTCATAAATAACAGAAGCTACAGGATCAAACTTCACCCTTACTTCTACTTTCTTGCGTATTTATAGCATAATGTTTCGTAGATATGTAAGACTTGTCAGTTTGGCTCAGTCACTTAGAGAGCCGCCTACCGATCTCTTGGTCGTGATTTTAAATCACAGTACGTGAATGGTCGTTTCATACATCGATTTTGTTCAGCATAACAGGACCGACAAACAGTGAAGAGTTTACACCCCTATATTAAGTGAGGACTGTTCTTGTTCTTGATGTTACGCTGGACAAACAAAGTCAACTCTAGCCTCTGACTTCGACTACAGTTTGAGAAAAAAGGAATTTATTCTGAGTAAAAAAATAAAGATTTGAAACTAATCACCAAGATCAGATACGGACAAAGATTAGGTTTTCATACCAAGACCAGAAAATTCGCTAGAGCAAAGCTTTGAGTAAGAGATAGATCGGTTTCATTGATAAGCATACATTCTCCCTCAACAGAAAAGATATAAGTAATCACTCGTCTATTCAATTAATGGCTTCGTTCGTTCTTTTGCCGACACAAATATCTCTCTGTAATTCACCAAATGTCTGTCCATCTGTCTGTCATCGCATAACTCAGGGATAGCGAGAGCTATGGCCACCTAATTTTTTGTGCTCACTAATGGAGCCCTGGGGCATGTTTTTAGCAAATTGGTTTTTGAAAATTCTCCAAAACTTACGAAGTTTTTAGCTTGGGGTTCAGCGTAAATACAAAGCTTAACTGGACTTTTGCTATACGTTCGTCGCAACCTAGCTTCTCGCCTGTCATCTAGCCAACTACAAAGAGTTATGGGATGGTGGAGTCAAAAAGTAATACATCTCCCTTGCCCATTGAACTTGACATTTTTACTCTTTTATCTATGCATAGTCCACAGCCGCACCTTCATTTTTTTGAATATGCATTTTTCGATTTTCCATATTCAGCATGAAAGATCTTTTTCAGAATAAAAGCGGGAAAAGCAGACTGTGTGTTTGTGTGTGTGTGTGTATGTGTGTGAGAGAGAGTGTGGTGTGGGAGAGAGAGAGAAAGAGAGGGAAAGTCATGGCTTAATTTCCCGAATGAAGATTTAAGAGAGTCTTCCACATCCATTGGAGGTTCTCTGTTGACCAGCAAAGTCTATGCAGGAGAAGCATACCTTTCCAATGTGGTTACTGAAGAAGACTGGGGAAAGGAAGATACTCTAGATCAATTACGAAAACCTTTTAGCACCGTTTTACAAAAAGGCGGATTTTCGCTCTGGTGCACAGAAAAGATTCTTTTTATCAAACATGGGTATATTGTATCACGTGGCAAAGGAAATTTCCTGCTGAGAAAGTTTACCTGCCCTGCATTATAGCTATCTGTCCACACTACATTATATCTACAATCTCTCCACACGATATCTTTCCAAAATTATCTATAAATTTCAATAAGATTTTGTAAAAGGGTGGTCAATACATCACAAAAAGAGATATTCATTTTTTTAGCGGATCCATGTACAATTACCTTCCCCTGCATGGCCAATGTCCGTCCACCACCACAGAATATCTTAAATATTTCGCCGTCTGTACACACGATATCTCCAAATATTCTGTATAAATTCCAGTGGTAATTAGTGAAAAGATGGACAGTAGGCTGCTAAAAAAGTCCGGAAATTTTGGAGTGGATCCATATATAATTACCTCCCTCTGATATAGTTCACTATCTGCACGATGCAATAGCCTCAAAGATTGTGTTTGTTCACACTATATCTCCAAAAGTTTCCAAGAAATTTCAATTAAATTTCGTAAAAGAGAGGGACATAGGTTTCGAAAGACGTGATAAAATTTGAAGTGAATCTATTGACAATTACCTCCCCCGTATCATAGCTATCAGTCCGCAGAGGTGCTTCATTTAAAGAAAAGGGGGTTATAATATTTGATTGCAAATATCTTAAAATGACTCGAGCACCACAATGAAAATCCGCCATTATGAAAATGGCACTGATTAGTTGGCAACTGATTTGGAATGTTTAATCAACTAACATGTCCAATCGCTTTCATAGATCAACTCAAAATTTCTCAGCATCTAGACTTAATAAGAATTCAATATAGTGTGGCTATCCAACCTAACAAATAACCTACAGAAAACCTGACGTTCACAATACTAAACATTCTGGCAATTTTAAAGGTCATGTAAAAACTATAGTAGATTACCGTTACTACGGCACCTCAAGGTGTGCTGTTAAGACGAGTTTGCCGTTATAATGGATGAATAAAAAATGCGACATGCAAAATTGAAAAAATATGACAAGCAAATTATTTACTTTTTAATTTGCTCGGGTAAATGCAACATAGTCTTATGAGAATATGAAAAAAACATGCCGTTAGAACTCGTTAGTCATTGAATAATGCTGTTATTATTGAATAATGCCGTAGTCATTAAAATAGCGCCGTTACACCGAGAACCGTTGGGGTTTGAATGCATGCTTCAGACAACAAACAATCGTTACTGGAAGTGGATTAGATGTCGAATGTACTCGGGGCAGAGGAGGGGATCAATAGCTGACAATTCAGTCGTGCCATTTTGGTGTGAGTTGAATATGTTATCTAATTACTATCTAATTACAATTGAACAAATCTCGGTTTCTCTCTGTCTGTCTGTCTGTCTGTGTGTATAATCGGCGATTACTCGAAAACTGGCCACTGCACGAAGTTGAGATTTGCCTAATATATAAGTCAGCCTGATATATAAGTCAGCACACAGTGCGTTACAGTGTTGAGTTTGAGTTGGGTTTTTTAAAAATAGTTTCTATGAATTATCTCCCTTGATTTCCGATCTTTAGAATTATCTAGATTTAGACATAAGATACGTGAAGGAAAAAAAAACCGGAAAACTTCGAAGCCGTAGTTTTGTACGACAGACGGAAAATTATCCCACGTGGCAATTATGGTGGGCTGCTCCACACATCATAAACTCTGGCCCCTTCCAAAGGGGTACCGCTTTTGTTAGATTGAGGGACAATTTCATTTCAAGCAGTAAAGAGTCATTATCATTCCAAGATTTGCTTGGACAACTGAACTCGTTTACCTCTGCCAACGAAGTCGGAAGTAGTAAATGTATTCACTTGTGTCCGACTGTCTGCTTGTCCACATAATATCTCCAAAAGTTCTCAAAGAATTTAAATCAAATTTTATGGAAGGACGAGCAATGGTCTACGTGAGGATTGATTAAGATTTGATGCGGATCCAGGATATATTTTTCAATTGAGAGATCTTTTTTTTCCCATTTTTTTTTTGTCATATAAAAATCCATTCACCCATGTTTGTCCTTACAGTATCTTCAAAAGTACTCATTGAATTTCAATAATATTATGTCGAAGGGTTGGCCATTGAATTTTGAGAGGAGGAGGCTCGGGCATGATAATTACTGGTAGCTCCCCTGCATCGTAACTAGTTGTGAACTGATTTTGATTCAATTTTTAGTGACAATTGGTTGACAGAAATATGCGTTTGCAGAGTGCTTTCTAGTTCTTTGTGCTGCTGATGTTGTTACCAAAAGTCCTCGGACAATCTATCCTGCAGCTTTCTCCTAGAGGAGAGAGAAGGATTTCATTTTCAACAGAATAAGATGACGAACAGAGACTGGTGACAAATAATTACTCTATCAAGCCTGACTTGCAAAGTACGAAACACATAGACAGTTTTCATTTATTGTTGAATGTCTTCATCCTTAGTTGGTAGTGTAGGTGTGATTCTAACTCTGTGTTGAATAAGATTGATGAAATTTATCAATTGTTGACAAGTTTGTTCGCTTTTCAACTCTTTTTGGTTTTTCATCATGAGGTTCGAATCGTTACATTATCCGATCGTTGAAATATGCAGCTAGCTAGAGCTCTTACACTGGCTACGATATCAGCTGTCCCTGCCCGGGTTTCCCACATCCCGTTTCTTGGCTTGAAATGTATGGAATAGAGGTAACGAGCAATCGTTTCTCACTTACAGCACCTTGTATTCCCAAGCGGTCACCCATCTACGCTCAGCCTAGGCTCGATATTACTTACCTTTGGCAATCGTACGAGAATAGTATGTCTAACTCGATTTGGAAGTAAGCAGCGGTAATCGAATAAAAAGAAGTAGCCTTCGACGTTCACGTCAGCGGTCGTAGAACATAACGATCTGGGCGTTGGGTTAAAAAGCAATAATTAAGATAACGGAAAGACTAAACAAAATTAATAATGTACACATCTTTACTGCCACACAACACGTATTGCCTCTGATACACTTACGCGTCCATTTCATGGTTTTATTTACGGCAATATAGATAACTACGACAACGCACTCGACTAAATTTCTGCCTCGCAGGACTGAGCAGAGGACGTTCTTATTTTGTTGCACCTAATGTTTCGATATCCAAGGTATCAGTGAACGTGTTAAGAAATTCAGATAGACTGGCGTCGAATTTTGTACTTCATGGGAGATGTGTGGCCTGAAATTGAACTATCAAAGCAATATTTCTATATCCGACTGTTAGCATGTTGGTATGCTGATAAAAAGAAAATGCTACCCACACATGCACACCAAATGTCCAGATTCCAGTCCTTCATATTGAACATGGATTTTTTTTTATCATGATAGAGACAATTTCATCCCAGTTGTCTTTCATTTACGAATTATCTTCTAGTATTTGCTGACGTCTTGACCTCTTACTTTTATCAGGAAGGATAGAGGGGCACGTGAGAAAATAGATAAAGAGACGGGCTGATAATCATCTTGCCACGAGGATAAAATACGGCACAAGGCCTTTTTTTCAACTTGGGAACCCACACACATGTGTGCATGAGTAGAGGTAAAAAGAATTGCCCAGTCCCTTCAGCATTAGCTGTAGGCATCATTGTGTAATCATTAACCCTCCCATTTTCATGAGTATATAAATGAGTATATATATATATATATATATATATATATATATCCCCGAAACGGTTACATGGTAAACAAATGATGATCCCAACAAGAGACAATTTATACATTGTACCATGATACCAAAATATATGTGAAACTGGGGAATAAACATTGAAGAAAATTACGTGCATTGCATTCACTGATATTGGGAAATAGCTGACTGAAGTGACACAAAAAATCTTTTGACAAAGTTTTCTTTAATGTTTAGTGCTTACAGCTGTAAAGCTTTCTAGACTATATACATATACGATTGTAAGAGATAAGTACGAAGTAAGGAAGAGCATCACTGGTTGAAGATTATTTTATATTTGATATCTTGAATAATTAGTTAAAAAGTTTTGTGTCCATTTTTGTATTTTATAGCTAACGGGAAAAAATTCTGTTTTTTTATTGAAACTGGTCAACAATTTTTTTCCCGTAAGCTTGAAATAAAACTATGAACACAAAACCTTTCATATATATACTAGGTACTAGCATTCCATGAAAAGGGTCCTATTGGTGAATGTAAGTGTAAGTATATATATATATATATATATATATATATATATATATATATATATATATTATTCCAAAATAGGGGTCCAATGAGTGTAAGAGATAAAGAATATCTTCTTTGAGAAATAATAGAGCATTTATGGACAGTGAGTGAACAAGACAAGATTTGAGTATGTAGCAGTTATCTATGCCTCCCACTTACCATCTGACTGTTTACCTCAGATGGTAAGAGCGGCATTGCGTTAAGACGGCCTCCTGTTGGTTAGATTTCTGCAGCAGCCCATTTCTTTATTGTTTATTCTATTTCCGCTGTCTTGGCCTGCTGACTGATTCACTGGGTAAAAACAGAATATCAGTTCAATTAGAGTTTTGAAAAAAAAATCATGCATTTATAATTATTCTGTCGGATTATGTGTCCATTTCTTTATAATATGATTGTACGCATTGAAAAAGAATAGAGTAGATATAGACAATGAATGAACAAGACAGGATTTGGAGATGTGGCTGCTTCGAACCTCAAATTCTATTCAGGCTTTTGCATTGCCATTTCTTAGTTTATAATTATGTATCTATGTATGCACATATGTCTGTCTGTCTATCTGTCTGTCTGTCTGTCTGCCTGTCTGTCTGTCTGTCTGTCTCTCTCTCTCTCTCTCTCTCTCTATATATATATATATATATATATATATATATAAGTATATGCATGTAAATTTTATGCACGTACACGTATGTATGTATGTATACATATATATTTATATATATATATGTGTGTGGGGGGGTGTCTGTGAGTGCGTTTTATCTATTTCTTCATAATAAAATTGTCCTCCTCGTGAAACATAAAGACCAGATATAGACAAGCCTCCGATTTACCAGTTGGCTGTTTAGCTCAGATGATAAAAGCGACGTGGCGTTGAGACGATCTCCCATTGGACGCAGGTTTGATTCCTGCAGTAATCTATTTCTTTGATTGTTTATTTTATTTACACTGTCAAGGCCAACTGTAGCATCAAATTGTCGCTTTAGATAAAAAGAATAATGCATTTATGATTATTCTGTCAGATTATACATCCATTTCTTTATAATATATGTATATATGTGTTTCTGTGTGTGCATATTACAACAGGTAAACTATAAAATAACTACAGATCACAACACCTGTTACATCTCTGGAAAGGGATATAAGTCAGCAATAAGACTGAAAAAGCATGCTAGAGTACATGAAAATCGTGCATTAGGTAATAATGCCATGAATTCTCTCGTGTGTCAATATTGCACCAAAAATTTCGAATCCGTGTCTGGGTTAAGGAGCCATATTCGTTCTTGGCATAGTTGAAATAGAGTTGGCAGCCGTATATATGTGTGTGTGTGTGTGTGTGTATGTGTGTGTGTGTGTGTGTGTGTATGCGCACGTATATATGTGTGTATATATCTGTGTGTTTGCATATATATATATATATATATATATATATATATATATATATATATATATATATATATATATATATATATATATATATATATATAACTTCTTGAATCTAATTTACTTGATATTGCTTACTCAGCTTGTGTGAGGTCCCACTTCAGCAAAGATATCAATTTTGTGGACGAAACTACTTAAACCAATCTCGTCAGTCTGCTGCCAGATAATTATCATCAATAAACTTTTGGTAGACTTTCCAAGAAAACTTGCCACGGACAGAATAACTACGAACAAATCTGATACAGTGAATTATATCTTAGTGCATCTGAAGTAGTGTCTAACAAGAAGATATGTGTTATCTTAACAAGAAAAAAGACGTCTGTCAATAAAATTAGAGCTTTGGAGTGGAAGGAGGTTTTCTCTATGGTTGAATAAACAGCAACTCAGAGTCGGGAATTGGGCGTAAAGCCAGATGTATTACTCTATTCTTGGTGTAACCTTCATAAATCGATAAATGAAATATCAAGGTTGTACAATAAGACTGGGGAATGTGACACAAGGTCGGCATAACGTGGAATCCCACGTGGGCAGTTCCCCGTGTCACAGTGTGTTGCGAAGGCGTCAGGGCGAGCCAAAACTTTCCCTTTTAGTGCAACGGCGAGATGCTGTCCCAGGGCTTGCTGATTCTTCGAGACTGAGCTAGGAGACGAATTTGAGGCCGCAAGGCAAATCCTAGATCTCTCTGCGTAGCAATACCATGCCAAAGAAAACCCCTATTTACGATAGTATCGCCTATGCACCGGCATTCGACTGTAGATAAGGGTTTTGAATTCGTTTGTTTCTGGCGAGCAACTGGTTCCGTACTGAGTAATTTCCCTTAACTACATGATCAGTACGTTACCATATCATCGTCTTATGCTTATACCTTAATTGGTGGGTACTGTAGGGTTCAGTACACACGGACTATTGTTAGTTGAACCCACTTCCAGCTTGCCAGGCCTGTCGAAGATTTGTTCTGTTTATGGTACTTGGAAATCCCCAATGGTCACCCACCTTGGCACTGACCCAGCTAGACGTTGCTAAACTCAGGTGATTTTACGATAATCGGTGTATACAATTTGATTTGGCCAAAGTCTCCTAGGCTCAGGGAAGATTCCTCAATCAAAGTCGTTGTGCTTAATGCTCTGCGGAAAGGTATTTAGTTCCATTTTAAAAGTCTTTGGTATTTCTCGGCGGTAGATTGAACAACGGACCGATGGTGAACACTTTACCACTGGGCCACAGTGATCGGTATCAGTACATAATGACTCGCGATAAACCTGCACACTCTGGAGGTAAATGACTGACTTTCACCTGAAACTCTCAAACTCACATTGGTATTGAGAAAAACCGTATCACTTGCAGATTTTGTTTTTAATCGATAAAAGGCTCATTTATTGGAACACCAGAAATTCCTATCGAAAAAACTGTGGTACAAGTGAACTAGTGGCCTTTTAACCTTGTAGGCTCAACTTAGTAAATATCTTGGTGTCTCGTCTTGGATTAACGGTTAGTAAACTAATATCGCAGACCGTTACCATTGTAGCGAGTTCGATCCTCACTGTGAATCTCACATTTGCGACCCTGTGACATACCAAGTTAAGCATAGTACATATTCAATATTAATATACATGTCTGTATGTGAGTGTATTTGTAATTTGTTTCTTGGCTTCTTGAGCACATGCTTAAGTATTTCTTCGTTTCGGTGTCTAATATCAATTATCAGACAAATATTTGCTCTATGAGAGGTTTCCCTCGGTATCCGAAATTAGTACATTCTTATGGGAGGGACGAAAACTTTCGTAGGCCGAAATGGCGAAAAGCAAAGAAGCAGATGCAAGTATTCCATGTGGGTAAATATTTTGAGAGTTCACAGACCTCTGAATTGGTGATGTTGGGATTTTTTTTAGGATGAATTGTCTGTGGTTTGGGTGGATGGAAGATACATGGGACTGGAGTAAAGGAGAGAGGAAGGAGGTGCATACTGCCTCTACAACAATTCGCTGCAAAACAACACTATTTCCACTTTTCCACTTTTTTTTCTCTCAAAAAAGCAATAAAGTTGCGCAAAGCCAACTTTCGTAAAACCAGGATGCCTGTTTATATAGATTAACATTATTTTTAGTAGTAGTGATTGTGAATAGATAAACTAATAATTGCTGATGTTCAGAAAGTGTAAATGTTTTTCCTTTGCCAACTAAACGTAGAATTTTATTATACACTAAAATATACCCGTCAGAAAGAACGGGATATGGATCGGCACTAACAAGCCTAAAGCTGTTTTATTAGGTGATTTATTTTTAAATAATTCAAGCATCCTTATTTTAGGGTTTTTCCAAGTCTCAATTCATCTCAAACTGTTTTAATGTGTGATGATCAGACATGAAGTTTTAATAGTTTCTATGACGAAATTCATTTTGGTACTTCATAGTAGAAAGTTAGACATAAAATTTTGCATACAAGATCATTATATGGTTAGATTAATTTATTCGAGTTGGGTCCTTATCTAGGTTGTTATTGTCACGACGTTTCGGCCGTTGTACTCACTGGTATTTCTCAGTCGTTTATTGTTTCTGAAAAAAAAAACATACAACAAAACTATTCAATATAATAAGCTCATTGGCTACCAAATAATAACTAGAAAGCACTCGGAGAATGCATATCTCTGCCAGGACCGAACACCAACTCTATCGAAAAACAGGTTCCTTGATCCATCTCAAAGTGTAACCATTTACCCGCCTTCCCACAAAATATTTTCTAAATTCAAGGACTTTTTGAGATATCATGTGGACTGACTGAAAAACGGAAATGCTGGAGGAAAGACTGAAGGGGAGATGGAAGGGGAGACACGGGGCAATACATATGTTTCTCCAACTTCCTTAGCAGAGTTCAAGTCATGTGCAATAATCACATAGAGAATAAGGACATAACTGACAAAATTTTAGATGTTAAACTGGAGAAAGTAGACCACTTCATCTACCTTAGACAACGAATCTCTATCAGACCAACAAAAGAAGGAGAAATCAAGTGGAGAATCATCCAGGGATGGCAAGCCTAATCCTAAATCCTAATCCTAAAAAGAAGAGTATACAACCAGTGAATCCTCCCGATAATCACTTATGGAGCTGAAACATAGAGCCTTACCAAGAGACAGACCTGCAAACTGAGAAGCATGCACCGTGCGTATGAGAGAACCTCAACCTCACATGGAGAGATTACAAGACAGTACAATATATCAGGAAGAAAACGGGGGTCCGAGACATCATAGAACCTATTAGAAAACTCAAATGGCAATAGGCTGGTCATGTAGCAAGAATGAAAGACAACCGATGGACGTCACGACTCACAAAATGGATCCCCAGAGATCACGTGCGCAACCGAAGCCAAGAAAATACAAGATAGAGAGATGAACTAGACAAATTCAGAAAATACTGGCTCTGCGACGCCCATGATAGAGAAATGCGGCGGATCTTTGAGAAGGTCTATGTCCAATGATGGAGGTCAAAAGACTGATGATAAGAGAAAAATTCGTTGATAAATACTGTCCAATTGTTTGGGGATTTTTTGTTGTTTTTTTATCATTGATATATTCATTCAGAGGCGTAGTTAGACATTTTCTAAGGGAGTGGGGGACTTCTTGAAGTGAGTTTTAGTGAGAATTGTTTGTAGAAATGCAGTAGGTGAACTATCAATGGCCTTCCTTGAAATGTTATAACCTCAGCTTTTAGAGCTACCCAATCCATTTTATACTCCTCTGTATGCACTATTAGCTTCAAGGCGTGCAAATCAACTTCGTATCCAACAATCGTACGGATGCACTTTTAATTTAATCCTGGTCCGAATCCAATTTCAACAAATCATAGCAATTTTATACTTAGGAATTAACGAGGGTGAGTTATTAGCGCCAAGAGTTGGCCTTGCAGTAGTGTGATGTGAAAGTGTGCAAGGACTAGTAGATCCATGCCTTTCTAATGAACGCTGTGTAAACACTATCAGCTTGTCGAAATTTGAACTCTTCTGGTTCATCCTTCTACAAGTCAACTGTATCTGTTTTAAAACAGCGGTCGGAATTTCTGAGACTGGGTATTATCATTATTGTCATCATTAATTTAATCTGTTTGTACAATAACAACCACGTTGAGGACAATAGTCCGAATAGATTCGTATATGATAATTAGAAAATGTCCATGAAAAACGGTCAACAAAGAGATTATGGCTGGCAGACTATCTGTCTATGTGCCCCATGCACAGGATTGAGAGGGCTGGAAATTCATACATTTTTTTTATTCCCTTCCCCTGAAATAAGTTTTTCAATTTTTTTTGGGGGGGGGTGAAATTTGCTATATAAGTTTGTGCTAAATTTGTCCCTTAGTTTGTGTCCAGTAGCATTCACGGTTGTCTTTGTTTAGATTTCTTTTGATTCGGACTTTTTAATGATCAAAAAAAGAAGACCAGAGAAGTGCCTAATTCATCAATCACTCCTTTTTTTCTCTCCATTTTTTACGTTTACATTGTCTGGACCAGATGATACATTTACTGTGTAATAACAGGAAATCATTTCGAATAGATTTTCAATATCATATTACGCAATTTATAATTATTTCTGTCGGATTATGTATCCATTTCTTAATATATATATATTGAATAAAATCTTAAAAGAAATTATACCGGTGGATGTCAACATTTCTTACCTCACGAACTCTTTGGCAACCGACTTTATGTTTTGTTATTTTAATCATGAAACAAAAACTGCCCATAATTATGTTTCTTATTTGTGATCTTATAAATTACGCGAAACATTATGAACTATATATATATATATACATATATATATATATTATTATTATTATTATTATTATTATTATTATTATTATTATTATTATTATTATTATTATTATTATTGAAGAAAAAATGTCAATATGATCCAATAAAATGATTATGAATTGTGTAACATTGAAACTCTATTTGAAATGATCAAATAGATTTTCAATATAAAATAAGGCAATTTATAATCTTTCTGTCATATCACATATCCACTTATTAATGATACAATTGTCTGCGTCGAGAAAGAAATAAATAGAGCAGATATAAACCGTGAAAAAAGTAAAATAAGAATTTTGAATTAAAGTAGTCATTTCGGCCTTTGCATTACCGACTGATGTTCAAATCCAAGGTGAGAGCAAAGCTACATTGAAGCGGCTACTATATGGATCGCAGGTTCGGTTCCAGTAGCCACCCCATTTTCTTTAATTGTTTATTCTATTGACGTTGTCTAGGCCCAATGATATATTCATCGTGAAATAATGGGAGATCATTTGAAATAGAGTTTCAATAAAATATAACAGTTTATAATCATATATACTTGTTAGGAATCATGGCAGCTGTGAAGACTTGGATCGCAGTACTTGCTACAATAGGCAACTACGTTCCCTCATTTTTTTCTCTTTTTAGGACTATATCACTGCTAATAAATAACTTGAGTGCATTCTCAATTCCGATTACTAGGTTTATTTGTTTGGCCTTCGGAAAAAAAACTTGTTTATGCTTCCATTCGGTTAATAGTGACTGCTATATGTAAGTAACCAAACGTAAAAAAGATTATCTTAATCCCCTTACTAGATAAGTGAAATAACAAAATAACTGATTATTTATTAATCTTTCGTTTTTTTTTATAAATACTTGTATTGTTTATTATATCGCTTCCTGTGAACTCCACTCTCTCTCTCTCTCTCTCTCTCTCTCTCTCTCTCTCTCTCTCTCTCTCTCTGCAGGAAAAATCAAATACCATTACGCTAACGTGTTTGATTTTATCAAACCTATCTAGAACAAATATGTGCTGACGTGTGTTTTTTTTCTGCACTCCAAGCCAAACGGCAAGTACAAAGAGGTTCCAGAAATCTATTGGCCCGACCAAGATGGGAGATGTTTCGGTCAACGATCTTAAACGTATTCAAAAATAAGTGCAAATCGACACTTTACAGTATCAAAGAACACTCTCCACTGGTACGAAATAACGCTCAGATTTTTGAGAAGAGGGTTGGCTCAAGAATCTTTCGAAGTGGGTCGGGCCAAGGGCCTTTCAGCACCCCTTACCCCCGTAAAAGTGGGTAGTTAGTCGTCCCCGCATAGGCTTCGTATATCAGATTATTGTTTACTTGGTACGTTTAAGATTTTTTTTAAACTGACGAAGAAGTATCAAACACCCCAAGTGCTGTCACTCACTTTACCCTGCACTATTTTAACTATTTACCTGCTCAAATTTAACGGTTGGTTCTGGAATCAAATAAATCATTAGTATTTTCGTTCCCCTTCAATTGATACTTGATCCCCCTTAAAACTAGTATCTTATTTTACTTCAACAAGTACCTAGTTTTCTTCCATATAGTACCCAATCTAACTTCAACTAGTACCTGATCTCCGTCCACATGGTAGCTGACCTTCCTTCAATAAGTACACGATATTCCTTCAGCTAGTACCTGATCTCCCTTTTACTAGTATCTGATTTCCCTCGACTAATACCCAATATTTCTCCTGCTAATACCTGATCTTCCTTCTGCTACCACCTGACCCCTTCCACTCGTAACTGATCTTCCTTCAACTTATACCTGATATTCTTTTTAGTACCTGATTTCCCTTCAATTAATACTTGATCTCCCTCAACTAGTACCATATTTCCCTTCGACTAGTACCTGATCTTCCTTTAGCTAGAACCTGACCGCCCTTCGTTACCCGATATCCTTTCACCTAGTATCTGATTTCCCCTTCAATCAATACCAGATCTTCCTCCATCTGGTATTTGATCTCCCACAACTTGTTTCTGATTTCCGTTTAATTAGTTTTTGATTTCCCTTCAAGTGGTACCTGATCTCCCTCAACTAGTATCCGATCTTCCTCCAACTAGTACCTAATCGCCCATCAACGAGTTCCTGATCTCCACTTAACGTGTCTGATCTTCCTTCAGCGAGTACCTCACCTCCCTTCTAGTACCAGATCTCCCTTCAATTAGTACTTGATCTCCCTCAGCTAGTACCTGATCCTTCAACTAGTACCTGATCTCCATTCAACGACGACTTGATCTTCCTTCAGCTAGTACCCAACCTCTGTTCTACAAGTACCTGATCTCCATTCAACTATTACTCGATATCCCTTCAACTAGTACCTGATTTCCCTTCAACTAGTACCTGATATCTCTCCAGTTAGTACCTGATCTTCCTCCAACTGATACCTGATTTCCCCCACCTTGTCTCTGATCTTCGTTAAACTAGTAAATAAACTCTGTTCGACTAGAACCTGATCTCCGTCCGAATTGTACCTGATCTCCGTCCGAATTGTACCTGATCTTCATTCAACCATTACCTGATCTCGAAAGCCTTACGTATCTATACCTCTTTGTACTTTCACATCTTTTGCTCAAAGTATTTTTCTAGTTTATTCAAACAATGCAGCCAATAGTTGTTACATTTGCATATGTATTTCATACAATAAATATAACAAATATTATGGAACATGGGGTAGTATATCTGGCTTCGTTATACATCTAAAATATTCGATTTTAATTAATTATAGTCATTTTATCTATATATCTGCTGTAACCTCCCAAATATTCACCCATTACTGCGGGTGACTTAAATCTCGATCATTCCACCTCTATTGGTCAACTGCAAATGGCGGTATTTTTTCAGTAAACAAGATCCTTTCACTTAAGGGTACGGACTACTTGTTCTGCTTCTTTCTATGTTACTCTATTCGTAACTGCAATTGGGAGGATCCATTCTCTACTGAGAAAACAAACTGTTTGTTACTCTTTTATATTCAAAGTTACCGCCGTATTTAGAACTCGGCAACTCGGCTGCTCCTGCCGCAGGAAATGGGTTAAGAATCGTCAATTTATCTATAAATTTACTGTTATCTCCTAAATATATATCAATTCTGTTTTGAACAATTTGCTGTTTGAGTATTCAGAAATGCTGACTCTCCTAGAATTCTTGATTTCTTTTTTTTCTTTTTTTTTTGTTTTCTTTTTGTCTTTTTACTTTTTTTTTTTTTTACCTCGCTTAAATCTTTTAGTTCTTCCTGGACTGTGCCTCCAAATTTATGAAGAGATATTTGCAATCTGTGTTTACCTCTGGCAACAAAAGTGAAAGAGATATATGCATTCACTCGTATCTGTCCGTATATCGGTCTGTTTATTAGCCTTTCTGTTCACACAATATCCCCGAAAGTTCTCAAAGAATTCCAACTGAGTTTAGTGGAAGCATTGGCCATGAAATATTTGTAGTATTCTGCCATGAAAGATGCTTGGAACGAACAGATAATGATGAAATGCTTAGATTTGAATTTTGAGGGCAGCAACTCAATATTTGTAATCTTATTCTTGTTCATTTTCATCTAGTCTTTCAGTTTGTATACGGTATTGACAAAGGTATTTAAACCTAATTTAAATTATATACCCTAATCCAAACCATAAATGAATATACCGAGATCTTACTTTTACCTGTATCACCAGTAATATAGAATTTGACATGAGGGCGTTTTGGTTATCAGGATTAAACAAAAAAAAAACTAAACAAATTCAGACAAAAAAAACCTTTAGAATCTTTAATCTCCTTTCATGTCATGGATTTAACAACGTATTTAACTACCGTAATCCTTAATCCTAATTGACGTTTAAAGAATTTATCGAGTGTAACTTGCCGCTATCACTTAAGCGACTGTGTGTGAACTAGTGAAAAAATCGATGGAAAGGAATATCTTATAGAAAATAAAAATGAAAAATACAAATACCAACAGAACTAATTGGAACGAGAGAAGAAAAAAAAGATATACCATAGAAAAATAGCAAGTGTTGTTTCAGTGGAGAAAGAGGTGAGACAGTAAACCACATTATGAGTGAATTTTTATTCTATTTAGCTCATTTTTTGATTTCCATTTATTCTCGATGTGTTGGGGAAGGGTGGAGACGGCAGTTGGATTACTTTCGTCCATCTTCTCCCACTCTCATTTATTTTACATGAACAATCTACCACAATCCACTTCCGGTTTGCCACGCTTGCCGAAGGAACATAGGCCTTCCTTCCCCAAGTAAGGACACATTTGGCTGATAGATTTTTTCCCATTCTTTTTTAAATTATTGTTAGCACTACGAAAGTGGTATCATATCCCTTTGATTCTTCAACGGCAAATAAGTATTAGAGAAATAGTCTGTTCTTGATAACATCTGTTTATAACCTATGGGTGAATGTAACAAGCGAAAGTAATATGAAAAAAGGTACGATGATGCAAAGGTATTGATACATTGGGTACTGCTCAAACGAATAGGGTTCGATCCTGTAATCAAATGACCCAAGCACGAACCAGAGGACTCAGAGATCCAGACTGACTTATCAATCCAAGCAAGGGGGCTGGATCTAGTTGCTGTGAATAAGGAAAAGGTGTATGGCTGATCATTAATGCAGCTGTGTCAGCAGACTACAATGTAAAGCTAAATTGAACCAAAACGAAAAGTACTAGGACTTCGCATGAGAGCTAAAAAAAAAGGCTGTGGAACATATCGTTCCCATAATGGCACACTTGTATCAGTCCCCCAAATACTGGAGGCAAGATCGTAGGAATTAGAGATGCGAGAATGAGTTCAAATTCTCCAAACAACGACAGCGCTACTATTGGTAACAATACTGAGGTTAGTGTTGGTGATTTGAGGAGACTTGCTGTTACTTGACCTCCAGCGACAATCACAATATAACTCGTGTGCCCATGTAACAACATCAAATAACAGTTATGACCATCATTCATTTTCTGTTAATAACGCTTGCACTGAGGATTCCTTCCTTTCTGATTTTCATCGCGCAACATACAGATTGTGCGCTGAAATTACACAATTGAACCCAAAAATTGCAAAATAAAGTAAGTGGATAGCATTAAAGGGGCCAAAACCTTGATTGCATATACTGAGTTCGAATGCAGTCGATGCTAATATGCAACAATGATTATTGTTTTATTTTTTCCATCGTCGCCAGGAATTACTGATTCACTGTATGATCTATCATTAGAGTATATGGAAGTTTTGAGGTATTTGTTTCACAAATCCTGCCTGTGATATCCCAGGTTACATAAAGAAATACTGCTGCTGGTAGTAGTAGTAGTAGTAGTAGTAGTAGTAGTAGTAGTAGTGGTCAGAACAACAACTTCACCTGAACTTTGAGAATAACATCAATAGCATAAATCAGGGGCTCTCAAACTAGTTATTCCAGTGTATCCGTTTGTCCTGCGGGGACAATGTTGGTGTACCTCTTGAAGAGAATACGTGAAATGTATGGACTCCATAGAATAGGCAATAGGCATGAAGCATTTGTTAGTAATGTCTTTTAATTTACTGTTACATTTTCAATGAGATGGACTAGTTTGGCTTTTCCCCAACAAGTCAGTCTATCCTAAGCACAGCCCTCGGAGTGTCACCCTAGTATATCAGTCTCAATGGACAGTTTTGCACGAATGTAGGTCAGGTTTACAAGACACATGAGATGCGTTTAGTTGGTCGTGATTACGTCGGAATTACAGTGTTTTTACGAAGCTCGCGTACTCCTGTAATTTCCTACCCTCTGCTTGAAAACCCATGTGTTAAATCATTGTTATCTAATGCAAGTTCTAATCTGTTTGCATTTTTCTTCCAGATTGTCTGAACAACACCGGACATTGTCGATCGTAATGGAACTGAAACGTCACTTCAAGACGAAGCCTGGTGAAAGGCAACTCAATACGATGCCATGGATTAAATGACATTTTCTTTAAACAAGCCAATAATCGCAAGGAGCAATTCTTCGGCTAAACAATGACAACAAATAACCAAATGACTGATGGATCAGATTTTCTTTAAAAATCAGACCTTATTTTTTCGTTGAATATTCGATGGAGCTTACATCAAGATAGATCAGATATAATATCCGTCTGATTTTTTTGTTCTTACGTGCAGTTTTTATAGCTTGATATATTTTATAGAAAAATAAGGATTCTTAATTCTATTGTTTACGAGAAAAGTAGTTCTTTAACTGAATTATTCAAACTTAACAGTTCACTAATAACGATTTGGATTTTCTTTCAGTGATATCTCAGGTCTGGCATATCCATGAATCGAACCTGAACAGTTGCCCAGGGCGCAAAGGTTCTAGGAGTGTATTTCAAATTAAGGTACTCATTAGAATACAACCAGGGTTGCGAATTCAAAGTTTCACCCAAAGCATATGAAACCCTTACGCAAATTTTAGATCTTGTTTAAGGGGCATGAAACCCTTGTGCCGGTCCTGAAATATCTTAACATATTATTGGTTATTATGAACTGTTACTCCGTCGAGCTGCTTCAATGGATTGTGATATCTACAACCTTCCTATCTGGATTCGGTCTCTTTGTAACCATTTGCAGCACAACCAGATCTTTAATAAGGAGCCCGCTTGAATTGATTGCAAAGAGCCGAACAAATTAAAAGCTAAAAAGCACAGAGAGAGAGCACATACCTCTGCCAATGTCGTTCACAAACTAAGAACTGAATGAAAATTAAAAAAAAAAAACAAGGGAGAGAATTTTAAGTGTTCAAATATTGAGTTACTTCCCTTGAAATTCAATTTAGCCTTTTTATAACTAGCAGATTCTTTTTAACCTATTTTACTGTAGAGTAGTAAAAAAAAAAAAAAAAAAAAAAAAAAAAAGAAGAAGAAATCTCCCAATTGGAAACTAATTCCTAGATTCACCCCAAAATTTAATCGATTCTTCCGCGGCCTATTGGCCCACCACTAAGACTTTTGGAGATTTTGAGTGTGGACAGACGGACAGACATAAATGAATACATATACCTCCCCCAACTTCGTTGGCAGAGGTAAATGATGCTACATTACTTTGAACACTAAAGATTTAATCAAATGAATGAATTATCTATTTTTTTCTTTTTTTCATTTCCAAAGTAAATAGGGAAGCGAAAACTCAAAAATGAGAAGTGGCAACAGAGGGGATAAAATATATGTACATAAATGTTAAATTTTCATCACAATTTATATTTTTAATACTGCGAATCGGTCTTTTTAATGAGACAATCTTTAACACGTAATCATTGTTGCTTTTCTTCATTCATTCAACCCGTTATACATTTAATGTCCTTAAATATGTATATTCATGCAAATATGTATATTTACTAAAGAACGAAATAAATAATTAATTCGAAGTGATATAACTATTAAAACTAACAATGGAGGAAATTTCTGAAGAGAAATCATTGTACAGTTCCATAAATATACCCGGGACCATCCCAGAATTGGATGACAAAGAAATCCCTGAGGAAAAACCCAAGCCGATCATAAAGAAAATCCCCAGTAATTTGCTCGCACAAGTTATGGGTTCGAATCAGGAGATGGCTATGTCTCCGGGAGACAAAGAGCCATCCTCGGGTGCAGCAGACAGCAGTAGTGAACCTTCCAGTCCTTCGATCAGCTGGCGAACAACGTCTATCAACGATTCGTTGATCTCGCCCAGCAGTTTCCTCCGTTCGAAACTGGTCGAGAACATAACCCTGAAGAGAATGGGTAGCGAAAGTCCTGATCAGGACGGCTCCGCGGGTGCCACCAGCTTTTCTCTGTTCGGTCGGAGCACGGAGAGCATGTTCGGGTCGGTCGGTCGCCTCTCTCTGAAAAGAATTTTGGAAGGCGACGCAAACGGGACATCGAAACGACGGCCGGTAAGAAGCAGCACGTTTATGGATACTACCGAATTCTCTAAAAACTCTCCCAAGATCGGGCCAGATGCACTAAAATTGCCCGATAGGGCCAAGAAAAGAAAGAACACCGTAACTGGCGCCCCAGAATCTTCCACCAGGAAGATGAGCGCGCTTAGTGTAAGCAAGTTTTTGCCAAGTCCCGCACTTAGGAGGGACAGTGTCTCTCGGTTTGTTAGCACCTTGTCCATTGTGAGCAGCGTGTCGATCGACAAGTCCTACTTAGCTGAGCGGGTTTCGCTCCGTAGGAAAAGCAGCATTCAGAGTCAACGGAAACAGTCGGGTATTTCCATTGAAGTAAAGCCTGATATCCGTCAGGAACTGCAGCTTCCGATTGAAATAAAAAGACCTAAATATTCAGCTCGGAAGAAAGGTGCCGTGCTATTTTGCTGCATATTAATGCAGATGTGTGTATCAGAAATATTCTCTTTGGGTCCAGTTTATTCGGAACTGTTGAATGTCTTCAAAACTAGCAAATCACAGACCAGCCTTGTACAGTCACTGCCTCAAGGAATTACTTATGGCTGCGGTAAGTATCGTTTCTGTAATTTGGGAATAATGGGGCAATTAACTTGCTAATCGTTAGGTTAATTGTCTAATTAAACGAAGCTTTGTTTTGCATGTTGTGTATTCGTTCAGAATCTTAGATTATCTAAACAACAAAAATAGAAGAATTAGTTTCTTAGTGGATTTTTGTCAATACTAATAAGGTTATGTTCTTGAGAAGATAGATTTAACTTTTACTGTATTTAGACAGGTTTTCATTCAGTTCCCAAAAAATGTGACATTACATTGCAAATATAACCTAATAGTATCGATTTTTGTGTAAGGTTACATAATCATTACATTTACCCTTAGTATAAATTACAGTCAAACTTTAGTCCAAGTTGGAAGCTGGATTTGTCTTTATTTTTCCACCGTAATAACACCAGGAACAATCCTCACCTTATATAGGAGAGTTTTAACTGTTTGTCAGTCCTATCACGTTGAACCAAACCTCTTGTGTAAAGTGAATATTACCCTACTGTGATTTGATACTACGACCAAGTAATCGGTTGTCGACTCTCTTTTCGATTTGGCATAACAGACGAGTCTCTTATAACTAGGAATATTTATGTTATAATTTTTATTTCATTTTGAAAATATTATTCATATTATATACAATACAAAAGATGCAGTTCACAATTTCAGTTGGAATGATAATGGGGGAGGCGTTCGACCCTGTAGCAGCCCGGCTTGTTCCTCTCTTTTCTCTTCATCTATCTATATAATGAACTGTATGACTTTTTGTTTCTCTGTCCGTAACAATGCACTCTTCCACTCAAAGGTAATAATGGACTCTTCAACTTGAACGAGATCAAATCATTTCTGATAAAACCTCTATTCACACTAGTAACAGCTTTCAAGTAGTAAACTAAGAAAGTAAGGAGAAACGGCGACTGTTTAGCTCAACGTTAAGAGTAACGCTCCATCAAAGCGACTACTCTGTCGGTTACAGGTTCGATTGCTGCTGCAAACCCATTTTCTCTAATTGTTTATTCTATTGCGCTGTCGAGGTCAAATGATACATTCACCGTGTAATCACAGAAGATCATTTGAAATAGAGTTTCAATATGATATAATGCAATATATAGTCATATACATAGTTTCTTTAACCATAATAATAATCTCATAGAAATTAGAATATATTTGTTAATTTTTCCACGTGGAATAATTAGTATCAAATAACTCACATTTTTTCTATTTGACAGGAGTATTTGTGGATCCACTGATCAGTCGATTTGGACTTCGTGTAGTGGTCCTTATTGGGGCCTTGCTGTCAAGTCTTGGTTTTGCAAGTTCAGCCTTCGTCAATAGCGTCCCTGCTATCACCGTCCTCATTGGACTTGTCTCAGGTAAGAGATGCTACTATTTCTAGTGACTCTAAATCTTGACTACATTTTCTCTTAAAACTTCCAATGAAACTCGTTTTTGTAATCATACTCTCTGCTTTGCCACTTGGGGCCACCAATGAGATTGGAAACTGTGTTATATTACTACATCAGGGAAGTATAGGAAAGTAAAGTACTGCTAGATTATCCTCTTAGAACGATAACTTTCAATTCATATATCTTCTTTTTCTTTCTAATTTTTGTCGCAAGTTGTAGTGGTCTGCTTCTTGGCTATGAATTAGCCACGATTCATACATCATAAAATATCGTTTAGATTTCCTTTACATCATTACATCTGGTCAACTTTGGGGATCAAGCAAAAATCAGCTCCACTTTTGTTCTTGGTCCAATTGGATGGTACTAATCTTTACTTGGTTTGGCTAGGGCATCACAACATCCTAAGAGATCTTTGGTACACTCCAGGGCAGACCAGCCAGACATCCTGTTTAAAATGGTACTGGCCCATTGATGCTTAAAATAAATGGAGTTTGATAAATCGTTGTAAAACATTTTTTCTTTATTTGCATTCCCTTACCTTCAATTCTTATCCTAATGGGGCAAATGTTAATTCGGTCTCATTTGGTGGTACCAATTTGGTGGTTATATTGAGTAGTATTGATCTTTGAAGGGGGACTTTGGAACAAAATCGAGTGTTGAATGTCGGGATGTTGACGTGTACAAAGTCAAGTCTCTCTCCCAAAACTGTATACAATTCAAAATCAAATTTTACAATAAGAAAAAAACATTTTTATATCTCTGAAACTTGCCCAACACTGACATTAAAATAGCGTCGAAATTGGAAATCGAGCAAGTCTTGAGGCAGAAGTTCAATACCAGCCTTAAGCTTTATATATATATATATATATATATATATATATATATATATATATATATATATATATATGATTATAAATTGCGTAATACTATATTGAAACTCCCTTTGAAAAAATCTCCCGTTATTACACGGTGAATGCATCATTTGGCTTTGACTGGGCAGTCACCTAGTCGCAAGGTCGACTCCTGCAGTAGCTCCATTTTCTATAATTGTTTATTCTATTTCTGTTGTCCAGACCAAATGATACATTCACCGTGTAATAACGGGAGATCATTTGAAACAGAGTTTCAATATGATATAATGCGTTTTATAATCATTCTGTCGGTTCATATATCTATTTCTTGATAACAATATATATATACATATATATATATATATATATATATATATATATATATATATATATATATATATATATATATATATATATATATATATTCAACCTACTTATCCAATGCACCACATGATTAGCTATATTTTTTTTTGTCTAAAATTTGCAATTCGTTGAGGGAGAAAGCTATTAAATTCTAATAATATATAATATATTGGCTGGTACCTGTCAAAATTGACAATGGATATAGAAGTTTTTTGCTACTACTGCAAATTATTTATCAAAATATCTGGCGAATGGGACTGAGTGCATCGGTCCAAATGAACACAAATGACCTCAGCCAGAATATCTATTTTGCATTGCAGTCGTAAAATTTATAGTCCCATGTTCTTATCTAACATGATTTTTCCTATCGATTATTCAGCAGTAGAGTATTTGTATGCCTGTTCATATGAATAATTTGTTACAGTGCCAAAAGGAATGCTTAGGTTACTCTTTATTAAAATCTCGTCATTCAATGTTGTTTGTTTGATGCGAGAAATTCTGCCAATTTCAGTTATGCTTCGTATTGCTTTATTCAGGGCCGGCCCGGTAACACGGGCGCTCACCTATGGCACCAAGTGTATGCGTCTCAGACAGTAGAACTTTCTAAATACAAATTGGAAAACGTATGAGTTAAACAGAATAAAAAACGGACAAAATGAGGAAATTCCCTGTTGTGAGGTTATTTTTCTTTTCAGGAACATCTGAGAGTTAAGTACTTTGTGTTGTGGCGAAACTAAAAGAAACAATTGGCAAAGGAAATTGTCATGACCAACGACAAGTTCAGTCATGCTCACATGAATGATTACATGAATAAGATAATACTATACTTTGAATGGCGTCAAAGTTCAACTTGTCAGTGTCACCAGGAACCCAAAGCTCCTATTGTTTTGTTGTTTCTAATTATTGATTCACATTGTTAGATATCTTGAAACATTAACCTCTTGATTTCTTCGGTAAAAGTCTTGACAAGATAAATTGAGCACGGTTTGACGATGAAAATTATATGCACTTGAAACTCTGGCTGGGGTAAAAAAAAATGATTTTGATTTCAAATGGAGTAAAAGGAGTTCTCCAACATGATGGTCAGTCTTGTACTCATTTTCTTCAAAAAATATATTCTATCATTTCAAACTGCTACAATACAAGGAATTTAAGTCCTGAGATGCGAGGGAATTCGAAAATTTTCATTGGGGGCTTTCAGCGCCCCAAACATTCAGCTGCATTTGGTTTGGTTACCTGTTGGCTTCCCAAACATTTCCCCTTCTTATGGCCCCGGGGCGGGTGGGGGATTTTGTTTTGGATTTATTTGTTTTGTTTTTAGTTTATTTGAATTTATTTCCTTCTATTTATTCTGCTATAAACCTTGCCTTGAATTTATATCATAACAATATAAACAATTTCTAAAAACTTGTTTCATAGTAATCTTTTGTGCATTATCTAAAACAGGAATTAAACATCATGTATGATTTTACTATTAAGTCAAAACATAAGTATGACTTTAAAAGTAAATGGTGCCCACCACACTACTTGTAGACTCAAAAATACTCTTCAACACAAGAAGATTGGGGACCCCTGATCAAGCCATCTTGTCATAGTTTACTTTTCTAGAAAATTATATATGATAATACTAGAATTTAATTATATATGATAATACTAGAATTTAGAATGAACACAAGAGGAGATATCTTGGTATTTCTGATCTAGAAAGTAGGTACTGGGATCTTGGACAAGTGTTTCCGTCCATTATACAATAAACTGGTTAGTTTATTTTCTATCTTTTAAGAAAGGAGTTTGAACAAAGTCCCCTTTTTATAAGTTAGGGCATACCTATAAAATTTGTGCTTGCATGCATTAATTAACACGGAGGCATTTATACATGAATATATATGTGAATACATTAATTTATAGAGGGTAATTGAAAAGTCCATTTGAAAAGCACAAGATAACTGTCTGCATTCATATACTCTCTTGTGACAGCATATAGGTATGTGTATGATAGAGACAGTCAGACTTTGTGAAATACCTTTCTGAATAAACCATGGTTTTGATGGTCTCAAATCTTACCCCCACCAAGGTTTCAATACGTTTTTTTGTCGCATGAGATCAAATTTGCATTGTCTAGGGACCAAATTGAGTAGTTTCTGTACCACAATAATCAAATAATATAAAATTCATCATCAGACTTATCTTGCAGAAAAATGGATTAAAATGTTTATATTTCATCTATTGTTCCATTTGTTTATTTATAGTCATGTTGTATCATATCGTTTTTGTATAAGGAATTGTTATCTTTTGTAAGTTTTCCTTCAGTAACAAATCTTTATTTTTTCAACTTGAAAATTGGAAACCCTGGACCACACTAACAGAAGAAATAATGATAATTAGTTTTTACTTTGTTCTCTATTTTTCCAGGTTTTGGTCTGTGTATCGTGAATGTCGTTTCTTATGCTGCAATCTCCAAGTACTTTGATACAGGACAGAACTATGCAATTGCAGCCGTTTCTTCAGGCCTTTCAATGGGCACAACCATCCTTCCATTTTATCAAATGTGGATCATTCAAAATTACAGATGGGATGGAAATTTCTTGTTAATGGCTGGTATAATGTTACAGGTTATTTTTCTCTCTCTTTTGTTTTGAAAATGTATTTATGTCTATTTATCTACCTATCATATATGTATATTTATATATGTACATATATATACACACACTCATATATATATATATATATATATATATATATATATATATATATACACACATATATATATATATATACACATATATGTATAAACCATGCTTTTGATGGTCTCAAATCTTGCCCCCACCAGAGTTTCAATATGTTTTTTTGACGCATGAGATCAAATTTGCATATATATATATATATATATATATATATATATATATATATATATATATATATATATACATATATATATATAGGGGGGAGTGAGTGTGCACCCCAAAAAGAGCAAGTTTTTTGTTTCTATCCTTCTAAAGTTTTGTTCAGAATTTATCAAGGAGATTAAGAAAGTGAACTCACTCTGCTATATGGAAGAGTTGCAAAATCAATTAGTTAATTTTCATCCCCCAGCTCAAAATCCATAATGGACCCTGCAATCTCAGGAAACAAAACAGATTTTGTGCTTGTTCAAATACTTATAACTCGATTTTTTATCTATAAGCTATCATTACTATTATTAAATATTAAAGTATTGCTTATAAGTATTTGAACATGCACAGAATCAGTTTTTTCTATTTACTGAGATTGCTCGGGCCATCCTGGATTTTGAGCAGGTTGGGGGGGAACTTACTAGTTTGGCTACTCTTCCATATTGCAATGTGAGTTCACTCTTTTACTCTCCTTGATCAATTCTGAACAAGATTTTAGCATGATTAAACAAAAACCTTGCTTTTTTTCATTTGATAATCTAATTTTAGTAAAAAACATTTCCAAGAAATTTAGCATCAAGAACCACAAAACATGACTAAATGCATTCTCTATTAAATTGATTGCAAAAAAAATATGGTTCTTCTTATGTAATGCTCCTGTTTTCAACCCCCAAATCCAAGTGATTAGAAACAAAATGGCTGTTTGATCAAATACTCATGGCAGGCACTGTACGTATGTATGCATATATAAATATGTGCATATATAGGTATGAAAATGGTATTCTATATTGTCAAACTACCACAACCATTTTGGGGGTTACCTTATAACACAACAAACATATATATATATATGTGTGTGTGTGTGTATGTGTGAGGTGTATGATTGTGTAGGATTTATCTGATATTATGATTATGGAGAGATACAATGTGGAAATCAAATTTATGTTAAAAAGTAAGCCTTCATCTCATAACATGTTTTGCTTTAGAAAAGCATTTTCAAACTGAAAGAGATGATATGACAGTACAAAAAAGGTAGAATTGGTTAGAGAGAGTGGATATGAAGGTGACGATGTGGGATTCAGAGACTAGTTGGTATTATCTCACCTGTAATGAAATTTGTCTCTATGTCTGTGGTCAGCATATAGAAGGGAGTGTAGACTTATGGTCATTGCCTGTAGCTGATGGGGTGAACATTGGACCATGTTTGTGTATAAGTGCTGTTGTGTGTGCATATAACTATACACAGATATAGATGTATATGAATTCCAGATGTTAGATGTGCATGTGTGTCTAAGTGCTGGTTTGTGTTAATGAAATATTTGTTTGTATCAAAGTCATTGCCATTGGCTGATGGGATCAGTGGGTTTGTGTATAAGTGTTGTTATTTGTGTGTATAGGTGTGTACTAAAATAGATGTATGTGTGTTTTAAATGACATATGTGTGTGGGTCTATAGTGGTGGGCATATTTTTACAGCCTGTTCATGTGTGATGCCGTATTGGATGTATTAATGTGTATATAAATACATAATGTTTGTTTCTGTTTGTGTTGTCATACTGTGTGTATTATCAAGATGTGATTCTCAGGTGTTCATGCTATTGTGATATTTATTTTTAGATGTAATATATTTGTTTTTTCAAATTTCTCACTCCCGCATTATCAAATTTCCACCATATATATATATGCATTGTACAATGATAACAAAGTATATGGGAAACAGAATAAAAAGAACTTTTGAAGATTGCATAAATTGCATTGACAGATATCGGGAAATAGGTAACTGAAGTGACACAAAAAAAAATCCATTGAAAAAAATTTTTAAAGTTTGGTGTTTAAAGCAGTAAAACTTTCTATTTATTTCTATCTAAACTATTTAAATATATATATATATATATATATATATATATATATATATATATATACAACAATGGTCAAAAGTGATGTCCAGTTATTTTTTTTGCATATGATTGAATATTCTATGTGTACTTTGTGTAATTGTACATTGAGAGTAAAACTAATGTAGGAGGTCAGCATTCTAATTTTTTTATGTGTCAATGAAATATGCCAAGTCGCATGGACAATTTTTAGCCAAGTTGTCATATGAAACATGAACTCATTTTTCCAAGACTATAACTACTACAATTTAGCAGATGTTGGCTATACCACTAGACATTCTTTTGTAGGTTTTTGCAAAATTTTTCTCAACAAATGAGCTGTCAACTGCAGCAAAACAATATGGCTCACCCTGGATAATTGCCGTCAGATTTCAACAAGTCAAAATCAAACATGGTTGCATCTAATGGTATATTTGCAGGACACCATCTGACACCATCCAGCATCACTATGTTCAATTTTGACTCATTAGATCACAAAATATGGCTCCAATCTTCCAGAGACCAATCTGTAATTTCTTTGGCAAAGAGATTTTTTGCAATTGTCGCAAATTGATACATAACTTCTCTAATGCTACACAATCTCTTCACTCTGTCTCCTCTATTACCTTTTCTTATCAGGGTAAGTGGTAACTTATGATAGCAGAGTTAATGTGTTATGGGAGAGTGTGGTGAGTTCTATTTATTTTAATAATTTCAAGAAGAATAGTTACATAGAATACAGAGGGTTTCGATACAGTGCAGTTGAGACATCGCTGTACAAATTATTGTTACTAAGTATAAATGATTAAACGCATTTAATTACAGGACATTGAACACAGCAGTTCTGAACAGTATGAGAAATTTTAGAACAAATTAACTACACTAATCAAGGTATGCTTCTACGATATATAGTCTAGAAAGCTTTACAACTTTCAACTCTATATATACTAAAAAGACTTTTAAAATTTATGTTATTTCAGTCAGTTATTTCCCAATATCTGTTAATGCAATTTATGCAATTGTTTTCAGTGATTTTTATGTTTTTCAAAAAGTTTGATATTATGGTACTATATGTGAATTATTCTTGTTGGGATCACTTGTTTATCATGGAACAGTTTTGGGGATTTCAAAATAAAACAGTTATATTAACAAGGCTCCCCTGTATTGTTGATCAAACAGCTGCTACTACTGCTTTTGGAGTTTGCTTTATCTATGGTTTCAAATTTCAAAATAGACCATATATATATATATGTATACACAAAAATGGCTAAAAGAGATGCCCAGCATTAGAAAATTGATACTTTAGCCCTTTATTTGAACAAATATCTAAAGATTGCATTTTCAATTTCAATTTCTTTTGATTGTCGCAAATTCAAAACTTTTTTTTTGGTTTTGATGTCTCTACAGTTATGTGCTATGGCGTTTGTATTTGAGAATAAACCACTCACAGTGGTGACAGCAAATCGAAGTCCAAATCTAGGAGAAGAAATGAAAGTGAAAGAAAAGTTTATCATGATGATGAAGAACCATATATTTGTTACATACTTGTTTGCCCAGCTGTTGGTATGTCTGTCCACTCCAATTGCCACCCTGATGATTGTGGACTTTGGAATAACTGAAGGTATGTCACCAGATTTGTAGCTCTTTAACTCAGGGGTCCCCAACCTTTTTTGCACTGTGGACAGGTTTGACTCTTACATTCATATAAGAAAAATCTAGGTGGTAATATCAAGAGTAAAAACTACTGATCAAAGTTGCCTCCCTTTTCAGCTTCAGGTCATATCTGTCATAGAAGAATCCCATTGTCAATTGAAAGAGGTATCAAGTGGTTTATTTAGGAGTTGAATGTTGACAGTATTTTTGTTGACCAGTCGACGGGGAAGGTTGTGATAATCGAAACTGGAATATACATGATAAGTCAACTATTAGTCACTCATAAAAGACTAATAAACTCAATTTCATTTCAAAAAAGGTATATCTTATGAATTTGGTATGAAGATCCAAGGAAATGGATTTTATTTTATTTCACTGACTCATATTGTCTCATCTCACCTAATCATATTGTTTCCTCACAACCCCGGTAGCACATGCTTTGCACCCTTGTACCGGTCCATGGCCCATTAGTTGGGGACCACTGCTTTAACACTTATATCCTTGTTTTTTTTTTTTTCATTTTTATTTTTGAACCTGTGAGATAAAACAAAGAACTACAATGTTCACAGTTCAGTTTAATGCATGTGATGATGGTACAGACGTCTAAACCTTTTAGTCGTTAATCTTGTGTTATATTACAGGTTTTTCGTGGGGGTTCAATTTGCAATGTAAGTTAAAGCCAAACTTATCCCTCAGTTTGTACCCATGAGCATCCACGTTTGTTTTTTTTGAAAATTCAGACTTTTTTTAGTGATCATTGCCCAACAAAAGCAAGAGAAGTAACTTTTCTATTGATCACCCCTTTTTCCAATCTTTAAGTGATCATAGTATGTTGTTTTCAAAACATGTTGGTCATGTGATAGTTTCTATTGAGTGACTGGCCACACCTATATATATATATATATATATATATATATATATAAGATTTTTTCTCTTTATTCTTTTATTTGCATTAGGAATATTAGTTACCAACATTATCATCAATCATTCACCTCTTTTTTTTTAATGGATAATTTCAAATTATGAAAGTGTCTGGGGTTTTTGATTACAAATGCAAATTCTGTGTTTCAAAAGTATTAGAACAAACACATGCATATCTATGCAACATAGATATATATTTTCTGAGTGATTTTTATTTTTCAGTGATTTTTCTTTCTAATTCTGGTGAAATATATCTCACTAAATAGAATCCAATTTGTGAATATATTGTCAAAGGTGAGTCTAAATACAGTGAACCCCACTAGGGGTGCTTTTGTTTAAACTTCAGGTTTGCATTATTGAGTTGTCTACTCTGGTAGGTGAGTCTTTTTTTTTTCTAAGTGTAATGATTAATATGTGTTGTCTCTCTGTGCCTGGGTTTGTTTTTTCTTGTACTTTCTGTTGTTTCTTTGAACTGAAGAGCTACAGTGAGTGGAAAAAGTATCTGATATTTAAAAAAAAAATTTCATTTCAACATCCTTATACAGCTTTAAAATTGGCAGAATTTGAACAAAAGAGTAGAAAAAACAAGCTCCCCAAATTATCGAAACAAGATTGAACTTTGAAAAGTTATTTACAAATATCAGAAATCTCTGCTCCGAATGCTGTCAATTTTGAAGTTGTATATGCATGTTAAAATGAACTTTTTGAACTCACTGTACATGCTAGACTAGTCGTGGTTTTTTTCTCAATAGATTTTACTTATATATTGTTGATAATAGTTTTGGTAGTTTTAGTAAGAATTGCCATTTTTATTTTTTCTATATTTCCAATTGATTCTTGCCATAAATTATGTTATAGTCTTACAAATAATAGTCATGTGAATATTTTGTAACGTTTATTTACTTTCATGTCCTAGTAATGTACTTTACAGTATTTCAACTTATATTGAATTATTCATTATCAGGGCACAGATTTGAAATTGTGTACATGCCTCTGTGTGTGTGTGTGTGTGTGTGTGTGTGTGTGTGTGTGTGTGTGTGTGTGTGTGCCAGTATGGCACCCAACAGTAAATATTTAATCGAAATATGACCCATTTGGAGGGACAATCTTTTTCAAACAATCCTTCAATGATCAAATGCAATCTCCACAAAATTCTTCAGGCTTAGTGGTCACAAATTCAGTAAAAGCACAAATTATGGCTTTGTTATCATTGAATATTCTATCACAAATGCGAATTCAAAAATGCTTGAAAAGATGACAATCTATAGGAGAAATGTCAGGTGAATATGGCGGATGCTGCAAGACTTCATATTCCAATTTTCTAAACTTTGATACTGTCAGTTGAGAGGTGTAAGGTCTTGAACAGTCAAGGAGCATTTCATTCAGCTCATGCATGACAAATTGTATGAACTTAGTAATCTTTCCTTTTACCTTGAGTTGATTTGATATGATAGCTGTTGAAGCCCTTAAGTCTCTGGAAAGTGCTCAAATCATTGTTTGTTGGTTGTTGGCCACTACTCTCAATAATTCTTGATCATTCGGAGTAGGTTTGGGTCTACCTGGAGATTTATTATCGGTATCAATATTCCCAGACCTAAATCTATTGAACCAATACTGAACAGTTTGCACTTCAGTTTAATCCAAATGCTTTGTTGATATTATCAGCATCTTGATCAGCATTATTTCTTGATTTGAAATCAAACTTGAAAATTAATCCAACTTCGTGGGTAGAAACTATCATTGTTCAAACTCAAAAACCTCCTGTATTAACGATTTATAACTCTATTCAATCTGAAACAAAATGCAATTACATCAGAAAATTTTTCACTTTCAGCTGTGAAGAAAAAACAACAAAAGATATTCAGTTTGATTTTTATAGACTCTATTCTGTGCGTTGACAAAATATAAAAAATATTTCATCATTTGTTTGTTTTTTTTCTTTTCAGCTTTAAATTTGATTCAATTTTGTTCGAACTGGAAGTGACTTGATTCATTTTAGATTCATTTTAACCATTCAGGACTGGGATTTTTTTGGCTCCTTTGACTCCTATTCAGAATTTTTTGTGAAACATTTTAGCAGAAAATGTCACTTTCTTTCTGCTGAGATTCCTATATACCGGTGTTTCCTAAACTTTTTTTGGTCTGCCTCATCTTTTTTACAGCATTATTTCATCAGCTCTCCCCTACCCCTATAAAGTTGGTAGAAATTTATGCATTGAAAATTAAATTCTGATAAAAAGTGGAATGGGAAGTTTGTTTTTTTATCACAATAAATTTATCATTTAGTTATGATTGAATTATTTAAATAAGTTGATATAATTTTCTAGATCAGAGAAACAGAAAATATTTCAACTTCAAACAGCTCTACAGTAAAATCAACTTTTTAGACATACAACTTCTTGCTTAGGAGGTATTAATTTATATTCTTTGGCCCTTGCCTGCTTCACAACCCCTTGTCTTCTTCCCCTCTACCAGCTACCTTGCTTTCCAATGCCCCTTTGAATCTTCCAGTGTACCCACTTTGGGAATCACTGCTATATACTATCAATATCAATGTGTGACACTATATATCTATAATAAGCTTCTTCAGAACGATTATTATTTTCACTGTCTTCTTCACCATCTATGGACTGTCATTATCAGATTCACTGCCAGAAGGAGAAAATCTTCTAAGATTTCTCATCACAAGGACACTCATTGCTTTTACTGACTTTGATCACCATCTTTAAATTGTCTTGAATTACAATTGAATTTATTCCTTGACCCAGAACTTACAAAGATATTGTGAAGTTCCTCAAAAGTGTATGTATGATGATTTTCCATGGGTGCCGCCATTTTTAAAAATAGAATTCTATTTATTTTGCAATGACAATCATTTTGTTAAAAAAAAATGTATTGAAAATCAAGAAGAAAGGAATTCTCTGTTTTATGGAATCAAAGCAATTGTTTCTGACTGAATAAGGCTTGTATACATAAAATTTGAATACATTAAAAATGATCATTCTACAGAAATACATAAAAAAAATCAGGAAAAAAGATATTTTTTCAATGGTTGGTAATTAATGCATTGTTCCTGAGAGAAAAGAACTATTGTATTTATAATGATTCTTTTAATTTTTCTGTTATTTTTAGAATTTACAATTTTCAAGTAAAATGATTTATATTGAATATACATAATAAATACCGATCACTATGGCTAGAGTGTTCACCACTGGTTCAATAGGGTGTGATTCAATACACTGCTGATTCATACCAAAATCTTCAAAAATAGTACTCAATACCTCTCTGCTAAGCACTCAGCCCAAGGACTAGAATCGAGGAAGCTGGTCACTGAGCGTAATGTAAAGATTGGTTTTCACCTAAGAAGGATTAATTGGATCACAACGAGAGGCTCTTTACATGATCCCCAGCTACTTACCGCACCTGGTATTCCCAGACAATCATACATCTAGGCACTGACCAGGCATGAAGTTGCTTAACTTGATCATATGAGAACCGCTGTATCCAATACAAATTGGCCATAATATTTATTTTTATTAGTATTTCAATATTTATAAAGAAAGCATTTGGTGAGTTTTTAAATTTTGAAACATAAGTGTTATTTATTTTTTAAGGTCTTTTTGTAAGAATGAATTTCATATGTTTACTCTGCCCTCATATTTTCATATGACTTTTTTCTGTTCTTTCTTTCTTAAGGTTATGGATTGTCTAAAAGTACCTTACTGCTGACCGTCTTCAGTTTTTGTTGTACTGCTGGCCGTTTTATGGCTGGAATCGCCAGCGCCTGCCGTCTCTCGGGCATGTTTGTTTTCCTCTTTACCATGCTCACATCTGGTCTGTTCATTATGGCACTGGCACTAGTGGCCAGCTATTCAGAAACCATGGTCATTCTCTGTCTCATTGGCATCTTACTTGGCTGTTGTTTCACTGCAGCCCTTGTAGCCCTGTTGGAGATGGTCGGGCCTGAGAACTATGCCTTCTGTTTCGGCATCTGTTCAACGATGCTGGGTGTGGGGTATATTGGATGTGGACCCTTAGCAGGTAAGTTCGCAAAAATTTCTTCTTTTTTTTTTTCTCACAGATTAGTTTTCCTTGATCTATAGGATTGGCTTTTGATCTTTTTGCATTCTATACCACATCTCAATAGCTTAAAAAAGTTGTTGTCTCTTTCACTATGAATAAAAAGTAATTCAATTATAATTGTAACAAAAAGAACTTCATTTCATATGCTTTCATATATGTATGATTAAATTTTTGGCCTTCAGTCAAATCTTTCCATTCCCTCTTCACTATGATAAAACAAAGTTGATGTTGAAAAAGGTAAAATAAAATGAATCATAATACAGTAACAATAATGCAATCACCCCATCCCTTTTATACCTCACAAAGTCAAAGAGTTCAGCATTAGTTACCATGGTATGTATAATAAAATCAGTAATTAATAGTGTTGTGTAACTGGAGTTAATAGTTTTGTATAATTACAAAATTAATCAGTTAAGCATCAACATGATTCAGCTTTGACCTTAAATTCCCCCAATATAAACAAACTGCTACCTTGCTGGGATTCAGAATCACCGACCTATAGTATCCACAAATAGCTTATTTCTTCTCTAAACTTTCTTCTGTCTCAGAGATAATGTTTGAGATGTTGCAAATACTCATTGAAATATGTACAAAATTAACTTTGATTCTTGTTTGACAATCAAATATTAAACGTCTATCTATCAATTTAAACCCCTTATCTATCAGATAAATGTATATTACATTTGGTTGCTTTCACTAAAAAAACAAAGAAATTCTCAAATCAAAAAGAATGCCTATGAATATAAAAACCAAGATATATGTTATGTACATCCATCGTCTTGTGCTGTATGGCTCATCAACTTTTGAAACAAATTAAAACTTTCCAAAACTGTATAATACGTCTTATCACTGGATGCAGGTAATTAGATAAGATCAGGTTAACCCCACTGGAAAAATGACCAACCTGCCACCTTTCTTTGATAAGGTAAAAAAAACAAGTACCCGAAACTATTTTGACACATCAAACGATTGAAAAAAAAAAAAAAGGTCTTGCAAAACTACACCCCAATATTTATGTATGAGGCCAATGCAAATGGGAAAACCAAAATGTGACAACAGGACCCAGATAAGCTCCTATGCTCAAGATCGCGTAATCTGGAGAGAGATAAGTCATGTGAATTCGCAATCTGCCACGGGTGGAAATTGCGTCACGTGTCATCAGACAATTTCAAGCAATAAAGGATAATGTTAACTCTGAGATACACACATACAGGTAATCAATATTTGATTAACAGAAAAGAGCCAATATTTATTCATGTGCAGATCAGTATCAAAAAACACTCAAACAAACACTCTTATATTCTGGTTAGATATTGCCTACCTATGAAGGGTGAAAGTTAGGTACCAGTTGGCAGCAAGGAGAATGGAATCAACGAACTGTTTTCAAACTGAAACAATCTGCAATCACTTTGCACTAATGCCTTTGGGAAGGGCATGAATTCATCTCTTATCCTCTCAGCTATTGGCAAATAGCAAGGTAGACGGGGATTCTTAGCCTTGGCAACCAGTCTGTGAGACTCTGAATTTATATTGAAAAGTCCAACTCCTCGTCCAGTGTCATGAGAGGCTACAAACAGACTGAGTAGGGAACATGTTCCCAAAATGTACAGTTAATGGGGCTCTGGTGAAGCTTCAACGAGCCCAGCAAGCCGGAAATGGATTATAATAAATTGTTCAATTAAAATAAAAGAGAATAGAAAAGGAAAGATTAAATAATGTGACTACTATCTCAACTTCCATGCAACCCGTTGGATACAAGTGGAAGATTTCTCTTTTTAAATCAACTTAAATGGCTAGAATGCAGTTACATTTTGTTGTAGTAAAATGACTACCGGGCTGACGATTTCATTTCTGATTGGATGTTCTTTAAAATGTGATCTTGTGCCATACCTAGTGCTGTTCAGATTTATCTATAGAAGTTTTCAAAAATATTTCAGTGATAAGCACTTATTTGAATATCAATCCAGTAACTACAGGGAGTCCTCAAAGAAACTCCTGATTAATCTGTCAAATAATGATGCTATGTTTATTATCATGATTAGTTTTTATTGTTATGTATGCAGAAAATCCAGTTTCACATCAATACTTTTGGGAAGAAGAAAAGTATTTCAATAAACTTTCCTGATGGCCGTGGACAGGCATTTTTTATTATAAATATCATTTTTGAGAATTGATTTTTCATTATTTTCTTTTACTCCATCTTTTTCAAAATGATTTTCCTTTCACAGACCCCTTATATGGGTCTTGTGAACCACTAAGGATCCACAGACCACACTTCAACAACTAATGGGCCAGGATTTTTAGTGTTATTTATTGGCCTGAGAGATCACCTGACTTAATTCCTCGAGATTTTTTTTTTCTGTTGGATGTCCTATAGAATATGGCAGTATAGGCTGCAAGACCAGCCACCATACAGGAATTAAAAACCGAAATAGTAGAAAAAGTTACCTACATCAATGTCAGAATGAGTGCAGATCAGCAGTTTGCTGACTGAATGAAAGCACTGAAATGGAAGACAGTCACATTGAACCTTACATGTAATACAAGTCAACATTTGTTAGATCTGTATTTTTTTCCATTACATCAATAAAATTGTTATGAGACAAATCAGGTGTTACTTTCGGGATACTAACAAAATTGTTATGGAACAAATCAGGCGTTACTTTCGGGACATCAATAAAATTGTTATATGACAAATCAGGTACTTACTATCTTGGATGCCCTGTACTTAAAAAAAAACTGAATTCAACATTCAAAAACTTAAAATTATTTAAAATGCAAATTTGTGTATAAAATCAAATATCATAAATAAGAGTCAACAATTATGAATGTCAATGCCTCTGTATTATTGCTACTTAGCAATTTAATGAATATAAAAATACAGAATTCGGATGGCTCTCCACCAATATTAATCCCTTAAAACACTTAAGCGTGTTTTATACTTGAATATAAATATTTTTAGTCAATATGAATCATAGTTATTTTTAAAAAAACAATTAAAAAGAAACAAATTATCATGAAGATGTAAATTATGACTAAAAGTATATCTTTTTTATTTTGTAAATCTGAACGTTTTTATTTTAGGAGTTGCTTGGATTATTGAACTCATCATTGGCATTGCTTTTGTTGTTTTGACAATATTTTGACTTATCCACACGAAAACCTGCTTCAGGTGTACAATCTATATGAAAAAAAGTGGGATATCTTTTCTATAGAAGTAGATGGCAGAGACAGAATGGGAATAGAGATTAACTTTTGAATTCATACAAAAAAAATTTGATATCAAGGAAATAACCACTGATTAAAGTTACTTCCTATCACCTCTAGGTAATTTTTTTAAACTTTAATTTTCATTATATCTGTCATAATCATTTGAACCAATATTGTTTCCTGTTTGTTAGAACAGGTTTGGGCTTCCTCTTATTATTGCTATCAATACTCCCAGACCTAAACCTATTGAACCAATGCTGAACTGTTTGCACTTTAGTAGTGTTCATTCCAAATGCCTTGTAGATATCATCTGCAACTTGAGCAGCATTATGTCCTGATTTGAAATCGGACTTGAACCTTAGTCCAACTTCTTAGGTAGACACCATTGATGTGAAGAAAAACCTCCAATAATAATGATTTATATCACTATTTACTTTGAACCTGCAACAAAATGCAACTATATAAGTAAATCCTTTGCTTTTGAAATTAATCTCTATGATGTGAATAAAAAAAATAACATTTTGTGAGGAAGAATTTAATACTTCTGCCAAAAAAAGATCTCTCACTTTCCGTATGGATTGTAAACCTGAAGAAGGTAGTAGAAAGGATCAGCTGGAATTTTGGGTAAGCAAGAAAGTAACAAAAAGAATGCGTTCAATCGTCCAAACAACGCTATGAATAATAATGATTCTCCATGAAATTATAAAGGGTATATTGAAGTTTGTTTTTTTGTTTTTTTTTCTT